>QQOI01000012.1:1200000-1695383 GCA_009729435.1 Phytophthora fragariae
CCACGAAACTCACAATGATCCTGAAAGCTTCGTCCGGAATGGCAGCCAGAGGGTGGAGAGCACCCACTTCTCCTTCTTGTCGCCTACTTGTTGGCATTTTACACTGTCGGAGCAGCACAAACGCTCCGATTCGATCCCATAGCCAAGCACGACGTTGTGCTCGAGCGAGATCCACGAGCTCAGGTGAGACTTTCACCGTCTTGAGTCGGTAGAGTGCGTACCACGTCGCCAGTCGAACGTCCGCTGGATTGTACCGGAACATTGCGAGAATGACTCGAGGCATGTCGCAATGCACGGCAGCTTCGACGCACGTGAAGACGTTGTACTTGTGCTGCTGCGGATCGCTAGGAACCTTGTGGGTCGTGGTGCTGTGAACGAGTTCGTCGCGGATGCGCTGCTTGCGGAGCACTTTCCAGACTTTCATTTCGTCTCGAGTCGCGATGGCTTCTTGGAGAACTTGTAGTGGGAACTCGGGCGTGCGATGGAGGACTGTCGCGTTGCTAGAGAGGAAGGACCACATCATGTACTGTAGAGCTAAGATGTCTTCGCTGCGGAATCGAGAGTGACGAGGTCCTGCCCACTGTTGCACGCACATCTTTGTCGATTTCGGTTGGTTGTAGGGGGGGGGTGACTCACCCGGTGACCCCCTCACACCATCAAAGCCCAAGTGGATTACTTTGATCCGCCGCCATGGACGCGATCGAATGGCTTCAAGATACTGCGGCGTGGAGCTCCACGTCATGGTCGACTCAGCCAGCTGATGAGCCACCGAGATAAACACTTCAACTTCAATTGTACTTAGATCTCATAAAGGCCAACGAGCTAATCACTAAACTGAGAAATACTCATTCTTCATCACACGGCGGATCGTTGCGTGTGCCCAGCGATTCCAACCACCAGCAGCGACTTCTTTTCCATCGGGACTGTAGAGAATCCGAATCGACCAGCTCTCCCGGAATCGCTTACGAGCGTCGCTCTCGTTGCTGTACCGGAGCACGCGTACATTTCCAGGGCCCTTCTCGATAGCAACGACCCAGCAATTTCCTTCCGTACCGCGCTGCTCGTATGCACTTGTGGAGTCAAGTTTTTATGGAGGCCGCTGAAGATCGCACCAACACCAACGCCAATTGCCGCAGGAACTGCCACCGTAGCTGCAGCGATGCCCAGAGGAACGGCAGCAGTAGAACCAATGCCTTGCAAAACGGCGACGGTACTTCCGCTTGCAACGCCACCTCCAGCTCCAATAGCAGCGCTCGACATCATTCCTGCTGCTGCTGAGTTGGCAGCAATACCAGAAGGGTTAAAACCAAGTGCTTGAACGACCGGAACTATCGTCGTTGTTGCTGTAGCTCCAGTTGCGCCTCCTGCACAACCGCCCGAAATTCTTGAATTCTTCATGGTCTACTTTTTCAACGACTAATCGAATTAAATGAGATGCACTTCCTCCTGGGTTTAGAATAAGAAAGTGATGTGTGAAGAAAAATCAAGAATGATTCATGCACTTGGGTAGGGGAAATTCGCAGACCAACTTTGACTATACGTCTTCGGGCATCTTTTCTGGAATTCTCCACTGACAATTCATGACTTGCCATAACGACAGGAACATATCGCGCGAATTTTTTTCTTTACTGCATGGTCGGTGGCAACAGCAGCACGTCCATGAAGCTGTCGCCCAAGTAGAGCGTCCCGCCGCCAACGTCTCAACGTGTCGTTCACTTCAACAGGAATCGTGTGGATGTAGGCCGTCGAAATCCCCTTAGAAAACAGACCGCACGTGTAGTCGTAGACGTTTACAGCCTCTGCAGCTCTTTGGTACACCTTGAAAGCGATATCCGAGCGGCAGTTGGAGTGGCGCAGCATGATCGAAACTTGCGCAAAGCCTCTTTCAGTCACTTGCAGCTTCGACTGCTTGATGGAGAAAACCCTTTCATCAAAGTCGCTGCCAGGTTCCCAATAAATTGTGCCACCCCCATCGACCACACACGGTTTGACGCTTGCGAACGCGATTCCTCGAGCAGGTGGAGGCGAAACATCACCAACACTAGGGATATCACACACAATGGCCATGGAAGTTGCCAAAAAGATCACTGCAAGACTGAAAAGCCAAGATAATCCCTTGCGCATTGGGCTTGGGTGGCTCTTGATCGTGGTAGGATCCGTGCTCGTAGCTTTGTTGCTCAGCTCCAGGGCCATCGCAGCAATGTTGGCTCGTAGCTCGAGCTTCTCACGCCGCTTGGCGTTGACTGGCTCGAGCATAAAATTCAGAGTGGGGTTCCAGTAGCATCCTTCCATCCCAAATCTCAGACGAAGCTGCAAGTTGACGAATTTTTCGGTCTGCTCAATCAGATCCAGAACCACTTCTTCCGATGCGTGTCCAGATCCGAGCCCACCAAGGCCAATCTACACGGACATGGGTAATGAGTATGGATGAAATGCTAGACGTAGTTAACATTCCATCTCACCTTGAAAAAAGCAGCCACTTTGTCGATTGGGATTATCGTCGTGTACAGATCTAGCGTGTCCGGCGTCACAAGGCAGGACCTTGCAGGGCAGCAACATCACGTGAAATCAGTCCTTACTCTCTGAAAATCACTCAAACTAGCACTCACCAGCCACTTTCCGTTGCTTGGTCAAACAGTTCTACCTCGAATCCGTCATCTCGATCCACGACGCGGCAGAAGAATGGAGACCCAGCACACGACGGGAAGGTACTATAGGCTTGACGACACGAGGCCATTGCTCTTTCACTCTCTTCAGCAACTGAGAAGAATCTCTCACAGCTTATGGTCGAACAACTTTTGAGACTTTCGTCTGGGACTTTGCGAAGAAAAAAATCCTATAATTCTGGTACTACGCACGTTGACACGTCAATGTATTGAAAGATTTCATAGCTTGAGATGCGAAGCAAATATACTAGACCAAGATGGAAAATAACGTTAGCAAGGAAGAAACATACTTGCCGGCTTGAAACGCTGATCAATGGTCTGTCATGGCGGCGTATTGGTCCAACACGAGCTGACGTGCCATACCACCAGCTTGCGCCGCGGTATCTCGGACGACCGACCAATACTTCATCACGACGTCAATGGACTTGTGGACAGCAGCTGCGCTCCACTCCGCAACAGCTTCGACATGCGTGCCAGAGTTCTCCAAGACACGCTTGGTCAGGGTGCACAGGTACAGCCACGATTGAGTCCCTCTCAAAGCAACAATTTGCATCGCAGCTTCATTTCGAGGCGTCGGATGGCCACGACTACCCATCACCCAAGCAGGAATAATCGTGTGAAGACGCTCCAAGCTGTCGTTGGCGTCTTGCAGTTTGGCCGTCAGCATTTGCGTCTCCGTGACTTCGATCGGCTGCAGCACGAATTGGTACTCCGGCTTCCACACGACGTCGGCGATCGAGAATTTCAGCAAGAAATCAAGACGCATACGGCCTTCGCTCATCGGGATGAGGTCCACCTCGTAGTCCGTGTCTCGACTCGGCGCGGAGCTTCCAAGACTCATCTGGAGCAACAAACAGCACACACAAAAACCACCGTTAGATCATTTTTGAGCACAATCCTTTATCGACCAAATAACTCACTGCGAGGTAGTCCATCACGATCGCGTGGGGAATTCCAGCACCCTTGAGAGCGAAGTCGTTGACAGATGACACACTGCATTGCCTAGAATTGTGCAACATACATGTTAAAACCCAAAGGGTCCACCCCACTCACTACTAGATAAAATACCACTCGCCATTGCTGCTTCGTGGTCTGCTGCTCCAGCCAGATCCTCGTTGGAGTAACTGAAAAGCGGAATACAGCGCCGCGTTGCGAGCTGAACGTCGCCATCCCAGTCGTCTCCGTCGTCTTGGTCGCTTCAGCCATGCTGGGGCTTGTACTTGCTGCTCGTGCTCCAACTGGAAAAGTGACCCGAGCTTTTGAGCCCGCCCCTGCCCTCGTCCCAAGGAAAGTCAATATCAATTGACATTGCTGACGCAGTAAGCGTGTAAAGTCTGCGATTTAAACTGTCAATCATTCGCTGTAGCAACGAGTATCTCTAGAATTGCTCCAAGTTGAAGTTAGGGGCCACTATTCAGAGCAGCGTAAATTAACGAGTAAGAACAGTAAATCATTCCAAACCTCTATACAAACTTCGAGACATTCCCATTTGCCGCTGCGAAATGTTGCTTGGATTGCATCTGGTTTGCTTGGAGTCGTGTGTCCGAGTGAGTCACACCAACGGCAAAAGCCGCCAAGACCGGCAATGTGTGGCTTCGCGGTGAGTGGCCATTAGCTGCAGGTGCTGACGCCTGCCCACTCAGTTCCATCTGAATCACCACTACACTTGGCTTTTGTATGCATTCGGCTAGCTCAGGATAGCGCACCGGTATAGAACAGGCAACTTGTGGACATTCGGCATGAGACCGTGTGACTTGGGACGCTGCTCAGTCCAGTGAACCTCAACTCAGTTCCCGATTTGCCATCTCCACCACAACACCACAATGAACTTCGTCCGCTGCCTCGCTGTCGTCGCCATGGCACTCGCAGTTGCTGCAGTCCCCGCCTCCGCCACAGAAGAGACCGGCGTCCAGGCCCGTCACATGCTCGCAATGGGCGACGAATCCGTCATGTTCGCTCGCGGATCGCTACGTAGAGTCCAGGAGACCAACTAGACGAGCTTGCACATCAAGGGACCAAGCCCGAGAATCAAGGATCCTAAATTATTAATCCAATTTGTACCATTCCAAATTTGGTTTTGAACTTCGTTATTTATACACATATCAAGAAGTAGCTTAAATTAACTCCATCGGATGTTCTCCTCTTCTTACCAGAAGAAAATGGCGACGTTGTCGTTGTCCCAATTGAAAGACGCGTTGGCGGCGGTTGGAGTGTCGACGGCGACGGGAGATTTGAGGGGCGAAGCGAGACGAGATGAATTGGCGAGACGCCTGCACCACGCACGGGTGGCTAGTGGTGACGTGAAGTTGAATGAAGAAGGAGGTGAAGGCGAAGAAGTGCGTGGACTGCAGAATTTGTCGCTGGCAGAGCTCCGAAGCGCGTTGGAGCTGCGGCAAATTTCGACTCAAACTTCAGGACTGAAAGGGGAGGCGAGACGACATGCTCTTATTCAGAGACTGATGAACGCGTACAGTCACAAACAAGAACGGCCAGCAGGGTACCATATAACCAGCAGTCAAAGGAGTGAGGAGGACGAAGAGGACGCCAAGTCCGAGACGAGTTCAAGTGTTTACTCGACGGCGACGGAATTTATTTTTTACGACACGTTGAAAGGGAATTTAAAAGTCGATCCGGAGCTGCAGCTGAATGCAACGTCGTTGATGCCTCAACTTTCTTTTACGGGACTCAAGAAGGCGAAAGCTGAGCCTCAGATCGCTGGAACAAGTGCAAAAGATACCAATGAATTGCAACGAGAGCTTTTTGAGCTGCGAGCGCAACTGCACACAGCTCGTCAGGAGCGACAGCAGCAGGTGGAGCGAGCACTATTGGAGGCTGGAATTGCTACTTCTCTGGGTGAAATTTCGACAAAGTTGCAGGCTCTGGAGCGAGAGCGTCGACGACTTCAGGATAATTACTTCGGTCATGAACTTGTTACGTGCGATGTGCTATCTTCGAGTGGCAGTAACCAGCTCCCACTAGAGCTCGTCCAAGAAGACGCATTGCTGCTGATTGAGAAGCGTCAAGCTGTACTGAAACAGTTGGCTGAGCGGACGAAGGAGGCCATGGCTGTGGCTAAATCCCACACGCTCGAATCTGAGACCTCTATCTCCAAGCAAACTAGACAAGAAGAAGCAGCTCTAATGGAGCAGATTCAACAACTCGAGCTAAGCTTGAGCTCTCCTTTTTGGGTACACAATGGTTGGACGAACCCAAGACATTCGGAGGATACCGGACCAGCTTCGGAAATGCCAGTTCTGGTTCGATGCAGATCAATGCCGAATGGTTTACAGCCTGAGCTGTGGGAGACATTTGGTGCCCACGAGCGCCGGCAACTACACAGCGAGCTACGGACGGCAGCATCATTTCATGTGCGGCGGGATCGAGTGGTTCTGAATACTGTGTCAAATGCTGGCGTGTCACCTTCAGCTCCATCCCAGGCCGATAAACTTGGTATGAAGGCCCGGTTCATGGAGAAAACACAGCGCCACAGAGACGAAATCGAACGGGTGTATCTTAATGCGCTGGAGCTGGATGAAAACCACGCCGACAATCTGGGTAATTACGCGCTATTCCTTTGTACAACTTGTGGTGAACCCGAAAAAGCCCGCAACTACTTTGAGCGAGCGTTGGCAGCCGACCCCATGAATGCCAAGAATCTTGCTAACTATGCGAACTTCTTGTTGCGAGAATGTCATGATTTTAACAAGGGCGAGGTTTGCTACAAGAAGGCACTGGACGTCGCCCCAAAAGATGTGAATATTTTAGGGGGATACTCCGATCTCCTTACTGCAAAGGCGAACGGCAACGGCGAAATTCTTCTGCGAGCTCGTCGTATTCTCAAGAAAGCATTGAGCTTATCTCCATCACACCAGATGAATCAATTGCGCCTGGCGCTGGTTCTGGCAGACCTGAAGGAGAATGAACCGGCAGAGCGTTGCTTCGAGCATTTGCTGTTTACGTGGAGGCAGCAAAACAATGCTGGAGATGATGGCGACCTCACCCATGCAAAGATACAAACTCACAGAGATAAACTTTCGTTGACTTCCATCTACGAAAAATACGCAGGTTTCCTACACCGACGCGGAGATTGGTCTCGTGCAAAGGTCCTGTATGGCGAAGCGCTTGCGTTAGATCCTCAACGGCCATCGCTTATACGACAGTTGTAAGTTTTCCCATCGTGTACAGCGTATGGCTGTGGCCTCGTTGGTATTTGACGTTTTGTTGTGTTGTGCAAACGCAGCTCCTGCTTTTTGCGCGATAGCAAACCATTTCTGACGCCACGAAGTCAATCTTCTTCAACCTCCTAGCACTTCCGACTCGAGAATACAATGTGCTCTTCGACATACAATTTTGGGGGATACATATCATGTATCCCCCAAAATTGTATGTCGAAGAACAGGAAATCAGAATACCCCAGCCGGCGCTTGACTAGCAAGAAGACTAAAATATCAGACCAATACATGTACGATGTCCAGCACGCATCGGCAAAGTACATGCACTGCAATAATAATGAGAAACCACCTCCGTAGCTCATATACAAGCAGTATTGGTGTAAGTGCAGCACAAACAAACTCCATTCAGCCCTATGCCGTGATACATGTACCAACTGCTAGTTGCGAACTGCGGCGTTTTAACTCGCATTGCTTGAAGAGGTTTCTCGGAAACCCAACGATCTTGTAAACCGGAGTGTTTGGGCGTGAGTTGCACAACTCTCACGACGTTGAAGTGCCTAGCACATCGCTCCACGGATGGTGAAATCCGTAATCGAGTCTGATTATGTTGCTAGAGCGATTTGTTTGGCGGGGTGCACCGTGTTGCTCGATCCTGATATCTATCTCGCGATTCCTGAGCTATCTCGGCTGTTCGAAGCCTACGCCGTTGACTCGCGAGTCACGTGAGCCCAGTGGTAACTATCAAAGCACCGCCGATCTCTCCTGTACTCTTTCAAATGCTGAAGCCCCTGCACTACTGAGCCCCTGAGCACAGGCCACACGCCGTATCGTGAGTCGCGGCCTGCATCCAGCTGCTTTAACAGCACGCGTCGGACACCAATCTACATTGAGCGCTTCCCCTTCGCAATGCGCTCTATCTCGTTGATGGACTGGATCGCATCGCTGAACCAAGTTCATTTCCAAATCCACCTCCTCCTGTTCACAACTCCGACGAACACTACACGACAATGAAATTCTTCTCGACGCTCGCGCTCCTCGCTGTCATCGCCCAGTGCACCGAAGGCCACCAAATGCTTCGCTCCGCTTCCACGAAGTCGGTCGACTTTTCCACGCTGAGTGGAACGGGATCCGACGCCGTTGGCGCCAAGAAGCACAAGCCTCACGATGGATCGTGGGATGGCAAGAAGCCTGACGGCAGCTGGGGCGGCCACCACCCGCACCACCCCAAGGGCTCCTTCGACGGCAAGATGCCCGACGGTAGTTGGGGCGGTCACGTCGGTGGACGCCATGGACCCCACCACCGGAAGGGCTCGTTCGACGGCAGCTTTGACGGTCACCACAAGTGGGCGGGCTCGTTCGACGGCAGCTTCCCCGGTCCGGGCAAGTGGGATGGCTCATTTGACGGCAGCTTCCACGGACATGGCAAGCACGGTAAGGGCAAGGGAAAGAAAGAGGATGGCAGCGAGGACGACTCGGACGACAAGACCCAGCAGCAAACGACGCAGAAGACCACGTCGGGGTCGGAGTAAGCGCCTATGCCTGGAATTCGGCGTGAGACCAAGCGTCCTTGGCCCCAGTTACTGGACCCAGTAGATGTACTTTTGCGTTTATCATTGCGTAGCCTCGAATTGAATTTGATTCATGGCGGACGAACAAATACATTCCTTGCTTACATCAGCTATGTTACATTTCATCGAAAGTGCATACTAGGGGAGCACTACACAAATTTAGAGCACGGTTCTTCGGATGCTACTGTTTGGAAGATCGCGCGAAACTGATATCTCAATCTTTACCATCATCTGAACAGACTAATCGAATTTGTATTTAGCTGCATTATGCTGACTACCGAGGTGCCGCTATACGGCCAGCGTTGCGCCAATTTACATTGAAAAATTGATTGGGATCTGCTGTCGCGCCATAATACTAATTGCTCAATGCTGACATTTAATTGTAAATAGTATATATCATATAATTTGTATAGAGACTAGTGCGGCGATTTGATTGGCTACTACAGATAGGTTTTGGTATACATTTGACAAGTCGTTGTCGTATTCAATACAATAATATAGTTGATGACAATTTTTAAATTGTAATTGTTCCTACGAATTTTCTCAATGATTTTATTGCAATTAAAATTGACACAACGCTGTATACGGCCATGCCGAAGCGTGGGCCCCATGGTAGCTTCATACAACCAAATCGACTGCTTGACGTACGCTTCAAAAACTCAACATGCATTCCGTTGCGAGTTGCCATTTCACCAAAGAGCAACTCGATCAAACTCCACGTGCTCACGCCGACGACGCCTGCGTGGTGGAGGCTGCGGCGGAACCCGTCGCCTCCGTGGTGGATGTCTGTACACTGTCGCTGGCCGAGGATCCAGTGGTGGTGCCAGTGGTGGACCTCTGCACACTGTTGCTGGTCGAAGATCCGGTGGTAGTGCCCAGGAGGCTCGTGAGGCTGCTCGTGTCAGTCCCGGTCCCAGTGCTTGGGATCAACGAGGAGAGGCCGCTGGTGCCGGTCCCGGTGCCTGAGATCAACGAGGAGAGGCCACTGGTGCCGGTCCCGGTGCCTGAAGTCAACGAGGAGAGGCCACTCATGATGGAAGACATGTCGGTGAGGGATGAGAGACCACCGCCACTCAGAAGCGAGCTGAGACCGCTACTGGAGGTCAGCGAAGTCGAGCTTGCCACAAGCTGGAGATCGACGAGAGCGCCGAAGTCGAAGCGCTCGCCGTTGAACCCGTCAGGGTGGAGAAATCGAGACCCGACTCGTAGCCCGTCCGAAGCAGCTTGCGTTCGGGTTCGGCTTGCGCACAGTGAACAGCCGTAGCAAGCAGGACGATCGTCGAGAGAAGCTGCATCTTGGGAGGGTTGGTTGACGGGGTTGTTCGCGACTAGGCAAATGAGATAATGAACTGCTATCCGAAGTTGCGCGGCGAGTGGAGAGGATACGGACGCTCGCACTAAGCAGTGAGATAGTGTGCCGTCCTCACCCAAGGCCAAAAGGAGTTCCTCGAACATGTCTGTGGGCGTTTGTTTGTGGCTTTCGTGTTGGCTGAGTCGCGGCTCCGTGAGATCGTACACCAGTTCTGGTGCGCTCATGGCGGTGGGGAGTCAATGTAAAGTCCTGTGACCAAGTTCGCGTCAATTGAAGTGGTCTTCTATCCAGAGGAAGCGGGCTCGAGAAGTTTTTCTCGTTTGTATTCCCCACAGAGTGGCTCTAGGTTCAGTATTGATGCCTCGACTCACAAGAGTAATACAAAACTTAGAGGAAAGCCTAAGACAGGTCATACAGAACTGATCCACCTATGTACCAAAAAGGGGGTACATAGAAAATTGAAGTTCCCTTTAAACTTTTCCTGCCATTTTGCGATACTGGAGCGATTCCCGCAGCCGCCGAGCACCATTCTTCGTTTTTCTTCATGTAATCTAAGGAGAAAATGCAGTTTTATGAATTCGGACGGTGGAGCCACTCGAATCGAAAGAGTGAAATCGGCGCCTACATACGAAAAAATGCACAACAGACTGTTAAAAACCCTGAGACTGGAAACGGAGTGTGGAGAATTGAATACTGTACCGAGATGCTCCAGCTCGTACTGCAAAGCATTGAACATGAAGGCAAAAAGAAGCGCTTGAACTGCATAAACCTCCGTTTCGAGCACAAACGCTAGCTGATACAACGGAGAGAATCCAAATTTGTGGCGTAGGAATGTGTTGAATGATAGCAATAGCCCAACTTGCAACGCTGGAAACACTCGCTACAGACTCCATGCCCCAGTTGCCAGCACCACCTGGGTAGTACACGATGTTCGACAGTAGCTCCACTACTGACTTGTAGATGCAGAAAACAATTGGAGTTATCGACTCAATGTACTGGACTAGCGCCACGTACTCAGAGTGAAACAGTAGCTGCACACCTTGAATCACGATTTTCTTCGATCTGTGGTTGTGCTTCATAGTAGCTTGCTCGGTACTTGCGTCTGGTTGCAAATCTGTTGGTTTAGGTCCGTCCGAGTATCCATAGGACGGGGTAATTGAGGTACTTCGAATGTGTTGGTGTTCGTGTCGTCTGAAGCTGAGTTGTTGACAGTCTTTCATTCTGCTAGTTGGGTCATAGTTACTATAGACACCCAAAGCATCAAGAGCACGAATACGCTCCAGTTTATCTGTCATGAGTGGATGAGGTAGACACGCCCACAATCGGACTCGCTCCAGCGAGTTCGGCGGCAAAGAGGCGGAGTTCTCCGATGCGTCAAGAATGATCAGCAGCAGGTTGGTAGAATCGAATAGGTAAGTCAAATTTCTTGCGAATAAGTGTTTGAGAGTTTCTCCGCTCGTCCAGTAGCTTGAGGAGTGCTTTCCCGTTGGCACTCATGCTCGCAATTCCAGCAGAGATAGCCCAATATTGACTTCGATGAAAAACAGCGTTAAGGATACGGACCTTGACGTCGACATGCACGGCGCAATGAACAAGGTGCTCGAGAAATCCACAGAAAACGCCACCAGTACTGGCTCTTCCAGTTTGCGTGAACTGCTCACAATAAACTGCTTCGGGGCAAATATCCATATCGGCATTATGACAACGGTAACACCTCGATACCCGACAGGAATGCGTTCATACAGCAGCTTGTAGGCCGGAAATACGCTACAAAGAGCCAAGAATGAGAAAAAGAATCGGTTGTATCGGTCGGCATGAGCCTTCAACGGTGAATCTGTGGCAAAGAGCACGGTGCCCAACACAAGTAAAATATTAACTACCGTGAAGAACCCAACTGGAATTGGCGCGAATTGCATCATGAGCGGTACAGGGAACCCAATCGTGCTCGCAGCCCCCCACGAATCCGGTGCTCATTCCCACAGTTATCGCCACTCGTTTGCCGATCGTGAAGTTGAGACCGGGGACGAATCGAACCATTTGAGAGTTCACCATAAAACCCATTACCAGATAAGCCGAGAGCAAACGCAACCAGAAGACCCAATTGGCTGTCCATCCTTCCGAAGGCGGTCGCAGCGGCAACAATTCCATCAATAAAGCTGCCAACAAGGCAGGAACTGGTGTGAGTATGCAGACCAACACGGCTCGACGACGTGACGTAGTTTTGCAGTACGGAGTACGCGCCCTGACTTTCAATTTGGATGTCGAACCATTTTCTCGCGATATGCTTCACGAGGGATGGTTTTGCCTGGGAAGAGTCTCCCATGGCGACGTTGCGTTCGTACCTTGCGCCCACACCTCCACCTCGGCCATCGTATTGGAAATGACACCGTCCAGGTATCGAGACAGCTAAATAAAGTGTCCGATAAGAGATAGCGTGAAGGCATTGCCAACGTACAGCCTAGTAATCCTCAAATAGTTATTGTGAATTCATTGGCGAATCCTGGTCGGATCATCGACGTGGCCAGATACAATTTTCAAGTTGTTTGGTAGTCGACCGAGATGGATTGAGCAGACTGTTCCATAGTGTCTTCAAGTGCTTTCACGGTCTCGGTCGATTCGGGTTCCGTCGATTCAATCAATCGGCCCCGGAAACGTCGACTAGAACTCACAATACTGTGCGATAAGATGACAGCGTTCTTCGGTCTGAATTCAAACGGTATTTGGCTCCGATTATGATTCAAGTGGACGCACAACTGTAGCATCGGTTGATCTCTAATATGTTTTCTTGTGTGGGTTTTCTACAATACGTACATGTAGTACTATCTCAATTCATGTAATGGGCCCACACAAAACGTGACCTACGAATGGGAGTTGAGTGTTCAAAACTATTGAATTAAGGGTGCGTTGCCGTGAGTACGAGGAGTACAGACGCTGATTCAGGCTGTGCCCCGCAATAGAAAACTGAGCAAAATGTGAGCGATATTGAGTCTAGAATCCCCAGACTCCCTCATCCACAGTCCTTGCACAACATACCTTTCTCATCTCTGACAGGTGAGGCGTTCGTTGGGGTCCTCTTGAGAAAAGAAAGCCAAAGATGCCTAAACGAGGTTTTCCCATTTCGGCGTCAGGGGCGGCGGAGGAACTTCGATAAGAGTACGCAGCTTTATTGCAGGAACGGGAGTCGTTGGTTCATTCTGGAAAAAGCTGAATCGGGTAGAAGGAAAGCGAATCGCATCCTTGGACAGGTAGCAGGTGACCGAGTAGAATATGATAGATCTGAACGGAGCATAGCCTATTAAGTGAAAATCTCAGAAAACTCGCTCGGCAAAACTGTAAGATCCATTTGCAAGCTCCGCGGGCATGACTTTCATGCGTTTGTGATGCTAGATCGATCCGAAAAAGTGGGCGAAGTACAGATGCAGTTCGTGAAGGTGATGGATAAATTGCCTACGGATTCGACAACTGCACAGCATAAAGCTTACATTACCCAACGTGAAAACCGCGTCGCGAATCACTCGTAGTTCGGTCACCTAGCAAGGAAACGCACGAGTCTCCCACGTCGCGACAAATCATAGATCATAATATGTGTTGCTTGTATCAAGGGTCATGGTCGTTCTTGCTGTCCGCACCGCTGCGTCTCCGCCGCAGCCGGAATCTCAGCGGAACTACCGCTTTCGTGCAGGCATGCAGCCAATATCATACAGCGCACGCTCGAGCACGCTTGCTCACAACCGGCAGAGGGGGGCTTGCTTACCACGGTGTGGTAAATTACCAGTAGATAAAAGCTATCCTGGCGCAAGTAAATCTGGCACGGCAGCTGGTCATTGACCAGTGGTCAATGCCATACGTACGAACAGTGAAAAGAACCTCGTCATTACAGCGCAAGATTATGCACGACAGCGCTGCCAGCCCAATGTCGAATGGCAGAGATGTTAAGACTTGCGACCAAATCCACCACCGCCACCACCGAAACAAGCACTGTTCACTATGGAACAGGCTTCATTCTCGATTTTGGGTCGAATAGCATAGCTCCACAACAAGGAAGTCAACAAAATGCAGCTCCTGTCGACCGTCGCGTTCCTGGCTCTCGCCGTCCAGTGCGCGGTAGCTGCGCCCGAGCGGAATCTGCTGCGATCTGGCTACGACAAGCCGATCAACTTCTCCGATCTGAAGGGCCTTACTGGTGCTCCTAGCTACACGAGCACTTATCAGCAGCCGAACGGCGGGTCTAGCACTACACCGTCCAGCGTCGATTCGACTCCCAAGGGTAAACTCCCTTCTGGAGCGAGCTTGCTGCCCCATGACAAAAAGAGCGGCGTCTCACCGGATACGAAGTCGCTGCCCGCCGGTGGCAGCGGCAACAACCATGACCAGAACATCGTTTCAACGGATCTGACCACGCTCGCGGGGAGAAGCGGGCTGCAGTCGGGGATGGAAGGCAAGGACGCAAGCGATAAGGGAAAGATGTCGTCACTGCAAACCCATTTGACTAAAGGCGGCAGCGGAGCTGAGACTTCGAAGGGTGTGACGGACAGCAATCCAAAGCGTGCAAATCCTGTGGGCGATCAGCTGACGTCGACCCACAGCGGTACGAAGTCGTACCCTTTGCTCTCGAAAAATGACCTTCCAGACGAAGAGCGATCGCTACCAGGTTCGAAGAAGTCGTCAAAAATGAAAATGAATCGGAACCACTGAGAAGCTGCTCAGTGGTGATTAAGAAGCTCGTCCCATGATTAGTATCAGATCGATCGATAGGTCTGAGCGATACATGTACAGCTTTTGAGTCATCGGTAACGTTACTGAATTCTTTTCTTTTTCACGAGCTACAAGTACACAACAACGTTTTAATGATCCTACACGATAGCTTCACGCAGTGGAGCCGCTCGTCGCGGCTAAATATCCCACCGAACCATTGCTGAGACCGCTCTCAGGGCCACCGACCGACCCGCCAAACCCGCCTATTCTGGAGGCGCCGCCCATACCACCCGCACCGGTCGTCGTGCTCGTGGAGTCGGCCATGACGCCACCGTCCGCCGTCAGCGTGCCCGCGGTCGTGATGGTCTGCGACGCATGTCATGTCCACGCCGACGGAGATCCAGGCCAGCACGTCGTTCGACACCGAGTCACCCAGCAGCACGTACTCGAGCACGGGGTCGAAGTCCTCGGCCTCCTTCTCCGACAGGGTGGAGTCGTCGGCGTTGGTGGTGCCTCGATATCCATACGCAGGTAAACTTCGCGCACTGGTGCGTTCGGCTGAAGGCGCTCCTTGCTGATCCATTCGTACAACTTCAGGTAGGCCGGATTCAGTGGGTAGATTTTTTTGCGGGTCGTATACGGGTCTGGTCTTGTTTAGGTCTAAGGTAGCTTTTTGCCAAAGGTTGATACCTACCACCGACCAACCATGTCATATGAGGGCTTAGAGAGACCGTTTGCACCCGGAGCGAAGCGGAGGGCTGCAATGGTCGGCGCGTAGCCCGGAGTAGGTGCCCTGACAAGGAGTTACAATCTAATCCAGACACCGCGCCTGGCCGAGTCGAGGACTTAGCGTAAGGCGCAAGGGGGTGGGGCAGGCCGAGAAGCGGCGGCCCCCGAGCGAAGCCAGAGAGGGGCGGGCCCCCCGCCGCGCCGTCGCTAAGTCCGCAGACGAGAGCCAACGCGCGAGTGTCCTACTAACTTCTCTGTTGATGGTGTTGTCTGTGCTCACGAAGGAGCGTACCAACGTTGTGTCAAATACAACTTCAACGTGGTATCTGATTGGCTCGACCTAAACAAGACCTGACCCGTATACGACCCGCAAAAAAGGTTATCATTCAGTGCATCGTACGACCCCAGGTGAACTGCCGACGCAGCGCGCGGCACGGCGGGCAGCACACGAACGGTGATCGAAGACGTCGAGCACGTGCCTTCAGTTACCTTGGCGTCCTTGGCGATCGGAAGACACACCTCAGCGTCCACATCCTTTTCCCTGTAGCCTTGGTCGTAGTAGATCGTCAGACATGGCCCGGCGATAGCGAGACCCTGCGAACTGGTGAAGGCGAGAACTTGGTCCCAGAGCGTTCGCTGCGCTGCGCTCTGCAGTTCGGGATCACGGCGCGCAGTGTCACCACACGCAATTCCGGCAGACTCTTGAGCACTGGTGGCTTACTGGCGGCCTCGACAGCAGCAGCAGCGGCAACAGCGTCACACTCTGACATCGTCATGAAATGGACGAACCAGCGAGCAGTCGCGAAGATTTCTGTACTGCGGGTGTGACAATATGAGTTGATATGATCAACCTTTACGAGTGCTTCCCACATTGCAGTAGCCGCAGAACGAGTACCCTTCTCGTTATTTGGAATGATACGTTTATAGAACGAATGTCTCCCGTAGCTCGAACACGGCCTCACAAATGCTGACAGTAGAGTTCACATAGATTTCATACCTTTTGACAACAATCTCGCCGTTGCAGCCATTTATACTTGCAAATAGTTCCAGCCGAGCTCGTTTGCTCTTGCGTGGCTCCGACTCCAGCTCATCGTGATGTGAAAGACCACCGTGGTTTCCTTCATTATTCTCTTTGTTGTGATATTCCATACAGAGGTTTGTCTTCATTAAGTAACACCCTATTCATCTAAATAGCGTTTTGATTCGCAGATAAGAGCAGCTTCAACTCGCCTATAAGAGCAGCTTCAATTTGACGGATACAAAAAAGTAGATAGATTGACGTTCATCCCTTGAGCCATATGCACGCATGGTCCAAGCCAAACTTGTAGCGTTCGGATGGAGATCGAGGCTGCTCAATAAACATGAGCGATGGTCATTGCTGGTGGTGCTGACCGCAAGTCTTGGCCAAACCCGCCTTGTTCACATCGTAGCGATACCAGCAAAGCAAAAAATCACAATGAACAGAAAAAACTACATATATGAAAGGGTTCGCTCTAGAATGTTGAACGGACAGCTCTCCATCATGGAGTCCATGGACCCTATCGACAAATTTAACGGCGGAGGCGCACATTGCAGGACGAGTCGGTGGCCTCCGCTGCGACGCTGCCAGACGAACTGGTCGTGGTCTCAGTGGCGACAGCAGTCGTCGTCGTTGTCGTCTGGCTGGATCCCGACGAAGCAACCCCAACGCTTCCCTCAGGCCCGCCAACCGACCCGCCGAATCCACCAAACCTGGAGCCACCGCCCATACCACCCGCACCGCCGGTCGTCGTGCTCGTGGAGTCGGCCATGACGCCGCCGTCCGCCGTCAGCGTGCCCGTGGCCGTGATGGTCTGCGCGCGCGTCATGTCCACGCCGACGGAGATCCAGGCCAGCACGCCGTCCGACACCGAGTCGCCCAGCAGCACGTACTCGAACACGGGGTCGAAGTCCTCGGCCGCCTCCTCCGACAGGATGGAGTCGTCGGCGTTGGTGGTGAGCTCCTGCGTGTTAGTGCTGTAGGGCGCCGTGAGCTCCACCTCGCTGATAAGGTCCTGGTCGAAGAAGAGCTGGCCGACGTGCGACGCGTAGCCGCCCGAGTACGTGTTGTTCTCCAGCAGCGTGCCGTTGTACGTGCCGATGATGTGGATGTGCGTGGCGCGCGACGTGTAGTGGCCCGGGAAGATGGACGTGTAGGACGCGACGCCGTCCTCGTCGGTCGGCGTGAGTCCGCGCAGGAACGTCTTGTCGAGGTTGGCGGTGTCGGAGCTGTCGCCGTTGCCGCTGGCCACGATGCCCGAGTACACGCCCGTGGCGTTGCAGTGCCAGAAGTCGAGGTACAGACCCTCCACGGGTTCGCACGTGTTCACGTCGATGATCTGGATCTCGGCGTACAGGTCGACGCCCTCCTGGTCCTCGCGGATGTCGGAGCGCACGAGCTCGCCGTTGACGTAGTACGGGCCCTGCGTGACCTCTGGCTCGAGGATGCACTTGACGTCGTCCCCGAAGAGCTCGCTGGAGTTCGTGTCGGCGGTGAGGCCCGTGAGGTTGGACTTGTGGCTCGTGGCCACCACCGTGTCCAGGTCGAGGCGGCGGCGTTGGCGGCGCTCGGCACGAATGCTGTCGGCTTTGGCTGCGCGGCGGGCCACGGCGCGCTCCTGCAGTCGGCGTGAGGCGCCCGAGTTGGCGCAGTCCTTGAGCGAGCGCTTGCCCTCGGCCATGAAGAGCCGGCGCTGCTCCAGGCGCTCGGGTGTGCGAGCGTGCGCAGACTGACCGCCATGAGCGGAGACGACGTCGGGTAGCGTCATGGCTGCGACGGCAGCAGTGGCAGCAAGCAGGGCAGCGGAGATGCGAACCATGGTCAAGAAGGTGGTTGGCGGTGGTTGTTGTTGATGCGGTGGACTACGTTGCGCCGCGGAAGTTGCTGCGTTGGTTGCAAAATGGGAAATGAGTTCGAGCGTGGCAGTCAACCAGCGTGTCCGGTGGTTGTGGCAGTGCGCACTGTGGGCCGGCCGCTTGGACGCAAAGCAGTTCAATCGGCGTGGCTCACGTCATGTCCAGTACATTAGATCGCGATCGTTCACACCTGCGCAAGTGCGCAACATGTCAGTCTCGCCAGTCGTGGATCTTTGTATTATTTTGTATTGCGAGAAATTAATGACCAGGTGTTGTTGATAAATCATAATGATGTGTTTGGAATCCCAAAGGTGCGCAGCGTATCATGCGCGGTTCGGTCCGGAGTCCAGGGTGCTACTTTCAGCACGGAGGGCAGATCAATTCATTCGTGCAGTAACTGCTCTGTAGTTTAGGCCATGCAATTTAGGGCACGCTGATCCCACGCTTTGGTTTAACATGACTCTCAACTAGGGTTGATGCAACAGGGCAACAGTGCTGCAAGCCGCGCTCGATCCGGTTGGTCTGAAGGGGGTGGGGGGGCGACTTTCTGTGTCCAACACGTAAAGTCCCGGTGGTCTAGCTGGTCATGCTTGGAGCATGGGTTTTGGAAGGCACCCACTAGTGGTAGAATCAACGGACAATCGCAAGATCAGAAAGTCATCGTAACTTGGTGCAGGTGGTGAACTATCTTTGCGGGTGGCCGCAGAGTGCAGCCGTTCATCCTGTTGCTATATCATTGACAGCGGGCATTGCCTGGCATCATTGGGGCCGATGCGCCGGAGCAGTCGTTCAGTCTTGGATAGCTCCTATAAAGAACGAAAGACTCCGTTGCGTTAGGTCTATGCGCACACGATTTTGCGTGATCCCCAGTTGTAAGATTTGAAAGGAGTTGATGTTATTGCGCATAGAGATCATTTTTAAATTCTTAAAAGAACGATGGATCTCGTCATGGTGAAAAGCGTCCTAAGCTGGCAGCCTGAGAGCTGGTACAACTCAGGTAATCCGAATTGATACCGGTGGATTGCCCTATGTTTGAAGTACATGTACTGTACACTGTACTTGGCAGTAACCCCCAAAATCGATCCGCGGTACAACTTTACACGTAGGACACACCACCGACGTGATCATGCAAATAGGATGTACTTGGCTACATGACTCAGTAATTTACTGCCTTACACAGCGCTGCCTTGCTGAGGGGCTGTCGCCGCGTACGACTCATGTTAAACAGTACAGACCTGGATCTTTTCCTAGTACATGTACCCCGTCACAAGCTGGTTCGTCGCTAGCATTCTGCCATACATGTACTGATATGGTATCAGTGATACCTGGACTTGAATGCGAGCTGATGGGTATGGCAGAATGACAATGTATCTCACACACTCCTACCAAATCGCGATGCATGTAACCCCACCAGCTGATTGTTTTTAATTGCTGAATTAAGAGACCTGGCGTCTTCAACTGGTGCGATGTCGCCAGCCGTTTCACGATGCATCGTGCACAGGCTCAGACTGTTCAAAATACACTGAACTAGAAGACTGACAGGTTTGACATGAGCCTCCGCTACAACGTTATCCCTGCTTTCTCAAAATGTCCGCTCCGACTTGAATCTCAATGGATCCTTGCGTTGGAAAGCCAGCCGAAGGCTAATCCGAGACCCCTCTCGTGTACGTATAAGGGATCCAGACGCACCCCAGTGGAGATGACGGACTCCACGAGTATATTAAGTTCTCATCCAGTTGAACGGCTGCACTCTGCGGCCACCCGCAAAGATAGTTCACCACCTGCACCAAGTTACGATGACTTTCTGATCTTGCGATTGTCCGTTGATTCTACCACTAGTGGGTGCCTTCCAAAACCCATGCTCCAAGCATGACCAGCTAGACCACCGGGACTTTACGTGTTGGACACAGAAAGTCGCCCCCCCACCCCCTTCAGACCAACCGGATCGAGCGCGGCTTGCAGCACTGTTGCCCTGTTGCATCAACCCTAGTTGAGAGTCATGTTAAACCAAAGCGTGGGATCAGCGTGCCCTAAATTGCATGGCCTAAACTACAGAGCAGTTACTGCACGAATGAATTGATCTGCCCTCCGTGCTGAAAGTAGCACCCTGGACTCCGGACCGAACCGCGCATGATACGCTGCGCACCTTTGGGATTCCAAACACATCATTATGATTTATCAACAACACCTGGTCATTAATTTCTCGCAATACAAAATAATACAAAGATCCACGACTGGCGAGACTGACATGTTGCGCACTTGCGCAGGTGTGAACGATCGCGATCTAATGTACTGGACATGACGTGAGCCACGCCGATTGAACTGCTTTGCGTCCAAGCGGCCGGCCCACAGTGCGCACTGCCACAACCACCGGACACGCTGGTTGACTGCCACGCTCGAACTCATTTCCCATTTTGCAACCAACGCAGCAACTTCCGCGGCGCAACGTAGTCCACCGCATCAACAACAACCACCGCCAACCACCTTCTTGACCATGGTTCGCATCTCCGCTGCCCTGCTTGCTGCCACTGCTGCCGTCGCAGCCATGACGCTACCCGACGTCGTCTCCGCTCATGGCGGTCAGTCTGCGCACGCTCGCACACCCGAGCGCCTGGAGCAGCGCCGGCTCTTCATGGCCGAGGGCAAGCGCTCGCTCAAGGACTGCGCCAACTCGGGCGCCTCACGCCGACTGCAGGAGCGCGCCGTGGCCCGCCGCGCAGCCAAAGCCGACAGCATTCGTGCCGAGCGCCGCCAACGCCGCCGCCTCGACCTGGACACGGTGGTGGCCACGAGCCACAAGTCCAACCTCACGGGCCTCACCGCCGACACGAACTCCAGCGAGCTCTTCGGGAACGACGTCAAGTGCATCCTCGAGCCAGAGGTCACGCAGGGCCCGTACTACGTCAACGGCGAGCTCGTGCGCTCCGACATCCGCGAGGACCAGGAGGGCGTCGACCTGTACGCCGAGATCCAGATCATCGACGTGAACACGTGCGAACCCGTGGAGGGTCTGTACCTCGACTTCTGGCACTGCAACGCCACGGGCGTGTACTCGGGCATCGTGGCCAGCGGCAACGGCGACAGCTCCGACACCGCCAACCTCGACAAGACGTTCCTGCGCGGACTCACGCCGACCGACGAGGACGGCGTCGCGTCCTACACGTCCATCTTCCCGGGCCACTACACGTCGCGCGCCACGCACATCCACATCATCGGCACGTACAACGGCACGCTGCTGGAGAACAACACGTACTCGGGCGGCTACGCGTCGCACGTCGGCCAGCTCTTCTTCGACCAGGACCTTATCAGCGAGGTGGAGCTCACGGCGCCCTACAGCACTAACACGCAGGAGCTCACCACCAACGCCGACGACTCCATCCTGTCGGAGGAGGCGGCCGAGGACTTCGACCCCGTGTTCGAGTACGTGCTGCTGGGCGACTCGGTGTCGGACGGCGTGCTGGCCTGGATCTCCGTCGGCGTGGACATGACGCGCGCGCAGACCATCACGGCCACGGGCACGCTGACGGCGGACGGCGGCGTCATGGCCGACTCCACGAGCACGACGACCGGCGGTGCGGGTGGTATGGGCGGTGGCTCCAGGTTTGGTGGATTCGGCGGGTCGGTTGGCGGGCCTGAGGGAAGCGTTGGGGTTGCTTCGTCGGGATCCAGCCAGACGACAACGACGACGACTGCTGTCGCCACTGAGACCACGACCAGTTCGTCTGGCAGCGTCGCAGCGGAGGCCACCGACTCGTCCTGCAATGTGCGCCTCCGCCGTTAAATTTGTCGATAGGGTCCATGGACTCCATGATGGAGAGCTGTCCGTTCAACATTCTAGAGCGAACCCTTTCATATATGTAGTTTTTTCTGTTCATTGTGATTTTTTGCTTTGCTGGTATCGCTACGATGTGAACAAGGCGGGTTTGGCCAAGACTTGCGGTCAGCACCACCAGCAATGACCCCCGCTCAGGGTTAATGAGTAGCCTTGATCTCTATCCGGATACTATTCGTAACAATTATTAGTCTGGACCATGCGCGACATCAGTCTATTTACTTTTGTATCCGTCAAATCGAAGCTGCAGGTGCGCATAGCATAAAGCAGTACAAATGATGGGCCCATCCGGCTATAATACATGTAGTTGTGCTGGGCGGCACTGGTATTTTATATGCGAGCTGAAGCTACAAATCAAGCGCTACTTAGATGAATAGGGTGTTACTTAATGTAGACATAGCTATCTATAGAAGAATATCACAACAAAGAGGATAATCAATTGATTGGTGAATATAGGAAACAGCAACTTCAACATGCCGGTCGCCCTTTTTGATGATCACGATGAGCTGGAGTCGGGGTGATATTAGAGACGTTTCGCAAAATGCTCCATCTTCACATTTTCCCCATAGCAGGTAAAAGAGAACAAAAAAAATACAAACGTGGTTGATGTGAAGATTTCTTGCCTCAGAACCACCAATTGTGAGGAGCACAATCCCCAGACTGTTACTGTGTACCACACTAGATTCAGCAGCGCAGTTCTCCACCCATTTCCAATATGGCCGAAGGTAGACGCCGCAACTTCACGGATGAAGAAGATTTAGCCCTCCTCCGGCAGGCGCTAGGGGACCGCCCGTTTCTGCAGCCTCGCGGTGGCATTCTCGCGAAGTGGGACGAGCTAGCTGCGACTCTTGTTGCCGACGCCAGCTTTCCACGCGACAACCTGAGTGGAAAGACTGCCAGCGGTCGATTTGACAAGCTTGTGATGGCTCATCGCAAGCAGTCAGCTGAAGCAGCAACGCTGTCAGGTGTGTCAGAGGATGAGAGCGAAAAAACGGTGCTATTAGACGAGATTGTTGCACTGCTAGACGATTATGCCGCTCGTACTGCGGCCGCAAAGGAGACCGAGCAGCGCAAGCGTGAGCGCGAGGAGATAGCGTCTCTGGCGGCGAGGCGCCTGGCGATGGAAACGCTGCGCGAGAGCACCGAAGATAGCAGCCCTCCGAAGAAGCGCAAGGAGACCGAGCTGAAGGAGCTGCTACTTAGCATAAAAAAAAGGAGCTGGACGACAACAAGGCGGCTCGCGAGGAGCTGGCGGCGCAGCGTGCTCACGAGCGCAAGGAAGATCACGAGGAGTCAGCTCGAGCGCGTCAAGAAGCAAGCGAGCACATGTTGAAGCTCGTTGGTGCAGTGACGAATAGCATTTTAGCAATTATTCAAGCTCAGAAGTCAAACTAGGGAAGAAAAAAAGAAATTTTATTGCTGTAGGTATGACTCTAGATTAGGTGGTGCTAGCTCGAAGTAGGAACTAATCTGGTTGCTTTGGTAATAACAGCAGTGACAGTTTGACAGTAGCATGCTAATGGCAACGTACTCCCAACAGGGCTAAGCCGAACACGTAAAGACTTCTTGAAGTCGATAAACGCCCACAGCGTTTTAAGTTCCTTGAACTTCCACTCAACCGACTCACGCACCGAGCTCATCCTCGAATTGAATAGCTGCTCGTAAGTTGATAGTCCAGCTTTCTTAAAGCCAGAGACGATAAATTTGCGCACGCCGTATGCAGGATCACCGTAGATAGCGTAGCCATCAAATACATCTCCGTACTTTTCCATGTACTCAATAAGCTTACTTTCATGGAGGAGAGTGATGTCGTGCCGGCGGCCCTCGATGGGTCCCCCAAAACTGAATGGCCAGGCCGTCTGGCGTGACGACAGCCTGGCAATTCAGACAATGCACTCTCTTATGACCAGAGTATACCTGTCGCTGCAAGTTCTCCTTGGTCCCACGTCGCGACGATGGGCGACACACTGCGTTCTTAGTGCCATCAATAAACCCGAACACATTCGACATCGGTGAACCTTTGCTCCGAATAGCGGCGGCATACATATGAATGCGCTCGGAGCAGATTCGATGCTGAAAGTAGATAAGGTCCTTATACCTATCATAAATGTACAACACTGCATTCGTATTAACGTGAGTATTAGCCCATGCAATATTTAGTTTGTACTATTCACGTACCCATGTGCCGAAAAAGTCGGCTAATCTGCCCTGTCGAGCGGCCGAAGACCTTGATCATGTCGTAAAGCCGCTTGGGGTAGCTTAGCCGATACAGCAAAATGCACAAAGCTTCAGAGCAATGTGCTTTATCGCGCTGGTCCGTGATCATGATCTCGGGGAGCCCAAAGTGACGACATAATGCAAGCACGCCGCTTACGTCGAAGCGGAACAGCAGCTCGCTGTCCGCGTTGGAGTTTTCCCACAAACAAAAGCGCAAGTCGTGTATAATGGGGCGCTCTGGCTGAACAGTGTCGAACAGGAGCGCGTGCACGATGACGTCGGCCGCGTCCTCGTAGTTGCCTTCCCGGGGGAGGAGAAGCAGGAGGATCTCCTCCATA
This sequence comes from Phytophthora fragariae, assembly GCA_009729435.1. Lineage (NCBI taxonomy): Eukaryota > Oomycota > Peronosporomycetes > Peronosporales > Peronosporaceae > Phytophthora > Phytophthora fragariae. Next base: position 1,224,404 of record QQOI01000012.1, read on the forward strand.
GCTAGCAAGTTTGCTACTGTCCAATCACATACATTGTGCAGATCACATGATGTAAGGATCGATGCGAAAGATGTCCCGCGTAAACTTCACCTTTTCTCCACAGTAGAGCATACTGGTGATAAGGTGAAGACAAAGCTGCGTGCGAAACGTCTCTATTGATGGGTTCTACACCAAACTGGCCGGGGCGATTGGTTGAATCGCCCGAGCCCAATCGCGCGGCCAATCGCCCCGCGTGTTCTCTGGCGCATACAATTTCTACTAAGTACGAGTGTAGCCATGACATGTGGATGCTGGACTGCTCGGGCGATTGAGCTAATAACTTGGGAATTGTATTGCGGCGATTCAGCGAACCGCTCGAGGTGTCCAAATTTAGCCGGAATTCACAATAACGAGCCAGGCAAGAGCAAACGTGCTCGGCTGACACTGTCTGCAAGTATAACTCGCTGCAACGGCGAGGTTGTTGGTTCGAGCTAACTACGGGAGACATTCGTTCTACCATGAACGTCTTATTCCAAATAACGAGAAGGGTACTCGTTTCGTGGCTACTGCAATGTGGGAAGCACTCGTCATATCGACCCAGATTGTCACCCGCAGTACAGAAATCTTCGCGACTGCTCGCTGGTTCGTCCATTTCGTGGTGATGTCGGAGTGTGCCGCCGTTGCCGCTGCTGCTGTCGAGGCCGCCAGTAAGCCGCCAGTGCTCAAGAGTCTGCCGGAAGTGCGCGTGGTGACACTGCGCGCCGTGATCCCGGACTACCGCGCGCAGCGAACGCTCTGGGACCAAGTTCTCGCCTTCACCAGATCGCAGGGTCTCGCTATCGCCGGGCCATGTCTGACGATCTACTACGACCAAGGCTACAAGGAAAAGGATGTGGACGCTGAGGTGTGTCTTCCGATCGCCAAGGACGCCAAGGTAACTGAAGACGCGGGTTCGACGTCTTCGATCACCGTTCGTGTGCTGCCCGCCGTGCCGCGCGCTGCGTCGGCAGTTCACCTGGGTTCGTACGATGCACTGAATCCGGCCTACCTGAAGTTGTACGAATGGATCAGCAAAGAGCACCTTCAGCCGAACGCGCCGGTGCGCGAAGTTTACCTGCGCATGGACATCGAGGACACCAGCGAGGGGTCTTTCGTGACGGAGATCCAACAGCCTGTTGCCTAAATTTGAATTTCAGAGATTCTTGCATGCATGTGTAAGTTCTTAACTGTTCCTACACTCGGTCATAGCACCGTGCTAGCACGTCATGCTATTAGCACGCAACGAGTCGCTAGATCAGGCGACTGGTAGCTGTATCTCCGTCACGCTCTCCTTGTCCTCCTCCTCGTTGCCAGTCGGTCTCTTGACGTACACCTCCCTCGAAGGCCCAGCAGGCGTGAGCTTCTCCGATCCGATCCAGCCGAAAAAGGTTCCGTACGCCTTGAAGTAGCCCTCGCAAGGACCAACGTACACCATCACAGCAGCTTTGGGCACACCAGGAACATCGCGGACACTGAATGGGGCGTCTTGTGGCACGTGGGCGTCGCTCGCGATGGGGGCACACACTTCCACCTCCACGTCGGTCTGTCGGCCGTCCTGCGTGAAGTTGATAGCGAACGTCGGCCCCGTGATCGCAACGTCGTGCGCCTTCACGAAGGCGAAGAGCTTCTGCCAGAGATCGCCTTGGGCTCGATAGCTCGGCAGGACGGAGCGCAGCGACAACACGCGCACCGCGGGCAAACTCTTGATCGTCGGAGGCTGTGTCGCCATTGTTGGGTTGCTAACGGCTTTGGTCGCACTGCTTAGGCGTCTCCCCAGCGGATTTTTGGGGTATTTTTCAACTGACCAACTGCCGCCAAAAGCTCGCGACTTGGTCGAGTTGGCGGGGGATTTGGCGGTGCGCGGGTATCGATCGAGCTGACACTTGGGAATTCGCTTGAACCCACAACAATCAACGTAGTTGAATGGAGCACACCGACTTGGAACCGGGTAACGTCACTGCACCTGCACCGCAGCCACCACCAGCGAAAGGGCCACAGGAGCGACGGTGGGCGGGACACTGCGGCTGCGATGGATCCTGCGAGTTCCAACGCTTCGATGAGGACATGGAGCTGATCGACGTGAGGACGCAGCAGATGCTACAAGACCAGCAGCAGCCTGGCGAGGGCTCCCCACCGCTGCTGCTACACTTGCTGATGATGTGGTAGCTTAGCAACTACTGAAGTACCAATGGATAACCTACCTGCCAAATACTTAAACGCGTCAATTCTCTATACATCCGTGGATCTCTCTCTACCCTGCTTGACATTAACCTTTCTATCTCGACTGAACCATTGGGCGCCAGTAGCAACGCGCCCACGTCCACCCAACGGGACCGCGGGAAGAAACGTCGACGACATGTATCCATCTCGCTGATTTGTACCAACTCTGACCATACTATCGAAAACCGCAGGTAATCTATCACATCAAGCTCACTTATTATATAGTCTTTACACGTCCCAAACAATAAATGTATCTATATCATTTGTACAAACTAACTTAATTCCAAAGGTTTCGTATCCGAGGTCTCCTGCGGCGGTTAGTCATGGAGCTCGAGCCGCCAACAGAGCTGCGCGTCCTGTCGCGCTTGCGCTCTGCGTGTGATGCTCGCGTCCACGTGGTCTCTCGCAGCCTCGTGCCTCGCCTGGAAGCTCTGTACCGCGTTCTATATGCACCAAAAGACGAGAGTGAGTGCGCTTCAGACGATGAATGGGACTTTTTGGCGGTGCTCAGCCGCCGCCGACACCAGGAGACGACGTTCCGGGCGCTCGTGCAGCAGCTGCAAGAGTTGGTCGGGATATCAGAAGAAATAAATGAGACAAAAGAGGAAGATAATACTGAATTTTTGGGTCAAAAGGTGCTCCAGCTGCTGCTGCTGGTTCCGAGGAAGAGCCGCGAGGTGCATTGGATGCATCTGCAGATAGACGCGTTGATGGGAGGAGAAGAAGAAGAAGAAAAAGAAGAAGAGAAGAAAGAGTGGCAAGAAAATTGGCTCGAGGATTACAGGGACCAGATTTTGTTTTTTGAGGAATTTTTAAACGATGAAGAGAAACTCAAGAGTGAATTGGGAAGGATGGAGGAGAACGAGAGACTCGAACTGCTCACGTCGTTGCAATATGAAGGGAAGAAGTTGAAGGAAGCGGAGAATGCGGAGGCGGCGCTGATGCCGCTGGAAGAGCAGAAGTTTATGGAGCATGCAGTTGCTGAGGTGGCAAGAGCTGGGGGGCTGGAGGTTGCAGCGGTGCCGCGTTGGTTCGTGCCGAGGTATGAGGTGCGTGTTATAGGAGGAGAAGAGAAGGAGGTGGGGTGCGAGGAAGGCGAGTGGAATGGACTCCAAGTCACGCTGGAGTATGTGCAAGATACGCCGGACTTGGAGACGCGGTGTACAGCGTTTGTCGAAAAATGGCACGGCGTGGCAGATCCGCATGTGCTGAGGCTGCACGGAGCGTGTCACGTTGGAAGCACGCCGTTCCTCGTTTTTGAGTCGTTGCGGGACTGCGTTTCATTGGTTGAGTACGCGAAAAGCGTCCCCAATCCACGCAAACTATGGAAACGGCTCTTAGAAGTGGCTCGTGGTCTCCAGCATTTACACAACGTGGGCATCGTTCACGGTGGAATCAGTGCTGCATGTTTGTTGATTGGGGGCGATGGGAAAGCGAAGCTTAAACCAAGTGTCTGCGATCGGGATGATAGAGCACCTTCAATGGAGAACGATGTGTACGAGTTTGCCGTCGCCATTCTCGAAGTCGTTCACCCCCACGTCTCCGTTGGTTATGGTGATTCCACTGGTAATTTATCGAGCATCGAGGAGGATCGAGAAGATTTTGGAGGTGTAAACAACACGATCTCGACGCTTGTCAGCAGCATGACATCGTCTGAACCACGCGAGCGTCCAGATATGACTTACGTGGTGCGAGCATTATTGAACCTAGCGGACCGTGAGCGTACGTGGAGTGACATGCACTTCCCCGAGTTACTGCTGCATGCCCCAGATGTGTGGACTGCGCTTCGTGCTGCCAGTCAACGCCATGAGAGCGGAGTCATTTTGTGTGCTCGCGTTCTTGCTCGACTCGAACGGGTGCTAGCTCGGCTTTGGGATGAGGGACTCAGCTTCGCGGACGGAGAAAATGTTGAATACAATTGGCAAACGCGCACCGAGCACCTGCTACGTAGCATGCGCTATCTCACGAGGCACTATCTACCGTCCGTCGGCCAGCGAGAGCTGCTTAAAATTGCTCTGACACGTCGTTTTACTGATGAAATCCAGCAAATCCACTACCAGTTAGACGCGTTACTGGCCGAGTTTGACAATGAGAGCTTAGTCCCTGAGCTAAGCCCTAACGACGAGGTGTCCAACCGGTCTACCGAGGACTGGGAGTTGCAGTGGGAGTATGACTGTGGAGATTTGGTGGCATCATATCATAGTTATCTCGATGATCTGGAAGAAAATGGCTCAGTTTTGAAAACCGAAGTGGCTATGGAGGCTATGCCACTCATGAAGCACGGACTAGACAACTACCGCTACGCGTTTTCTGATGTGCAGCTGAGGCTATTGGTGCGAGCCTTCGATGTTTGCGCTCAGCACGTAGGAACGATCGTGATTTCTGCAACGGAGTGGTTTATTCCGGCGTATGAGGTTCGAGATGAAAGCTGGTGGGAAGGTGTTCGCGTTACGGTGCAAAGGGCAAGCGAGTTGTTTCCCCACGAGAACTCAAGGAAGCTATGCGAGGTTGTGATGCGGCAAGCAGACGTCTGGTCCGAGCTCGTTCACCCACATATAGTCGAGCTTTTTGGAGCGTGCCATGTAGGCCCAGCTCCATTCTTCGTCTTCGAGCGAGCTCGAGGAGGATCATTGAAGGAATATATCACGAGGCATCAGAACGCATTCGGTTCAACTGCCAAGTCGCCACCGCATCTGTGGCGTTTACTGCACGACGCCGCGTTGGGACTGCAGTACCTTCATGAACGTGATATCGTGCACGAGAAGCTTTGCTGCGACAGTATTCTCATTGTCATGGAGAAACTTTCATCCATGGGCAAAGCCAATCGACGTCGTGTTCAGAAGGAGAAAAGGTCTTCTCGTGATGGCAGCACCTTACGAGAAGTGGCGAAGCTAAATGGTCTTCAGTTTGTACCTTTACATGATCAACGCTGGGCTCAGAACTGTTTGTCGACCTCAGAGCAAAAGTACTCAAGCGCGGACCAGTGGCTGGCGCCAGAGCGCAGGAATGGCGAGTTGACGCCTGCACCACCTTCGTCGGCCTCGGATATCTACAGTTTTGGTATGGTCATTGTTGAAGCTTTGACTTGTGGCACTTCTACGAATTGCGAATGGCTCAAAGACGGTCTGGTTAGCGGTGGGGATTCCACTTTTGAGCATCTACCTGCACATCTTGGACATGAGGCATGGGAACTCGTGAAGAAAATGTGTGCTCAGCAGCCGGAATTGCGTCCAACCATCTCCCACGTCGTGCAACAGCTCGGGTATTTGGCAAGTAAAGAGCAAGTCAGAGATCGGTCCGGGGACTACCCTCTGCATGAAGAGGCCGAGGAACGGACAAACGGTGTGAATGAGGCTCTACATTTCGACGCTGTAAGCGAAGGAAAAACGGACGTCCTGGTACCCAGTGGAACAGAACTTTTGACGATCTCACAAGTGTTGGAGACGCTAAACACCCAAATCCTGGAGCCAAGTGATGGAGAAATGAATGACATTTCCAACATGGAGGCGAGCAGCGGCAGTGACTTGAATATGCAGATCTTAGTGCGACTTGAAGACTTCTACGAGCGTCTGTGCGTAGCCGAATCAAGTGCAGGTGAGGAGAGTGACCGCACCGATGACAGCAACTATCTATCGACTATCGTATCTGACTTTGCGGAGGTGCTGACGCAATTCCGAGCGCACGTTAACGCTAGTCGCACGGGGAACCGCATCACTCAAATCGCAGCAATCCGTCAGCGAGCTTCGGACAAATTCTCCTTCCACAAGGAGCTCGATGACTTGCTGGACAGACTTCATGCCTATCACCCCCTGGAGAGTTTGCAGATCCACGACTGGAAGCGGCAGTGGTACGAAAAACGCGCTCGACAGACCGAGAGCTTCGAGTGGACGCTGATCAAACCCGAAGCTGCCGAGTTGTTGCTCGACGAGCTCAAAGACGCCCACGACCGCGAAGAGATGTTGGCGTTCTTGCGCTTTGAAGTCACGCGCCATCGCTCCAGCTACACGCCAGCCCAAGTCGAAGCCATCGGCTCAACATGCACCGACATTTCTCGTCGGCTGTCTGACGCTACCGCGGCGTCTTCAGGAGCTTCCCACTCTCATCTCTGGCGACCCCCGAAGTGGTTTATCCCGCCGTATGAGGTCGAGTTCGACCCGCACGAGTCGCTCGGGCACGGCGCCTTTGCTTCGGTTCATATGGGCAAGTGGCTGGACACGCCGGTTGTCATCAAGAAGCTCGTGCCAAAGCCGAAAACCGGAGCAGAGCCCCAATCCAGCGTCGTGTTCTACCGGGAGTTGAGTATCTGGTACCGACTCAACCATCCGTACGTGGTGAAACTCTACGGAGGGTGCCACGTTGGCGGCCAACCATTCTTCGTGTGTGAACACGCCAGCAACGGGCGTCTGGACGCGTATCTGCATCGATTCGAGGCCAAGGGGGTCGGCGAGAGCGCCAGCAGCTACAGCAGAGACCGATCGACCTCCACGACCAGCGGAACTGCCGGTGGCTTCAGCAGGAGCACGTCGAACACTTCAAGTGCCGGGTATGCGGTTGAAAGCGCAGCCAGTCGACGCTGCGAAGCGTGGCAGAAGCTGCGTCAGAGCGCGCTGGGACTGCAGTATCTGCACCAGCACAGCATCGTGCACGGCGACCTCAAGTGCGACAACATCCTCGTGGCTGCCGACGGGACGGCTAAGCTCACGGACTTCGGCCTCAGCACGATCCGTCGCTACGTCACGAGCGACAATGAGAACGAGCGCAGCGCTGCGTCAGCTGTAGTGGGCGCTCAGAGGTGGAAGGCCCCGGAGTGTTTGGCCGGTGCCCCGCCCAGCTTCGAGTCCGACGTGTACTCGTTTGGCATGTGCGTGCTGCAGGCGGTGAGCGGCGAGTTCCCGTGGGGCCAGCGCCTGCCCGACGCTGCCGTCCGCTTCCACGTGCGACGTGGCGTACTGCCCCCACGCCCCAAGGGCTTCGAGGACGACGCGCATTGGGACCTCATCCGCCAAATGTGCTGCTTCGACCCTCAGCAGCGACTGAAGCTCCCGGTGGTCGTGCAGCGCCTCACTCGCTTCGCGGACCTGGAGGCGCGCAGACAACGCGGAGGCGTCGGCCTGCACATGCGCGAGCTGTTGTTCGGAGGCTCCGCCACGAGCTGATACTGTAGCTGCTGCAGAACTACATGAAGTACCGGCACATGTAGACGAGAGGCGGTCAGCGAGGAAGCGACACCGTTGCCAGGACAGGACACGTCCGTATACAGCAGAGCCGGGCTGCACTTGGAGACCACATGGGTGTGTTACGGCGACAACGCGGGGGCAAATCCCGACACCTTCGTGGCTGGCGACCCGCTCGAGAGGACAACTCGAGGCTTCCACACAGATACCGACCGAGTAGCACCGTCACCACTGTCGTATCCAATACATGTAAACAGTGATGACATGAATTGCTCCAGTACACGCGCATACATGTGCAAATATCAAATCCATCGCATCCCTGACGTCACATGAACAAACATCGTGTTGCCTACGCTGCTCTCTCGGCAGCTGGTACCACAACATCGTCGACATGTGGTACTGTTAATACACTTGTCTGGGTGGGGGTGGTCTCACTTGGGACGGTATGTATTAATACACGACTGTATCGTCAAAATGGTGTTCGAACAGTTGGGGACTTCGAACGGTTTTGGTGTTAGACAAGCGCTTGCTTCTCAAACCTATCGGCGCCATGTTGACGTACTGCAAGCCTCTGCATGGTGCAAACTGCATCGAATTTCCATCTCGCGATGGTGTTCGTTCCGCCCCAAGCGAAGGCTTTGGCTTTGGGCCCAATTATTTGCCGACGCAATGGGTCGAGGCTTGAGCAGCGGCGCAGTTTTCTCGCCCCCCAGATGGACTCGCCGATCGCTGTGGCCGATCACTCGCGTGCAGAAGCGAGTCGCGGCGTAGTGCGAATTGTGCCAGCCGCAAGTCCCCTACATCCGACTCTCCTCCGGCACAGTCCAGTGCCGCATTCGCCCTCTAAGAGACGATCGAGTCCTTTGATCAGGAAGGCGGCGACTTGGTTGCGACCTAAGAGGCAGGACACGGAGCAGGTTCTCGACCAGTAGCAGGTTTTCGTGAATTCCTAGCGAGTGGCGAAGTTTCGACGCTGGGACCATGCAAGTCCACCGACGGTGGCTCAAGCTGGCGCTCGTCGCGGTTGCGCTCATGCACGCGGTCGCGCACGCGCAGGTTTACACGTGGGAGAGCGACTTGGATGGTTCCAACTCAGAGGAGACGACGGACTCGGGCTCGGACCTGACGACGCTGCGAACGCCGACGCCGACGGCCAAGAAGCCGACGAGGACGTGGATCCCCATTACGGACGCGCCGTCGGACGCGTCGGAGACGACCGACACGCCGGCGAAGACCCCGAGAGTTACGAGGACGCCGCGTCCGACGACGAAAACCCCGAGGACAACGGAACCGCCGGCGACTAGCGACAGCGAGACGGGCAGCACCGACGGCTCCGGGACAACGAAGAAGACCAAGAAATCCACGACGAACGAGTCGGATTCGACCCCCGAGTCGGCGTTGGGCGAGTCTGGATCGGAGGAAGCGGTCGAATCGACGGACGCATCGGGGGCCTCCACCCCCACTACCAAGAAGAAGAAGAAGAGCATCTTCACCAGGTCGCCGTACCTCAAGGAGGCGACGCCCGTGCCCGACGGAATTCCAACTGCTGACGACGAGAGCAACTCGGACGAGTCCGCGTCGACCACCGAGTCGAACGCCGAGTCGAACGCCGAGTCCAACTCGGAGGACTCGAGCTCAGCTTCATCCTCAGCTTCAGCGTCCAAGACCAAGTCCAAGACCACAAAGTCGACGAAGACCAAGAAGAAAGCGCCCGAGTCGGCATCGGGCTCGGCCTCGTCCTCGTCGTCAGCTTCGAGTAAGAAGACGTCCAAGAAGACTTCCAAGCCGTCCAACTCGACCAAGCAGAGCTCGGACGCTGGAACTTCCGGCACCGACCAGACCGACCAGACGGAGAGCGCCACGACGACGCCCTCATCGAACTCGTCATCGGCTTCGGGGTCAGCGTCCGCTGCTTCTGTCATGGCCGACTCGGCGTCCACCAGCAAGCCGAGCACGAACACGTTGATGCTTGGCCTCGTGATGGGAGGCGCCGTGGCGCTTGTCATGCTCGTGGCCGTGTTCGTCTACATCAAGACGTCCAACAAGGACGAGGAGGACGACGACATGGACCCCGTTCTGCGCACGGCCCGTCACGACGCGAGCAAAGGAACTGCGCAGACGTCCACGCTGAACGCCAACTACCACGAGAACGATAACATGTCCCCCATGCACTACGGCGACGACGACTACTACCCCAACCACCACCAACAGCAGCACCATAGCGGCCAGTACGACCAGGACCAATACGGCCACAACGGCCAGGACCAGTACAACGACGACTACTTGACGCCGCAGAGTCAGATCGCGCTCGCGCACTCGAACGCGTCGCTGCCGCCCATGGCACAGACCGCCAACAGCAACGCCAACAGCCAGTACTCGCAGTACTCGGTCGAGTCGTCCTTCTACGCCAACAGCACGTACAGCGCCGCCCCGTCGACGGTGAGCCAGGTAGTGAGCAAGTATCCGGGCATGCGCAAGGGCGGCGAGAACGACGTGGCCGGCTCAGAGGAGGAGGAGAGCGACTTCGAGGGCGACTCGATCCAGGATATGTCACACACGCAGAACGACTGGAACTCGGCCGGCCGCAACCGCGCGACCACGTCGGAGAGCGACATGGACCAGTCCATGGCGGACTCGCGCTTCCAGCCGAGCGACACGCGCTCCACCGCGGCGGCCAGCGGCTACCGCGGCAACAACCAATTCACCGAGTCCGAGTACACGGAGTACCGCATGTCGACCGGCTACGACCAGAGCTACGTGAACGGCAAGGGCGGCTACGACCAGAGCTTCGCCGCGAGCCAGAGCGGCTACGACCAGAGCGGCTACGACCAGAGCTACGCCGGCCACAAGAGCTTCGAGAGCAGCGGATTCAGCGAGTACGAGAGCGCCGCCCCACCCCGCGGCCGCGGTGACAGCACCAACAGCGACGCGTCCTCGTTCTACCGCACCAAGGACTCGTCGTACTACTAGGCGATGGACTGAGTTCAAGGCGGACTGAGGTGCATCGGCGACGTGCTAGCTCTTGACGGAAGAGAGTGACAACAAAGCGGCAGGAGCTGCGTACTACCGGTAGCGAGTTCAAGTGGTTGGAAGGAATGGATGGTACACTAGAGATTCTTCTCTTTCGGAGCATCGATCGTCCTTCGAGTAAGTAGCGTCGGAATGAATGGAAACTAATTTATGAGTTCGCTGCAGCAAAAAAAGCAAAAAGTTTGGTGCATGTTGTTTTTGTTGACGTTGATGTAGCCATGTAGGGGATTTTCATTGTTGTAGCCATGTTGGGGATCAGCCTTTTATCCAATCCGAGTGCAGGGTGGCTACAGCTACCTGTGAGATCTTATTCAAGCCGATTTAGCATAATATGTACGGATTGAAAGCTATCTTTTACCACACATTTCCTAATCTGTAGCTAGGACGACGTGCGCCACGTGCTTTTGCATGGGTATTGTTCAAGCTGGAGACAATGCCATTTCTCTGCTACTAACTGTATTACCTTCGCCACCGACGCATTTGCAACGGTCGGCTTGAGCTGCGAGACATTCCGGTTTGTCGTGCAGGTTCAAGTCGCCGCATCGCAATTAAAGACAACCTTCGGGACGAGTAAGTGACTGCAGTATCACGGTGCAGGACCATCGCAAATGCCTTTCCTTGTTGCATCTAGGAAGGCATTGGACCACAAACAGTTAACCTCTTCGCGTCGTCACGCGCTGTAAAAAGCTGCGTGACGACATGTAACCAGGGTTTGGTAGTAGTGAGGATTCTGGCTTAGTAGTGATACTACTACTACTACCCGACTCTGAACCAATAGCACTACTACTACTATAGTAGATCTGATTTGGCGATAGTAGTATCACTACTAATATCACTACTATTAGCACTACTAATGTACCCATGTCGGCGTAGCAGAGGTCGCAAACGGGTTGAAGATTGGGAACTATAGTAGTGCTAATAGCACTACAACTGCCACTTTTTCTCGCTACTATTCAAATAGCACTACTATTCGACCCAAGCACCAGTGCTATAGCATAGCACTACTATTAGTAGTGATATTATCACTACTATCGCTACTATTTTGGAGTCTACTACCAATCCCTGCATGTAACACCACGCGGAGACTTTTCTTCGCGTGCTTGGCACGTCGGAGCTTCTTGCAGCTCAACAATCCGCCATGCGGTCGCGATTGCTCCTGTATCTGCCCGCAAACGACACGTCAACCAACGCTGCCACCTGGCGACCCGATTTATTTGTCATTGTTTTCGCGGCTTCCACCATACTATGGTGACCATAGTACTTCTACTCCCTGCGAGAGTTTATATCGACCTGCCATCTGCTGTACCGCTTTTGCCGGTACCATCTTTTTTCCTCTCGAGCGGGCGGCAGAGACTCCAAGTCTCCGCTCTCCATCTCCCTATTGCCTCGCGCCGGGCGAGTTTAGCACCACTTAAACGTGAGCGGCAACAGCTCAGCGGCACGAGAGAGAAAAGAGAGAAAGAGGGAAGACGCACCAGGAGATTTTAGAGGAACGCACAGCGCGATCTTTTTCCACCATGTCGGGACACGGCCAGGGGCAGGATGTGCAGACGCTCAAGATGAAAGGTGCGAGGCAACAGAATTCTCTAACCGGATAAGGAGCGGCAGTTAAGCTAGTGCTAACCTTGTTGCATGTGTTTGCATCTCTCTCTACCAGTTGCAAGGAAGCACGACAACGACTACGAGCGTCGCCGCTCGTCCACGCTGCGACTGGAACCTCCTCGTACGTTATAACCAAAGTTCTTCCTCGCTCGTCTCCATAATCGCTTAGAGAATTTAGGCTAGTGCTAACCGGTTAGCACTAGCCTAACCGTGCCAATAATTATTGTTCTAACCATTTCGTTTTCCGTGCCAATATTCCTCTCCAGAATCGGACACACGTAAGTCCACGTCCTTCGTGCGTGCGCGCACCTCGGGCGTGAACCGCCTTCTCCGTTCCAACACCAGCAGCGCCGGGGGTCTCTCTAATGGCTACAGCAACAGCAACAGCAACAGCAAAAAACACAAGAGCAAGAGCAAAAGTGCACCTACCAGCAAAACCCCTCATCAAGAATACGACTCCGCTTTGGCCGAGCCGATCAACGAGAACGCAGTGGAACCCCCTCCTTCGCCCACTAAATCCACCTCTTCACCCCCAATTAGTAATGGACTCAACGGAGAAGTGGACGAGGACGGTCTCCCGCCCTACCAGGAGCACAAATGGACCAATGTGGTGCTCAAAATGACGGCATTTTCCGAAGAAGACGCCGTCACGAGCTTCTGCTTCGACACGAACGGGGGAGGCATCGGCCGAGGCGCCGACAATGCCGCCAGTATCCCGGCCGACAAGCTCCTGGCAGGCAAAGACCACGCCCGCGTGCTCTACAGTGGAGGGCGGTTCTATTTGGCCAATGGAGACAACTCCAGCGACACCTTCGTGCGACTCAGTCCGTGTGGAGGTGGAGCAGATGAAGACGACCCGGAAGACAAGATGCAGTGGCCGCTGGAGCCGCACGTGTCGTTCCGCGTGGGCAAGTCGGACTTCCTGGTCACGGCGTTCCACGAGCCATCGCAGACGTTGGAGGTGTCGGCGTTGAGTGGGAAGCTGGCCGGCACGCAGTTCACTATTGGGAGGGAAGGCGCGGGCATCGGACGCTCGGCGGAGAACAAGATCCACACGGGGGACGGAGAGCTCTCCCGCAAGCACGCGGCCATTTGGTTCGACGAACTGACCAACCAGTTCTACCTCGTGGACTTGAATTCGACCAACGGGACGTTCATGAAGCTGGTTGGGAGTTACCAGGAGCCCTACAGACTGGAGATCGGCGACGATCTACTGGTGGCGCAGACGTGTTTGACTGTGAACCGCTTCGACTTCGGCGTCCACGCGGACATGGGAGCCAGGAAGCACATGGAGGACGCGCACACCATCATCCAGGACCTGTGCATCGAGAGTTTGAGTCGACTGGGCATGCACCCGCAGTCGTACTTTGCAGTGTACGACGGACACGGAGGAGAGGAGGCCTCGGCCTTCCTGGGGGACGTGCTGCACCACAACATCATCGACGCGTTCTACATGAAGAAGACGGAGCTCAAGACGCTGCTGAACACGTCGCACGAGGAGCGGCAGTCCATGATCACCAAGCGGCTGATTGACGCCTTTGAGGCCACGGACGAGGAGTTCTTGAACGAGTCCGAGCGCCCGCAGGCAGGCAGCACGGCCACCACGGTGCTTGTCGCGGGCAAGTTCATGTTTGTGTCGAACGTCGGCGACTCCCGGACGGTGCTGAGCCGCGGCGGCAAAGCGGAGCGTCTTTCGAACGACCATAAGCCCAGCAGACCAGACGAGGCCCAGCGGATTCGCGACACGGGCGGCTTTGTGATCCACGGACGCATCATGGGCGAGCTTGCGGTCTCTCGTGCGTTCGGAGACGTCCCTTTCAAGACCTTCGACCTGCCGGAACTCGCCAAGGAGGAGGAGGACTCTGGCAAGCCGCGCAGCGACTATGACTCCCAGGAACTTCCGGTGAACCCGAACGACATTCTCAAGGGCCCGCTCGTGATCCCCACACCCGAGATCACGATCACGGAGCTCACAGACGACTGCGAGTTCGTTATGCTGGCTAGTGACGGGCTGTACGACGTGCTCAAGGACCAGGAGGCTGTCGACTTTATGCGGCAGAAGATCGTGCAGCTCAAGGACGTTCAGCGCGCAGTGGAGGTGCGTTCCCCGAAGAACCAATTCGTATCCCGACTGTGAGATTCTTGTACTAACTTCCCCCCTCTTACTGCGCAGGCTATCGTGGAGCACGCGATCTTCCACCAGCGCTCGACGGACAACGTGACGTGTGTCGTGGTGATGTTCAAAGAGCCCAAGGACTTTAAGTGATTAAAGCGCTGACAGCTCTGCCACCGGACCCCTTTCAACTCTCTCTAGTGCTAGCGTGTTGCGACGGCTAGCAGCACGGAGAGACTGGAGATCTGGTGGGTGGGCGTCGCGAGGTGGGACATAGATGAATAGTTATAGGAGTGCGAGGGCGTTTTGAGCAGGGCACAGGCGATCGAGCCGAGGCGTGGATGATGAAGATTCAACACCAAACAATAAACTGAACAGCTTGATCGATGTTAGGAATGGAGTTCGCTTGGATAGGTAAGAGATGCATGGAGAGAGATCAAGAGGCTGAGGAACTACTCAAGACTGAGCTTGGTGGGGGAAGACGTGGCGTGGCGCAGTGGTGAGCCTGAGGTCATCTTCAACACGGGTGAGAACTGCTCCGAGGCGGAGCGGAGCGGGGCGATCGGCGGCGGACAAGCAGTCGCAAAGGCCTTGATGTGGCGGCACCGACGCATGGTTTTCTGCTTGGAGCGGCTCTCGAGCGCCGAGACGTGGCTGCCGTCGTCGAAGTCGAAGTGGACCTTGTACGTGCGAGTGTCGACGTCGCCGCTGTACTCGCCTGCAGCTTCGACGCGGATGTTGGTGATGTGGCGCATGTCTCGCTCCACCACGCGCAGGTAGCGCGTGCTCAAGCACAGCGGCTTGTTGGAGCGGACCGAGAGTCGAGACAGCTCCTTGTTCATGTAGAAGGTCTCGACTCGGCCGTTGGCGATGAGCGCGAAGCCCAAGACGTAGATGGCGACGGCCACGAGATACTTCCACCAGTCGGTGTGGCGGTGGCCGCCATTGTCGTCGTCGTCTCTCTGGCTGTGGACACTGTGGACGAAAACTGAAGCTCCGAGCATGATCAAGACGCCGAAAGTCCAGATCGGCCACGGATAGCTCACAACCTGAAGCTACACACAGTGGAGATCATGGAAATTGGGTAAGTACTTCTACCTGGTAAGTTTTGCACCAAACACCCAGTGTGTGTACCTCTCGTCCGAAGGTGCTGTTGGTACCGAACAGGTTGTCGAACTCCACTTCATCGTCGTACGCTTGTGTCTTTGCGTTCCATCGCATGCTGCTGCGTCGCAGTCGCTTGGACCGCTTCTTCATGGCGACACGCCAGCGCTCCAACTGTTTGAAGGCGAGTCGCTTCTCTTTGGTCATGGGCTGCTCCTCCTCTCGCCGGATGTTGCGAGGCGCGTCGTCCTCCACGTCCGCCGTGCTGATCACTTCGATGTCGTTGTTGTCGTCCAAGTCGTTGACGTCGCTCACGGAAATGGAGCGGAACTGGCCGACGTCCTGCTTCTCGAGCTTCGACGTCACGGTCGGACCTCGAAGCTTCGTCGGAGACGGCGCCATGGCGGTCTCAACTATGGAGTTTGACCACCTGGTGAAGTGCTGGATTTCGAGTAGAGAGCAGAGTGACGAGGCGGCTTTGAATGCCACGCAACCGCCCAGACAAGCGGTAATTTTGGACTCAAACTTCACTTTGGGCAGGGTGCAGGCATGCTGGGTCGAACTACTGTCGCTTCTTGCCTATTGTTGGCCGGACCTGATCGATCTCATACGAGGCGCGCTCGAATACCTCATGAATCTGACCCATGTCGTCAGCTTGGGGTTGTTTAGAACTTTGTTGATATTCTCGTCGAGCTTGAGCAGCATGAAGACTTCTTCCGGTGTCTTCTTCTCCTTCGACCAAGCTTTAACTTGCTTGCGGTCGCCGTACCATGCCTTGAATCTGGAAATATTCGTTGTGAGCCACTGTTTGACCTTTGTCAGACCCGGAATTGCGATCGCTCTCTCGTCTCCTTCTCCTTCTCCTTCGTATGTCTCAATTCTCAACAACCTCTTGTCATGACTTAGCGAAGGGAAGGATGCGGCGGAGTTGACTGCAGTCGACTTCAGTATTGGAGTCGTGGAGGCAGCGTCAACAACTGCAAAGAGGGCAACAACCAGCAACGCTATTAGAACGAATCGCTGCATCGTCCTCCGGATGCACTTTGGGAAGTGAGAGAGTGACAAATTGGAGCCACCCGCCTCACACTTCCCGAAAACGAGAAAGAAGGGGCGAAAACCGATCGAGCCGTTTTCCCTCATGATTCATCACTACATGTACATATCTTCAACTTATTAGCTGTCTCTGTGTCGGACTCGGAGACTTTCCGAGTCTGCGGCACAAAATGACACGGATGCGTGCCGTCCAGCCATTGGCGAGTTGCACGTGTTGCTGCCGAGAACGTCGAGTGCACGACACGCACATTGCGTACAGAACCAAACATGCCGAGGCTGAAGCTGCAAGCCGCATGCAAGTACTGAGTACACCAGTATGTAGCGAACACTTCCGGGACGTCCACCGTATGCAGAGCCTAGATTACTCACGGCGAAATGAAATGTAATGTGTGTGTGGGGTGGGTATCCGGATAGATACAGTACCTAAACCTCTTACTGCAGCTGCAGTGCTAACTTCTTCCGTCGCTGATGATGTATGAGAAATTGTATTTCCAGCATCTATTACTGGTAATACATGTACACCTATAAATAAGTTTTTGTGTTTCTTTCACACAAAAGCAGTCAACGCGAGGCACAAACACAAACTGGAGGAGTCATCGAAAAAACAAAATGTAAGAAAGAACAAAGCTCGTAAACACTTCTGCTACTGCTTTTTCAGAAAACCAATACAGTTAATCATTGCCCCCCCCCGCTGTACCCGGTAAAGAGGCAAAGTAGTGGTTTAGAAAGCGGCCTACATAAGGGCTAACTTGATTTGTTTCCATTGTGCGATCCCGTCCACTAAGAATATGCGCTTTTTAAGAGTTTCAATAAGTATAATATCAATATATATATTATATATATTGAAACTCTTAAAAAGCGCATATTCTTAGTGGACGGGATCGCACAATGGAAACAAATCAAGTTAGCCCTTATGTAGGAAGTTGGCAGCAACGTTGGCAAATGGATATTCTACCGAACACGCTCTACTGGGGGTAGTATATAAGTATAATATCAATATATATAATATATATATAATATATATATATTATATATATATTGATATTATACTTATATACTACCCCCAGTAGAGCGTGTTCGGTAGAATATTATATATATATAATATATATATATTATATATATATTGATATTATACTTATATACTACCCCCAGTAGAGCGTGTTCGGTAGAATATCCATTTGCCAACGTTGCTGCCAACTTCCCGTTTCTTTTGCAACAGACTATTGATACGCAGTGATGACATCACATCGTCGCCGTATTGTGCCACCTTTCCACTTCAACAAAGTTTACCACTTCGTAGTACTGTATTTCGAAGTAGAACTACTGATGTTGTCGTCTTCAAGAGTTAGTACTCGGATCTACCTCAAAAATGGGCAGCCGCTCAGATCCAACTGGTGGCTCGGACGTCAAACTGACTTGTTGGGATACCAGCAATGCATCACACCAAGGTAAGCTCAAGAGAACGAGTTTTTTAATCTTAAATTGAGAAATATCGTCATGTACTTACAAAAATCGAACCAGGAATAGCGTTCACACTCCCCCTTCTTCGTTTCCTATAGCTGTAGTTAAAACCAACCACGCTGCTCCTCAGAACCGCTTCAATTCACCGCAACATGTACTGCGCGGTACTAAGTAGTAGTAGTATCATAGTAGTATCTGACTAGAAAGAGAAGCAGCATTGAAATGTCACGCGATCGCTTTATTATATTTTCGCTTTGCTGACGGCTTTAGCGTACGCGTCAACGTACTCCCATCACATCTTATTGAATGGGTCAGTATACGCATTATGCCACATGAGGCCCAACAGCCTATACACGTCGTCGGGATTCTTTTTTTCGTGGATCCACTGCTTGAACAGCGCAGCCTGCCACTCGGAGGCGACGTCCTTTGTCCACCACTTACTTTTTGCAGTGTAGAGCAACTTGGCCACCGCTTCGTCTCCGTAGGCTTTGGTAAAGTTTTTAATCAGTGATACCTGCTTCTCGGGGTTCTGGTTGTTGAGCATTCCAACGTACGTCTCCCACCTTTTCAGGTTTGAGGCGGACAGGAGTTTGCCCACACCCTCGTCGAACTGGAAGTGCTTGAAAGCCTCATCGGCGGAAGTTCCTTTCTTCACCAACTGCTCAAGCTGTTCGTCGGTCCACGCTGCTTTCGACGACTTGGCCCAGTTCGCGAGGCCCTCCGTGGTCCAGGCGCTGAATGCTCGCTCCTCCTCGCTTTTCTGCGTCGCTGAGAAGTGTCTTCTCAAATTTCGTTCACCAGCGACAACCTTGTTCTGGAGATCAGCGGTCACTTTCGAATCGGTAGTAGCCACCACAGAATCAACTCTTGTCGTGAAAGCGACCGCAAACAACAGAACCAGTAAATGAATGCGCATCGTTGGGTGTGCTGGGGTCTGGAGGCAAATTGCGAACTGCTGAAGGGAACGTTGGAACTGGAGGTCTACTACAGTGCTACAGTACTACAGTACTACAGTACTACAGTACCGTATTCCACAGGTTCTCTGCAACCGTGTAAAAAGTTCACTTCAAGTATAGGGTTAAAAAGTAAAAAGCTGTAAAAACTCTCCACCCTGGGATAGACTCTGAAATTTTCGCGCGCATTTGTGCGCGCGCTTTTTCGTTTGACTGGTTCGCATTTGAGCTCTTCCGTGCCTATAGGGCTCATTTAGCTATTTTGCCCGCTCAATGCGGGCAGTTCCTCATCAGAATGAGCGGAAGCTCGAGGCTATTGAGAGAGCCAAGGGCGAAGGAGTGTCCAAAGACCTTGCGAAGCAGTACAACGTAAACCGGGTTACGCTCTATCGTTGGGTAAAGAACGAGAGCGCTATTCGCTCGGCTAAACCATCGAAGACGTACGCCAAGAATACTAAACGCGGCCCCCAGTTACTTTCCAAGCGATGGAGAAGCAGTAAGTGATGTATTACTATATTTTCGTGTATGCAATTTAACTTAGTTATGCTAATTGGCGTGGGGCAGGTTGTTCGAGTGGGTAAAAGTGATGCGACGCAACAAATCCAAGTGCCAGTTTATTCTTCTGCGCATATTGCTACATTAAGGATTCGGCTTTACTAAGCTTCGGCTCTGTAGGTGTCACTACCGAGTGCCTCATGATCATGGCGGCACGGTTTGAGCCGCGATTCCTGAAGGACCGCAGCCCCGCAGCAGCAACTGAGTATCTGCGGCGCTTTAGGCGGCGCCACAAGCTTTCGATCCGTCGGATCACGCATCGAGGGACCAAGCAGCGCTCAGATTTGGAGGTATGCGTATCACTGCATTTGATTTATTTTTATGGAGGAAAACGGAAAGCTAATTACTACTTTACATGGTGCACTTTATATCGGTATAGGTTGTGGCGGCTTCGTTCGGTCACTCGATGCGCTACGCATTTGAGCACGACAGTGCTGTATCTTTTGTGGCTGGTGACGAGAAGTATGGCCAGGTCTTTAATATGGATCAAACCTCGATTTATATCGACATGAACCCTACAACGACCATCACTTTTCGTGGGGATCGCAATGTTGATGTACTTCAAGGTGAGTGGGTACGCATAACACTTTTTGCTGCTGTTCAAAACATTCTAACCTGTAGTATTAGGCATGTCGGAAAACTCGTTTCGAGCGTCAGTATTTTTATGTGCCTCAGCAACAGGAGCCAAGCTTTGCCCGCTGATTGTCTTTACCGGTACCCCAGGCGGCCCAATTGAGGAAGAGCTACACGCGCACCCGCTATACAGCAAAGAGGTGTTTCTTGCGGTGCAGAAGAAAGGATACTGTGACGAACGCGTCATGCATATCTGGATCAACGAGGTACGATGGCGCCAGTTCTTATTCTCCCTACCCAAATTATTGATTTGTGTATGCGGTGGCGTTGTAGGTGTGGCGACCGTCGGTGACGTCGTCAAGGGTGCTTCTATTAGATAGCCTAAAGACTCACAAGATGAGCAGTGTGCGGACCGAACTTGAGGACTCGCTTTCGACAGAAGTCGAGTTTATTCCTCCCGGAATCACGGGTCCCTCGCAGCCTATGGACGTCGCTGTCATGCGGACGTTCAAAATGCACTGCCGCAGCCTCTACGTGAAGTACCACCTGACACATGACTTTTGTTCAAGTGCAGCGGAGCGTCGGCGGCTAATAACGGCAATTGTTGTGACCGCGTGGAGCCAAATCGACCCAAGCGTTATTCGAAAGAGGTTCATTAAAGCCGGATTGGTTCCCGTTGGACCTCGAGAGAAAGATGGCTCCTTTCGTATTGACGCACCTTCTAAAGATATAGATACTGGAGATGAAGTCGACGAAGACGAAGAGAGCAACTAGATCACCAAAATATATTCTGCATGTAGTGCTTATCCGTGTTTTTCCTCATGTCATTGCGAATGTCTGCCACGAGGTTGGATGTTGGTCGTTAGAGGGGTTGTCATTTCAATATGTTTGTCGTGAATCGTACATTTTACGAGCGGTTGCAATAAACCCATGGTTGCAGAGAACCTGTGGAATACGGTACTGTATGGTACAGAGTGACGAAATGATGATGTTGAGTTCCCTGACTCAGGGCCTGAGGGACCCTGTGACAATACCAGGTGGTTTTCGAGCGCTCCGCATACACAGGGGGCACGTAATATTTCCAAGTGATTTACCAGAGGGTGGAAGCAATCTCGGCGCAATCACAGCATCGTCTTGGTTGTACATGTACTGAGGTAAGGCATTATTAATAAACTAGAGGAGCACCCGCGAGCGGTTGCTGAAGGGGCGACTCCCTGAAATTATGTGTGTGCACACAATTTCGGGCGACGCCCCCTCTCTCGCGAAAGATCAGGCAACATGGCCAAGATGAAGTCGACCACGGGCACCGGCGGCAAGCAAAGAGCGGTGAAAGGTAGCGTATGTCTGTTCTGGCCAGCCTACTGTCGAGCAATGGTCATCTAATGCCCCGATTGCTTGGACTGTAGAACGAGGAGGAGAGAAATTATCCGCGACGATCGTCGGTAAGGAGCAAATGAACGCGGATAAAAAAATGTGTTGTCAAATCTAACTCGGCAGCGCGCTACATTATGTGACTAGTTCGTGCATGTCGTAGAAGGGGTGCGTCTGAGAAGGACGACACAACTGCCAGAACCTCGAATACGCCAAAGCGTGAGATACCGAAGGACACTACAAAGGACAAGTGTAAGCGTGCAGCGGAGCAAGCACGTGCCGCTTATGCAAGGGCTGCGAAGGCAGTTAAAACGACTCACCGTACGTGATATTATGCTTTGCTAGGATCGACAGAATCACAGCTACCTGTTGACATTTGCATGCAATGTTCTATTACCAAGGCCATGAAGTGAAGGCGCTACGCATAAGGCAAGCGGCGCATGCTCGAACTTTCAAAAGCTGTAAGAGCAACGAGAAGCACAGTAAAAGCCCGGCCAAGATAACCTCAACGGAATAGGCTCAAAACTCATGCATAGTATGCAAGCCACGTAAGCAATTCGACAAAATGTTATATTGATTGTTTCCTATTCACTCAGTGTTTGGTGACGGCTTGCCGGCGGCAATTACAACTATGTCGCTTGCATTTTGCTGGGGTAGGACTTGTGCCTTTACGAGCAAGGGCAAGTAGTAACATGTTCATCTAAAGCTAGAAAAGCTATATCAACGCTCACAGATTAAATTGAAATTTTGAAATGCAGTGCTGAGCAGTCCTAGCACACGGCGTCCTTTACCAGTTGTTTTCCGAGTCTACTGAGCAGTCCTTGAACGCGGCGTCCTTCACGAGTTACTTGTCCGAGTCTTTTGGCTGGGTTGGTTTGCCCAGCTTGGCTGTCTTGAAAGCGCGCGCGTGCGCAGCTTGCTGCACACGCAACTCGTGTACTTCTTTGCCTGGACATTGGCATATCGTTAGATTAGATCGCACACCACGCATGTAGGTAGATAAGCTAGTAAACAGGCGGAATAAACACTTACGGTGCGCTTGCTTCTCAGCCTTCGCCGCGCGTGCATGAGCAGCGCGATCCGCTGCAGTACGAGGCGGAGTATCCGCAGCATTGCCTGCCTTGCTCGGAGCGGCATCGGAACCACCAGCCATCGCGGCATCCCCGCCGGCCTGGCTCGGGGTGGCATCGCGATTATCGGCCATCTTGTTATCCCGGCCAAGTCCTTCGCTTGAAGCCCGTGCAATGTCTGTAAGCATGTTCAGTCCATCACAATGTATTGATAAAGTGGAATATACGTGCCTCATTACGTTTAGCTCAGCTTGTCATCTTACCTTGTGCTGCTTCGAATCGGGAGATAGCGGCAGCACACGCGGAAGCTCGCCCTGCAGTAGTAGACATTTACTCGTGAGCCATAGATATCAGCCCCTGTCGTTGCTGCGGCGTACCTTTCAAAGCTCGCTGTTTGCAGCCTGCTGCAGTTGTCTTCTTCGGCTTCGCCATCTCTGTTACAGTTGGATTTGTCTTGATTGATTGATTTGTCTTGATATGTAGTTATTGACCTTTCACAGCGCGCGCTCCATAAATTGGGTGACCCACCCATTTTTATGGGATCGGCATCATAGCAACTCAAAAAGACTGAGATCAGGAGTTAATAGTAGCCCCCAAAACTGGGTGCTAATATTATTGGAACTACCAGAGCGTTAAGATTGGAGAGATACTAATACTAGTAGAGATAGTTCACGACGCCAAACATGATGTCATCGTGGCGGCCGGGAACCATTCCTACATGACGGGCATGTCCGACTGCATTCCACGGATGACGGTCTTCGTACACGTGCAGGTCTTCTTTTTGGACTTGAAATGTTTACAGTGATGTTCGTCCACGCGCAAACAATTGGGTATTAGTAGTAATAGTAATTCTAGTAGTACCACCCCACTACTACTCAAGCTAGATTGGTCACCGAGATAGATCCGGACCCAAAACATCTTGCACATTGAATAATCGAAGCGCTTGTCGTAAAATTCGTAGTGACTTTATTGATACGCTAACGAACTCATGAAATTAAAAATAAAATGTCACTAGAACGTTTTGTTTGATCATCATTCTCGGGCTTAACACGTAGTATTCACTGCCAATAACACACTGGCGTTTCCACACACGCTACAATGATCACGCTTGGCCTCATCGCCTTCCTCCTTACAATCACTCATACCAGAATCCATGCATCGTTTGCTGTGCTTAGACGCGGTTTCAAGAATGGTGATCTTCCCCCAGGCGTACATGAGTGCCTACTTGAGATCCACTCAAACTAGAATTACAAGATGAGGACCGAGAAGGGTCGTTCAAGGAATTACTTGAAGAGTACTATAATATCGAGTTGATGATGTTAATGTAGCACTTATATTGACTACCGCACTTTACGGTAGTAGTACAACAACCCTAACAAATCTGGTAGTAATATTTCCGCGGTGAACTATTCAGCAAAAATACTACAACCTCCTGACTGAGATGCTCTATACTAAAAGCAACGAGAAGCCCGCGGTGAAAGCCCGACCAAGACAACCCCAACAGAATAGACGCAAAACTAATTCATAGTGTGCAAGCCACGTTAAAAATTCCACGAAATGTTATATTGATTGTTACCTATTCAGTGTCAGTGCTTGGTGGTGGGTTGCCGGCGGCAAGTTCCATTGCTGCGATATGTTCGTCCAACATCTGAGCACTAACGTCCTTTCTAATCTGCACGAGGCGTTCAATGTAGAAGCGCTCCGGCACCTCATGAAACTCTCGGCTTCGACGTCTTTCCGCTTCCAGAGCTTCATTGTTTCTCCTCGCACGTTCTCGTCGATATGCCTGCATTCTCTGTAGGTAGCTTTCACGCTTTGAGAGATGGGCTACGTCGGTAGCAGCACGTGAAGGGACAGACTCAGCACTCCCGCCCGCATCATCGCGCTCGGAGCGTGATCGTTTGGGCTTGCGAGGCGATGAATGCGCTTCAGAAACTTGTAGGCGCTTGCCACTACGTCGCTTGGATTCGGCTGGGGTAGGACTCGCGCATTTGAACAGCTGAGTTGGATGTCGGGTTCGTGTAGGAGTCTCGAACGCACGCGAAGCACTGTCAATCGAACTCTCTGGGGCCGGGCTGCCAACGCGCGGTGGCTTCATGTTGTTTACATGCAACAAAGCAAAATTAAAAATGCTTTGCCGATCATCCTAGGCGACGCCTAAGGGGTCATTTAAGGTACACTAGTTATAAAAGGTAGCAAAAATAGCAGATATCAAAGAACGAGGGTTTATCGTGGTAGTTGTGACTGGTTATGGATTAGCGCCTCTTGCCTCATCACGTCTTCTACATCGAGAGCTATGCTTTTTGTGCTACTTACAGCATGATCTATTCGCTCTTCCTCGTACGTAAATAATGCGCACTGATCGCGTGAGGATGACAACTTATTGAGCGATAGTGGTGATGTAAGGACAATGTCCTCACGGCAACGTACTCTAGAAAGCGCCACGTAAGCAAAAGACGCACTCGGAATAGATGTTGAATGGAAAACAATCTTCGCGCACGTGAGACCTTGAACCTTATGAACTGTAATTGCGTATGCCAGACGCAGAGGTAATCCTTCGCGAAATACAGTCAGATCACTTGTTTTTTTGCTCCAGCTCAGCTTTCTAGGAAGAATAGGCACAATGTTCGGTGTGTTAGGCAGAAATGAAGGACCAAAGTACGGATCTGTAATCTGGACAAGTAATATAGGCAACGCTGAATCACTTCAAAAGATAAAGTCGTATATGACCCCGTTTGTACCGTTGCAGAGTCCTGCTGCTTGCTCCATGTTATAGGTTAATGTTACCGGTGCACCGACAGCTAGGTGTAACTCGATCCCAACTACTCTATCTCGATTTGAATTCGCTACTACAGCTTCCTTCATTAGAGCATGTACAGAATCGCCTGAAACAGACCGTTGTTTAGCAAGACGCTTGAGCTGAACGGTGTGTTTAGACCGGATATTTAGGATAGGATATGTACTTTTGCGCAGGCTGCTATGATTAGCTGCGGCAACATCAGCGTTCAGGTGTGCAATGTGTTTGGCTGTAGGAACCCAATTTGGCATCTCGTTCTGTTTGATGTACCGAGTATTAAACAAATTGATATCTTTTTGTGTAGCACATTTGCGCCGTAGCCGGCTTAATGCATCAAACCACTCAGGGTCGTTTTCCCCCGGTTTTGGCTCGTTAAACGACAAACTAAAGGAATATGTTCCCAAATCTCACGACCGAGTTGCTGTATTGCGTTATGAATTTTAGAAGGAGGTGTAGATAATGAATAATGAATGACTGGATCTAGCTGAGCTGAGTCTCCTGTAAATATAACATCACGCCCTCCGAATGGTAAGTGCCGGCATTTTGGCCATATTTCCTTCATCCGTTGATCGATCCAATATAGCATACCACATGAGATGACACTAAATTCATCTATAATGACAAGATGAACATCCTGATATTGGTCTTGCATGCGTTTAAGTGCAGCGGGTCCACCTTTTACAGTAGATAATGGGCTATACGAAACGGAAAACGCACTACGAGTAAACATTGAAAGGTCTAGAGCTGAACATATTGTTTTGCCCTTTATATTAAAGGCTGCAGTGCCTTGGTGAGCTAAAAACAGTACACGTTTTGATGTCCTCCGTGATGCCCAGTGTTCACCAAATACGTTATGTATATCTTTCACTATATGTTTGATGAGCCAGCTTTTCCCAGATCCTCCCTCCCCATGTATGATCATATTCATGGGCTCACATGGACTATTGTTAATATACGCATGATAACGTTTGCGTGATTGGTTCATGGCAAGCGCAAACGGAGTCCATTGCGAATCATGCATAGTCTCCGAAATCAAATCATCATCGGGACTACCGATGGGATATTTGTAAAATGCATTGGGCCTCCCATGCTTTGATATCCTATTGGGATCATTTGTAGTTTCACGGTGCAGTTTAAGCCAAGGTCTTACATAGCTTTTTATGAATTCTCGTGCCTTTTGCACATCCTCATCTGTGTATGTATGTTTGGATACCCAGCTGGTTACGCTAGTATGTTCTCCTCCCGACGGGATTTGCTGTTGTTGGACATTCTCATCATTGTCCTGATCTACAAATACATATTCTGATGCTGGCAAGGAAGTAACTACCTCATGAGATTTTGAATGCTTTAATATTTCAATGTTATGCTGTCGCGAGAGGGTCAGCTCCGCTTCCTGTCTCGACTCACTAATCAAAGACTGTTCTTGCTCCCTTTGAAAACGTACAATGCAATCCTCATCGGTACTAGGAAGGTCGGACAAATCTCGCCAAGGTTTATGCAAAAATATTTCAGCAAAGCAAAAGTGTGGATTCGTTGAATCCGGAGCTATCCTGGGGGAGCCGCGGACGACATGAGGCTTAGAACGAAGCTCGATATAACCTTTCGAATCTATTCTTTTCCAGTACGTATCAGTATTTACCGATGATACTGTTTCGACTATTTTGTACTTCTCTACAAACGTTGCAAGACTCATTTCGTTGAAAGGGGGCTCCTGTGGCCGAGCCATGTAGGCCGCTTCAACCTTTTCGATTCTTGTTTCTTCGGTACGATGATTTATGATATTAGGATCTAAATCAGTTACATCAACTCTGTAATATCTCAAACTATGCCTCATCACTTTCAATCGCGTAACTTGTCTGGATTTGCCATACAGTGGCAGTTCTCGAAGGAGAATATAAATTGCTTCCTGGGCACTGACCTCTCGAATAGATAGAGTTGCATTTGGTACTCGCTTAAGGATGGCATGGTTAGGAAGATTTTTACCGCACCGTTTCACAGCAGCTACAATAGTCTTCTTAAACCTAAGTGTATCTGGTTCTGCCTTGCTTACATATGCAGCTTTGTACTCAGCCGCTCCATACGCATTGCCAATTAACTGAATATCCATGTTGGCCCTCCAGACAGAAAGCAGTGAAGGCGAGTAATTGTTTATTGTAGGACAGTCCCTCTTCAATTGAATTTTAATCGACGGAATACCATCTGATGCTGTATCAACAAGGATTTCGGTATGTCTTTGTAGATCTTTTGGATAACCAAATCGACATTCATTTCCAGATTTTCTGCACCGGGAAGCTGAAGTGCAAATGTGCTGCTGGACTCGTTGTACTACACGAGACAAATCACATTCCCACTCGCGCGTATTAGTTCGTGGGGGTCTCGTAGATAGTATATCAAGTTTGGCACTTCGTTCATTTGTACACGTCAAACATGTACATTTATCAAGTTCACTAGAAGATTTTGAGGAAACCGAAATTATGCTGTCAATATAGGCAGCTAACTTTGTACGACCCAGTTCGGTTTCTGATAACTTTAATACATCAGGAGCGTTGGTTATCCAAAGAAGAGCATGTATATGGGGGGATCCACACTGTTGAAATTCTACACGCCAGAAGTAATCAGAGATTTCCCCAAGGGGTTTACCCTTGCCACAAAGTATAGAAGCAAAAAATGCGTCAAATCGCCTGTTGAAGTGGCGGGCAGCAATGTCAGGATTTTCATTTAGATATCTACGTCTCTCTTTGCTACTTAGGTGTCGAGCTTGTTCCAATGTTAGTGCAGGATTACACGCTCGAAATAAATCAGGCCACACTGTATCAGCTGCACTTAGAGTTAGAAAAAATGTGGGCCATCGTGATGGGAGTACACGGTTGCCCAGCATGCTCATTAAATCATCTCTAACATTGGACCAGTACAACCCGCTCCCGCGAACACCGCGAAAGTACGGTTTTAGTGACTCGAGCATTTCCATGGCAGCACTTATATCGTTTTTAATGCCATCAGAACATCCTTGCACTAAGTTGGGGTTATCAATGTTATGTTTATTAGGAGATGTACCAACTCGACGCACGAGACCGTCAATCTGTCTACGTTGAATTAAGTTCAAACAGAAAAACTTAAAGTTACTGTGAGTAACAAATCTTCTATCGTGCCACTTCATGATATGCGCACAGTACTCTGCTAGCTTATATTCATGTTCACGCTGTTCATGTTCTTGGCCGTCATCATCAACCAAGGGATGTAATCCACCTTCTCCTGTAGGAAACAACGTAGGAAAACAGTTTTGCATAAGCATTTTAGTAGTGTACTCGTTTATAAGATCTTCACTACGATTCAGCTCTCCCGTAGGATAGATAGTTTTTCCAGCCGCTGTATTAACTGCACAAGCAATTTTTTCAGCTTCGGTTTGGTCGTCTGTTTGGTCGGCTTCTAGCTCAAAGGATTCCTCAATGTAAGATGAGTCACATGGTTGTATTGCACTATTTGAATTTGACATTGAGCTCTCAACAGCTAAGTTAGGCTGAGGCCGGGAAGCTTGGGATGAGGACGGATCGTCCTCATCGAGCACATCCGGGACACGAACATCTGAAGCACAGCTGTTTTCCAGCTCTGTGGCTTCTTCATCAGTTAAAGTGATACTTGGAACGTTTACATCAAGATCCGTCTTGGACAGTTCGTCCAGATTTTCTTCTGAAATTGTAACATTCTTGTAAAGTGGATTGTTCACAATTAGCCAGTGCAATGCGCTTCGAATAACGTCGGGTCGAACCTTGATAAAAGTTGTACCATCGTTTCTCTTAGACCTCAATAGAACTACTCCAGACTTTGATAGTGGCCTAGGCAAGGACAGGGTCACTTCGCTCACGTTATTCCAATAATTAACTGCGTTACCTCTGGTAAACTCCTGTTGATCTTGGTACAAATTCATGCAAGTTGTGAATGACACACCAAGTCCAATCAATCGAGCCTCCATGCGATTCAGGACTGCTAGTTCTCGAGGAATTGGTGCAATTCGAAATCCGCTTGCTTGACAAAACTTAGGGGTCTCGTTTTTCGAAAGAGATAGATGACAGCGGCTGCACATCCATATGAAGGAGACGCCATCGTTGTCTGGCTGTGTGATTGCGTCGATAATTGGTTCACAAACACCATTGAAGTTTTTTAAAGCAGCAAAATACTGATGGTTTGGTTCATAACAGTTTCTTATCATACGGGCAGCTTTGGAAAGCTCTCCGCAGCTCCCACATATACGTAAGAAGTATCATCAATCAGTTCGAAGAATGCTGCATATCACATACATGTCAGAACTTTTCACGATCCGAACATACATAGCCATGAACATTGACTTACACTGGATGTCAAAATCTTCATCTTCTTGTTGTTGTTCACATTTGACGTCTCGTCTTCGCTTCTTCCGATGATCAGGCCAGTTTTGAGCGCTAGCATTACGCTTTCGCGTATCCTCCGCGCGTTGAATGCGAGCATCTTGATCAGCAAATTCGATGGCTTCCAATGGTCTTTCTTGTACAGCTGTCGGAGTCGCCGCGCGGCGGGTTGTGCCTTGCTTTAGCTTCTTTATCACTCGTTTCGCAGCATTCGACTTACGGGCTTTAGAAGCAGGGTTCTCAACCCTTGTCATGGTGCACTGTTGCAGAAATGATCATCGCAAAAAATAATCCATCCGTCCTCCAGCCACCAACCAATTATTGCAGGCACACTTTACAGTGGCTAACGCACCCGGTCCATCACAGATAACGGCAAGTGCCGTTGGATCACGGCGCCGTGTGCAGCACTGCCACTGCATGACAGTCTCTTATGACGAAACCGCAAAAACGAATCGTAGCATCCACGGTCGTGAATGCACCAATAGCCCAACTTCATGGCAGGTTCAATACAGATACTCCTGTGTAGTCTGAACACGATCACCGGTAAGTGCACTGCGATAGATACAAGCTCGAACAGTGCATATATTAGCAGAGTTACCTACAAAATACACACCAACACCCACTGCCAAACCAAACACTACGATCCTTCTAGCAAATACGCATATCTTCTATGCCACCCCTTAGCTCACCCTCTGATTTCGCGCACGACGGCTACTGCCTATAAATCGCGGTGCCGTCAGTAGCACGCATCCACGTTGCCGCTGCACGGCCGGTTACTACGACGAAACCGTAAACGATTATGTTGCATCCTCTGCAGTAAATGCACCCTCCAGCTCAAACTCACTGCAGGGTGAATCCAGGCAATACTATTCTGGTGGAGTCTGAGCATGCCTCCACCGGTAAGTCCTCCACGCTAGCAACCAGCGCGATCGGTGCAAGTATTAGCAGCTCATCGCACAAAGTTCGCAACAGCGCACATTACCAAACCAAACACTTTGCCCTTCTACCAACTACACATATCTTCTGAATCGCCCCTCATCTCATCCTCTACTTTCGCACGCAACAGCAACTGTCGCTGTATCATGATGCATTCCATGCCACGTACCCACGTTGCCTCTCCACGACCCCTACTACGACGAAAACGTAAACGATTCCCCAATGTACGTGATCCCTGCAACCCGAATGCATGGCAGGGTCAGTACCGGCGATACTAATCCGGTTGAGTTAGAGAATGTCTCCATCAGTAAGTTCTCAACGCTAGCTACAAGCGCGAACAGTGCATGCATTAGCGGCTCAATGTGGACAATACACGACAATACACACTGCCAAGCCAACACTTCGATCTTTTCTAAAAGTTACGCAAATCTGCTAAGGCACACCGCGTCATCGTTCGCCATTCTATAGTTTACCTTTTACACCCCACCGCAAGTGCCCTCGGATCGCGCGCAGTCGGCACCATTTCTCCTCCTGTGATGATTTAGTCACCGACCTAAAACTAGGGCGCAGTATGAATGGAAACATGTATTTTGCATCTTGCAAATTGGAAGCTTTTATAGTTGAGCACTACTTGGGCACGTATCCCCGGCAAGTGCTGTCGCCACAGAAGCAGGGTCTTGCCTAAGAAATAATACAGTGTCAGCTACCTATTCAATATTGCGTCGCAACTTGGAGTCACGTACATGTCTGCTCTTCTTCCCCGTGCCCAAATACGAGAACGTGATCTCGGTGCCGCGTTGAATTAAAGCCGCGGCAAACAACCCGCAACAAATTTCACCGTTTACCTCCCAGCGCTCTAGCGTTGCGTTTGGGGCACAGCTGTGATTGGCAAAGCGAGCAACGGATCCTGTGCTCGAAGCGTCGATTACTTCGTTGTCAGTTGCCTGTACTCCATAGTAATGCCGGCTACCATGCATATTCTGCATATAACGAGCTTAGACATTCATGTAGGATTTAAAAAAGAACTAGAACACGCACCTCGCACCGTCGATCGTACTCCCGTCGTTTTATCACCTCTCCCGTGTATTCAATTATGAATGCACTCTTCTCGAAACTTTGGTCAGCGAAAAGACCAATACCCTTGTCACCACACGCTCTGAGTGAGAGTAGTGCGACAGTACCCCGTTGAAAACACTGGTTGGAGCAGTCAGTGTTGGTTGCACAGCGACCGCTAATGCACTCCACTTGCATCTATCTCATGCACACCTCTAGTCATATCCAGCAAACGTTTTCATTATAACATGTAATTTTGCAACGTACAGCTCGATTCTCGCAACCACTTCCACATGCAAGTTCGCCGGTGTCAGGAGTTTTGCATGCACACAGTGGTAAGTTGTCCTACGCAATATTAGTACTTCTGGGATATCCTTAACAAACAATACCCACCTCTGAGAGAGACACCCGAGGTCGATGATTGTACACGTTGCTCGAGACTTGTTCATACTCTGTGTACGCTTGGATAATAGATCTAGTTTCTAGCAGCTAAAACGAGAAATGTCATACTCTTCCTTCCTTTATTGAACGACCTCAGCAGCTTACCACTCCATCCGTGAAGCGAGCGCGTTTAAAACGCCCCTCATCGTCTCCCCTGCTTAGAAATCGATCCAGCTGAAGTTGCACCGATCTTTTCTTCGACATCTGCGCTATTCGTGGCGAAATGGAAAATGCAAGAAGTTCAAGGGCACACGGATATACCGTCTTTGTGGAACATGCCGCGGTGCGACTTACTCAACCTTCCTTGCTAATATTTCATTTTATTACTATACTTCTCAATGTGTAGTCTGCAATTTATACGTATACGTAGCATTGAAGTTTAGGCAATTTGGCTTAGAATGCTAGAATGAGAAAGAAAAACAACTTATCCAGCTACGTAGTGCTCAGACACTAATTAAACCTATCGCCTGCACAGAGCCCACCTCATCCGTTCAAACACCCCGCCTTGTCGAAAACTGCACTTGCCGCTCAATGTCTGTCTCGACCGCACACCTTCGTCGCCTCGACTCTTCCTCTTACGGCGTCAGCTCTTCCACGTCGTTCCCACCTGCATTTTCGTCGGGGCCAGCACCATCTTCGTGCTCTGCCCGAGCACGTTTCGCTGTCTCGAAATCTTCATACTCCTTGATGATGTCCGGGTTCGTAGGTCCAACTGCCTGCACGCTGCCTTGAAGGATGTCGTGGTAGAACTTGAGGCCATGAATTTTCTTCAACTCGTAAATGACACCAACTTGAAAACGTGGTTTGGCCAAAGAGCGCTGTTTCGGATCCCAGACGGTGATCTTGAACACGCGTGTGTCCTTGCGGGATTGATCCATCCTTTCCAGCTTACGTCCGTAAGCCTTCAAGTGTGGCTGCATGAATCCATCCACAAGGGTGAGTCGGGTGCCACGGTTATTAGCCAGGCGCTCCACGGCGAGCACACACATGATCACCGTCAGAAACACCACTTGCAATTCGTCGATCGTCTTCGTAAACTCGCGGAGTTCCTTGACCGACACAAACACATTGGTGGTTTCTTCGTCTGCTTGCTCCTGCAGCTCCGCGTCGACCTCCGCCAAAAGGTCCATAGCTGCACTCTCCGTCGTAAGCATACTGCGCGTAATAGCCGATTCCGGTTAGCCTAAAAACCAGGAAACAACTTGAACTCCAGCTCGTAAATTGCGTTGTGAGAACCGCTTGCTTTTGTTTGAATTAGAACTACCCTCACTCCTGTCGCTGACACCTATCTTGGTGTCAAGATACGTTACCTCAAACTTCAATACCAACAAATACGAAACCGCTAATCCTTCCGCAAAATCCACGGCAGTGCATGTACTCACCAACACGAATTCTTTGTAGGTTCGACACAAGCAATACTATTCGATGGAGTTTGAGGCCACCGCCCCAGTAAGTCCACTACACTAGCTACCAACACGATAACATCATGCATTAGCGGCTCAATGCACAAAGTGCGCACTGCCAAACCAACACTAAGATCTTTCTAGCAATTACAAAGCACACCTAGTACTCGCTCGCCTCGCCGGACGGACGACATGTTCTTCCGGCCACGTCGATCTGCATTCACCTTCTGTCGATCCACAGCAGCTCGGAGCGCTCACATACAAACCGCATGACGGCTTGACGGTGAAGTAGATACTCCGACACTGCTGCAGAGTCGATCGGCCTCGGAGCTTCTTTCGGGGCGAAGTTGGCGACGGCGGACGCGGCGGGTGGAGCCGCGTCGACTGCGAAGAACTCCTCGTATGCCACGCCATGAAGGGCGTGGCTCTCGACTGCAGAGTCTTGCGTGTTGGACTCAGCCGGCTGGGGCAGTGGTGGATCACTCGACTCCTGCACCGACTTCGATGTCGGTGCCCTTCCTCCCCCACCAAGAGTGGAGACTGCCGCTGCATTTGAACTTCGGATGGTCAGCAGGGCCGGAACGCGCGGGTGCCGCGCGTTATTCACGAAGAACGTCGTCAAACCTGTCGACGCATGGGTCGAGTTGTTCAGTGCAAACTCGGCCATCGGCAGGAAGGAGCTCCACGAGGCGAAAGACGTTGCGTAGCTACGCAATACGTTCTCGAGGACTCGATTGACGCGCTCCGTCTACCCATCCGTCTCTGGATGGGCCGCCGTGGACATAAGCAAGCGGGTGCCCAGCAGCGCAAACAGCCGCGTCCAGAACGCGGATGTGAAGCGGGGATCGCGATCCGAGACAATGGACTCCGGTAGGCCGTGGTGGCGGAACACCAGGTCGAGGAACATCTCGGCCGACTCGTCAGCCGTCACTTCTGCCGCGACTGGAGCAAGATGGACCATCTTGCTGAAGCGATCCACAAAGACAAGGACACCGGTGCGGCCTTCGGCGTCACGTGGAAGGCCGAAGATGAAGTCCATGCTGACAGATCGCCACGCGCTCGTGGCGATGGGTAGCGGACGAAGCGGAGCCTGCTTCGACGCTGCAGGCTTCACACGCTGGCAGATCTCGCAGGAACGGACCCATTTCCGTATCCACTTGTACATACGAGGCCAGAAGAAGTCACGCGAGAGTGCTGCGAACGTCTTCTCGCGCCCGAGATGACCTCCGGCGGGTGCATCATGGTACTCGTGCACCAGATGAGCACGAAGGTCGTCATCCGCGGGGATGACGACGCGCGGCGTGTCGAATGTGTCGATGGCGTACGTCAGAAGATCACCGTCGAGGTCATAACGCGTGATCGCATCACGCGTTGGGCTTGTCAGCTTGGCGAGCGTATGTGCCGTCGGATTACGCAGATACCGAATGATCGCAGCGTAGAAGGAGTCCTCTTCGTACGCGTCAGCAAATTGCTGACGCAGCGGCAGAACGGGGCTCGACACTGTGGCGTTGATGCCCAGCGTCACGCAGGTCGCGCAGTCATCATCATCGTCATCGTCGTCAGGGATATCCTGATGACGCGTCAAGCGCCGAGGATCGTAGTCGGGTCGCCTGGACAACGCGTCGGCAAGAATGTTATTCTTGCCCGGCTTGTAATGTACGCCGAAGTTGTACTCGGCAAAGAACGAGAGCCATCGCGCCATGCGTTGAGAGAGATGCGGGCTCTTCATCGCCGTCCTTAGCGACGCATGATCCGTGTAGACCGCAAACGTCTGCTCGCCGAGGAGGTACACTCTGAATTTGATCAGAGCGTAGCGCATCGCGAGGAGCTCCTTGTTGTGGACAGGGTAGTTCTTCTCCGCCGGCTTCATCTGTCGTGACTGATAACTCACGACGCTCTCACGGCCCTCAGCATCAAACTGCATGAGGGCGCATCCGATGGCGAATTCGCTTGCGTCGCACACCACGTGGAAAGGTCTTGACGTGTCGGGCAGCATCAAGACAGGCGCAGACGCGAGGCTCTTCTTCACGGCGTCGAATGCATCCTGATGTTCAGGACGCCAGTTCCACGTCACGTCCTTCTTCAACAAGGATGACATCGGCTGGATCAGGCCCGCATAATCATTCGTGTACTTGTGAAGGTAATTCGCGAGGCCCAGCCATTGGCGCAGCTCCGTCTGGTTCTTGGGCGTCGGCCAAGAACAGATCGACAAGATCTTCTCAGGGTCGGCGCAAACGCCGCTCTTGCTAACGTAGCAGCCTAACCCCGGAATCTCCGGCGCACAAAATACACATTTCTTGAGGTTTGCGTACAGCTTGTTCTCGCGCATCTTCTCGAAAACCTTGCGCAGATGCCGGAGATATACGTCGACGGCGCTGAGTCCGTCCTCAGCGCGGCTATGCACGAAGATGTCGTCGAAGTAGCTCGGTGCAAAAGCACGGAGCGGACGCAACACGTGCGAGACCATCCTGTTGAAGGTGACCGGCGCATTCTTCAAACCCTGCGGCATCACGAGCCACTCCCAGAGCATGCCGCTGGGAGTGCTGACGGCCGTGAGAGGAATGTCGCTCTCTCTCATCAGGATCTGATAGAAGCCGTCTGTCAGATCGATCGCACTGTAGATGACGCTGCCAGACATGGTGTCGAGGACCATGTCCTTCCGAGGAATGGGCGTCTGCGCGGGGATGGTGGCGTCGTTCAACTTGTTGAACGCGTGGACGATGCGCCACCCGCCAGTCGCCTTCTTCACGCAGAACGTCGGACTCGAGTGCGGAGAGATACTCTCTCGCACATGGCCAGCCTTGCGGCGGCCTTCGAAGAAGTCATCGATGGCTTGAACTTGATCCCGCGGCAGTGGCCACTGCCGCGTCACGCAGTACTTCGACCCGGGCACGAGGTCGATCTCGTGCCGGACGCCTCGCTCAGCAGGAAGTTCCGCCGGAATCTTCTCGGGGAAGATGTCCTCGAACTCGCGGGCAAGCGAGTAGACGGGGTTGTTCGAGTCTTGGAGGGCTTGTCAAGACTGCGCAGCGAAGCGTGCCTCGCGAACGGACTTCGGCTCAGCCGCCTTCGGTCGCGACGACGAGGCGTCGTCTCTGACTGCGTTGGCAAGCACGTCGGGTAGGTCGGAGCCGGTGAGGAGACAGACTTGCTCGATCTCACCGGCCTTCAGGTCGCGCAGGAAATGCTTCCAGGAGAGGCCTGGAAGCCGCGTGGTGGTCGCCGCGTCGGTGGGAGGATTCGCCACCTCGATCGCGCGAACCTGATTCAGAGAGCCCTCCGAATACTCGACGACGTTGAGGATCTCGCCCGACGGAGCCTGGTCGACCGCGGTAGACCTCCGGCGAAGACGGCGGCGTCCGGATCGGTTGCGCTTGGACTTCCTCAGTCGCCTCGAGCCATTGCTCGAGGCCGAAGTCTCGCTGGATGAGGATTCGCTGGATGACACTTCACCCTCCTCTAGGCATGGGAGCTCGGTCTCGACCATGCCGGTGTCGCGCAGGTCCTGCTGCGCGACGGAATCATCAGCGAACGGGAGCCGCTGCTCGACCGCGTTCTTCTCGTACGGGAGCCTCTGCTCGACCGCCTGGTTCTCGTACGGGAGCCGCCGCTCGACCGCATTCTTCTCGCACGGGAGCCGCTGCTCGACCGCGTTCTTCTCGTACGGGAGCCTCTGCTCGACCGCATTCTTCTCGCACGGGAGCCACTGCTCGACCGTGTTCTTCTTCATGCCCTCGCGCGCTCGCGAGGGAGGGTTGCTGACTGGACCAATGACCGAGGCCGCGCACTCCACACAGCGAGGGCCATCGCTCTCTCGTGGTGGGGACTGTGTCGTTGATGTCCGATCCACGACTGCGACATGACGCGACGGGGCGACGAGTAGGTGAGTGAACACCTCGCTGACGTCGTAGCCGACACGTCGGCGAACTGAACGGGCTAACCAGTCGATCTCCGGCTGGTAGCGAGCGAGCCACGGCATCCCCAAGATGCAGTCGAAGGCGTAGTTCAGCTCGATCACCAAGAAGTCGTCGTTGGTGGAGAAGCCGTCGAAGGCGTACGCCAACGACACAGCCCGCCGCGGAGCGCGGTGGGGCTTGCCGTCAGCCAACTTCACGACGATCTCGCCCGGTCCCTCCCGCACGCGCACATGCGACGGGAGCAGAGCGAGGCGATCGTCACGAATGAAGTTGTTCGTGGCCCCGGAGTCAAGCAACGCGCGGAGCGGACGCTCCGCGCCGGCGACCTGGAGACTGACGAGGATCAGTCTCGAGTCACCGTTCGTGGTGGTGGCATTGAAGTGTGCGTAAAGCACGGGGGGGCTAGGAGGTCCGGTTGCCACCGGGGGACCAGGACCTCCGTTCCAGCCAGTAGGGCGCCCCGCACCTACTGGTCCCGACCGTTTTTTTGGAAGAGCGGTCAGGAACGTGCCGTCGGCCTCGCCGACGACTTCAGCGCTTGCCAGGACTGGAGCTGGCGCGCGACACACCGCTGCGCGATGTCCGGACTTGCGCCAGCGGTAGCAGACCAGTGGACGACCGTCGCGCGGGCGGTTGTCGTTGTTGAACCTTGGACCACGTGCAGTCGAGGTCGACCGCGACCTCGACTTGGCTTCGATGGCATCAATCTCCATGGGCTCGGGGGGCGGAGGCCCGAGCGTCCGGCGACAGCGCTCGCGCGTAAGAGGACGCGACCGTGTAGTCCTCACGCAGCGCGAGTGCGAACGCAGCTTCGAGTGTCGACGGCTCCGCTCGCGTGAGGCAGTACCGTGTCATGCCCTCACGCATCCCGAAGATGAAGACGTACACTTGAGAGGTAACGTCGATCGGGTTCGTGACGATGCACGAAACCAGGTGTCGGATCTTCTGCACATAGTCGCGCATGGACATCTTGCCCTGCCGAAGGGCGAAGAACGTCGCACGCGTGCGCGACTCGTCTTGCGGAGGCTCGAACGCGAGTCGGAGGTCACTCTGGAGACTCTCCAGAGTCGGGAACGCGTCTCGGTCGACGACGAGCTTGCCAAGGGCCCACTCCTTGGCCTTTCCGGAGAGGCGAGACAACAGGAAGTTGACTCTCGCCGTCGGCGCTTCGATCAACCTCGAAGCGATTGCGATGTCGATCTCGCGGAACCAACGGTTCAGTGGGAGCCGGTCTTGTCCGGCGCCGGTGTTGGTCGACGTTTCCATCTTCACGGCGTCGTTCCGTGAGGAGTGCGAGGGAGTTGGTACTCGCCGCTTCGCTTCGGCGAGCTCGCGATCCATGAATTCTTGGATGGCTTGGCGCTGTTGGTCGGGGGTCGCTGAGCTCAGCAGCGACGTGACGACGAACTCTCCGGACACCGCCGCGAGGCGGTGTAGCGCTTGCCACTCAACAGTGGTGAGGTGAGGAAACGCCGTGTGCTCCAGCGTCATCGCTGGGGCCACCGACGGCGTGCCTTCACTCATCTCGAACTTGGTTATTGGAAGGACTACGAAGTGCTACCAGGTGTAACGGATAAGAAGTACCGTCACTAGCGTACACTATAGATGCAAGAGGAAGCTCGCAATAGTAGAACCAAGTGTCAGGTTTGGGGCAAATTTAACTCTGTTTATTTATGGAACGGGAGCGGGGGCTCCCGTTCTCTTTGTGAACCACTCAAATCTAAGTCGATGCCTGATTGGCTGAAATGGGTCTGGCTCCCCACTTCCATCCAATCAGGTAATGACAACAGTGCACACGCTAGCCGTGTGCTTGTACCTACTTTTGTGTATGTAGCCATGAGGCTCCTACCTACTGATGTAACTCTGTCTACCTACTTACGTAACCGTAACCAGCCCGTTACAGTTGCCAATTCATGTCCCGTCGAGTCGTCCTGCTCGGCCTCGGGCATCTCCGTGTCTTCCACATGGCCCCCCTCTACCGATCCCATCGGTTCATCAGCAGCTGGCTGCTGCTCTTGTTCGTACTGTACGACTTCATCGAGATCCTCAGTCAAATGAATGACTGTCGTGTTCTCCGTCGGTGCCGAGTCGTAGATGCCGTCTACCTCGCGCTCGTCGAGCTTCACCGACCTGGTCACCTTCACCTTGTTCGACTCCAAGTCGTACACGCGGTATCCCTTCGAGTTCTCGGCGTACCCCAACAACATGCACTTGAAGCTCTTCGGCTCCAACTTGGTACGCTTTGCCTTGTCGACGTGGGCATACCCCACCGAGGCGAAAACGCGCAAGTGATCCAGCCACGGCTTGTCCTTGACCGCCAACTCGTACGGCGTCATGCTCGAGTGCGTACTGGTCGTTGACCGGTTGATCAGGTACACCGACGTACTGATCGCCTCGGCCCACCGCATCGTCGAGATGCCCTTGTAGTACAGCATGCTCCGCGCCTTCTCCATGATCGTGCGGTTCATGCGCTCCGTCACGCCGTTCTGCTGCGGGCTGTAAGGCACGGTCTTCTGGTGAACGATCCCGTTCGATGCGCACAATCTGTCCATCTCTTTATTGACGAACTCCATGCCGTTGACCGAGCGCAGGCACTTGATGCGCTCACCCCACTGGTTCTCGTACCAGTTCATGAACGTCTTGAACTTGACGGGCACCTCGCTCATCTTGGTGATGAAGTTCGCCACCACGTATTTGGAGTAGTCATCGACAAACGTGAGCACATACCGCGCCCCGCCCTTTGACTTCGTCTTCATGGGTCCCATGACGTCCGTATGCACCAGCTGCAACGCCTTTGTCGTCTTCGACATGGATCGAGACGGGAAGTGGGCGACCGTCTGCTTGCCCTTCAT
The DNA here is from genome assembly GCA_009729435.1 of Phytophthora fragariae. Lineage (NCBI taxonomy): Eukaryota > Oomycota > Peronosporomycetes > Peronosporales > Peronosporaceae > Phytophthora > Phytophthora fragariae. The sequence continues at coordinate 1,264,482 of QQOI01000012.1, forward strand.
GCAGCCCCCGCACAGCGTCATGGACTTGTGCTCCAATGTGGGCATGCCAGTGGTGGCGCGCTGCGTCTTCGCCAGCGCGTCCTTGTTCAAGTGACCCATACGCGCGTGCCACAACTCCCACTCACTGTCGACTCCGGCGTACTCCACGTAGTGCGCCATGTCCTTCTCGCAGTCGAGCACGTAGGCCTTGCCGACCTTCTTGCCCGAAGCGATCGCCTTGGACTTGTTCCAGATAGTACACGACTTCTTCTGGAACTCCACGCTCATGCCGCGCTCCGCCAGCCTGCTGACGGATAGCAGCTGCCGGTCCAACCCGGGGATGTACAGCACATCGATCATCTTGATGCGCTTGCCGTCGATGCCTGTGAGGCGCACCGACCCCGTTCCCACCACCCGGATCTTCTTGCCGTCCGCGATGGTGACCTCGATGTTCGAGTCGAGGTCCTTGTACTCAAACAAGTCGCTGCGGTGAGGCATCATCTGCGCCGTCGCACCGCTGTCGATCAGCCACCCCGCCGACCGACTCTTCCCAACGACAAAGACCGCGTCGTTGTCATTGCCCGCATTCGGGTCTGGGCAGTCCCGCTTCATGTGGCCGATCTGGCCGCGGTTGAAGCACTTGCCCTTGAAGCCACCGTGCTTTCTGGCACTGTAGCCCTTGCTGCCCTTGCCTCCCTTGAAGGTCTTGGCGCCCTTGTACTTGCTGCCGTCCGTGGCAGCCTTCAGCGCGCGTTCCGCGCCTTCCTTCTTGTCGAGGCGCTCGTACTCCTTGAGCAGCTTCTCCTTCACCTCGATCAACGTGAAGTCCTTTGAGTTCTCCACGATCGAGCAGATCAATTCGTACTCCGGGGGCAGACTGCTCAGCAGGATGACAAGCTGACGAGCCTCGTCCAGCGGTTCTCCCAGCGTCTGAAGACCCACAACGAGCTCGTCAAAGTTGTCCAGGTGCTTGGCCATGGTCACGCCGTCCTCCATCTTGAACTCATGGAGGCGGCGGGTCATCGTCACCCGGTTGTGCATGGTCTTCCGATTGTAGAAGTCGCGCAACATGTTCCAGGCCATGATGGCCGACGTCGCAGACCGGATCTTGGTGTGGTGCTCCACCGCTATGCCCTGCGCAATGAGCCCGAGCGCCTTCATATCGTTAAGCAGCCACGCCTCCGTGATCTCCGCCGGGTCCTTCACCACTTGCACGTGCGCCAGCAGCCCCTGCCTCGCCAGCGTCATCCGCATGGCGAACTCCCAGTGGAAGTAGTTGTCGCTTCCCAGGATGACTTAGGCTTTCTTGGCGGACGTGGTGGTCATGGCGGTCGTGAAGCTTGGTCTTGAGCGTCTTGCGGCTGTTAACCTGATGAGATGCTTGTGTGTTGAAGGGCAAATGCCGAAGTGAGCTTTATGAATTAGTGCTTTCGTGCTACCTCCTCACTAACCTACATAGCTCCAGATCTGTCTCCCCCTGTGCCCCCTGTGCGCTTGATCCATCTACACGAATATTGACCAATCAGATCAAGCCACGCGTCACCGTGTCCCTCTCGGTTGAATCCCAGCCGCCCATTCTTCAAGACATCATTGCGTGAGTCCGGGCTGCATTGCGTCATCGCTGCATCCGGCCCGCATGCATTGCGTCCTCGCTGCATGCGGCGCGCTCGTACACATCGTGTCATCACTGTGTACGGCCCGTGCGCATCGTGTCATCACTTCGTGCGGGTATGACGTCACAGCATGCATTCGCGGCGCACACACTCAACAAACACACTCGTCCCCGCTAGGCAAATTGTTCTGTCGCTGTACTGGATAGCATTTGTCAGAAGATGACATCAAAGCGTGTGGCTTCGTCTGGATTGGCCCACTCGCGCCGCAAAACAAATACAGTATTGTGCGTGAATACCGGCCGGGTATATAACTAATAACCTCACATAGATGATAGTATTGAATTCGACAGGTCAACGAACCAACGTTCAATTCATTATTGTATTTTCTGTGCTCCGTTCACAGTCACTTTATATACCATATAAACTTGATATATATCAGGCGTCCGGTATTCACGCACATTACTGTACAGTAATGGAGCGATTCCCGCAGCCGTCTGTGACAAGTCTGAGATTCCTAAATAGTAAGTCTGAGATTCCTAAATAGTCTGTGCGAGGTGGGTACCCCCCCCGCACAGACTTTTGATTGGCTCATACGTTTATTCCCGCCCCTTTTCTGCATGTTTCTTCCTGGGTCTGGGTTCTGTTCCATCCGAAACGGCTGCGGAGATCGCTCCAATGAACTTGTTGCTGCGCGCCAAACTGCGTGCGTTTTGATTGATGCGATTTATTTTCTGACCAGTCGCGCTATTGACTACGTTGTTATAGTGATGCAAGGAGTATTTTCACGTTAGCTCTCGGATTCGGTCTATTGCGGTATGTACAGACTGTAATAGTACATGTACAGTGCACCATTTCAAGGTCAAATTGAGAGAGGTCGAGGTCGTTAAAGCGCCTTTAATACAACATCACGATAGGGGTCATAAAGCAACAGAAAGCACCTTTAACCCATGAACCATTTCTGCGCGTTACTGAGCCCTTCTACGCAGGATGGGAATACCTTAGGTTGTCGCCTTTGATTTTCAAAGTCCAAAACCAGCGTTTGGTTGACGCCACTTTACGGAGAATGACACGGATACCCTGCGGTTTTGGGCGACTAAGCCTATTAGCATGTGTCACGCCCATCTAACGCATCAAACAGCGCAGCCAAACGCTCCTTCCTTGCTTAGATATTGCCTCGAGTCTAGATCGGCCCTCGTTGCAGACCCGATTTCAAAGACGGCTAGTGGGGATGTCATCCCTCCTCATGTGGTCCACATCATATATATGTGACCCACACCTTATGGCGCTTTATCGTAAAGCGCCTTTATGAAATCATGTACTTAAGTAGATTTTGTATGGGGGATGGATGGCATCGCTGGTTGCGGTAGTGAGCGGTTGCGAGGTCGCGTAGACGCAGCAAACCCACGCGGGGAGCCCGCAAAGCAGGCCGCGTGGTATTTGCGGAGGCGGGCCCAGCGCCGAGCATTCCAGCGAGCGGACCCGTTGCCCTGTCCAGTAGTCAGTTTTTCTATCGCGGGGGTCTGGGGGTGCAACCCCCAGAACATGAATTTCACCCCTTCTATCGAGTACTGGGAGGTTGATGGGTTAAAGGTGCTTTAGGCGCCTTTAACTGCTTTCGTGACGTTGTATTAAAGGTGCTGTAACGCGATTCGAGAGAAGTCGTGGTTCAAATTTAGAGCAGCCATGTATTATGCATCGCCTTGATTACGAGTGATTACTGCATTGATTCGTCTTATCTTGCGCTTTGCCGAGCAAATATTAAAATCACACATTAAAAGCTGACCAGCACACATGCATCGACGAGTCGAAAGCACAAGCGACTTGCGGTTTGCTTTGCAAACGATTTGCTTGCCAAACAGAGACATGGCTGTAATTATGGCACCTGCCACGTTCGTCCTCCAATGTGGTCCACACCAAATTGCTATTTCTGAGGCTTCGTATTACAAAAATACACCCAGTATTCACATTACACAGCTTTAACTAGCAGCATTGCAAGCAACATGGGCGGTCGAGATGCCCGCACCTGAAAAAGTTGAGCAGCAGCAAAAAATTGGTAAAATACGACCGCTGCGGGGCTTTGAATGACTTTCGGGGCTACGCCACAGATAAATGCATCCAGTATCAAAACCACACCGAGTTAGCCAACAGCATCACCAGCTTCATGGTGTTTTAAAGGGTACGCACCTGATAAAGGTGAGCGGGAGCGAGGTAGAAGCGAGCTAACACTGCTACGGGGCTTCTAATGACATTCGGAGCCTACACCATACATAAATGCATCCAGTATCAATACCACACCGATTTAGTCAGCAGCATTAGCAGCAATAGAAGGCCCAGGGGATAACGCACCTGGAAAAGGTGAGCGGTAGTTACAGCACAGCTTCCTGAAGCCGATTGTGCTTGCCCCCTTCGGCGGCGAAGCAGCGATGCTGTGGTTCTAGTCACCGCGTTGAGCTCTACAGTCGCATGAGCTACGTGTCATCTGCAACTCGTGGCTGCACATGTTATGGACAGCTATACGGAGGGATTGACGGGATGCAAATCTGTGTGGCATTCAGCAAAGTTGTGTGTTGCTCAGACATCCTGTGTGCTACTAATTGTTTTGTGTGCTACCACAGCACTGTTGTGTGATTTAAATACGTACTCCGCTTTGCCCTCCTTGAGATGGCACAGCACCGCACAGAAGCGATTGGCTCGCGTCTTAAGGCGAGCACGCAGCCAGGCAGCTCAAACGCTCAGAACTGATGCCTCATCACTTACACATTCTCCCTCTACGGCTCAAGCTTCCCTCTGACTAAGCCATGCGCCTGTGCTTTGTTCTTCTCGTTGCTGCGACTACCCTTGTCGGAAGTTCTGATGCTATCTCAATTACCAACGACATCGGGAACTCCATGCTGGCCACCGCGGATTCTATGGGCCAATTTGTGCACCAGCGTAGAATGCTGAGAGCATACGAAGTCGAAGATGAAGGTGAAGAGCGGGTGGCCACTGCGGAGATGGATGGATGGATTTCTAAGCTTCTCAACAAAGGGAAGAATCTTCTCATAACCGTAGACGACGTGAAAAGCCACGCAGACGTCAAGGTACTCGAGAGTAAGCTGGCCGATTTAAAACAAGTAGCGTTTAAGGATGCTGTGGCGGTTGGATGGACGCCCAAGAAGTTGTACAAAAAGCTGAACATCGAGGAGATGCTCAAGTACAAGACGCCAAAGGAGTTAGATCGGGACGGCAACTACAAGCTCTATCTTGATTTCGACGAGTACTGGAACACCAACGCCAACTGGCTGATGAAACTGGTCCATGGCCAAAAGGCCCGCAGCCCAGCGTTGGAGAAGTAACAGTTCGTTGGACTGCACAGCAGTACATCTTCGAGAATTTACCGACAGGCGTGTAAGCGTACCGCCTACTGGGTTGTACATTCAATAGAAGCGTTACTGATATATATTGCCTCCCTTGTCCTTTTAGTGAGCCAATTCTCCTCTCGTCGCATTGACGACAGCCAATTGAGATGGGGCACTGCTGTGCTGCTCGTTATTACAGTGCATCCACATGCGAGGGCCGTATCCAAGGGAAACGTTAGAAACTTAAGTTCAGTCTACTTTTCAAATTATGGACAATGATACACAAGATGATAGACACTCCTAAAGGGGATGTTTCATTCGGAGCAGGTCAACGACCATAATATGCTGTATCTCGCAATATCTCTCAAAAATCTTGGCGCTGCACTATTGATCCTTAATCTAGGGGGGCTGTTTGGGTTAAATGTATCTTTTTCATTTTCATCTTGTTTTTTTTAAAAGAGTGGTAAGCTGACAAGAGGTGTTTATAGTCGTCGCAGCCCGTGTTGTAATATATCCGTAGTTAGGGTCGGTCTTATATCTCCCCGCACAGCGGGATGGGACCGGGGCTGTAATCGCTGGGTTGGAGCGACCTCCAGGAGCAATTTCCATAATCCAGTACATATGTACTGGATTATCCCAAATGGGGCTGTAATCGCTGGGTTGGAGCGACCTCCAGGAGCAATTTCCATAATCCAGTACATATGTACTGGATTATCTGAAAACGACATCCGAATTATATGTACTGTAAACAGTTTATATTTTAAACTTAAAAGTTTGTCTAGGCGAACTTACTGTGGCGCGCTACGCACCAGCAATGCGCTCACTACGCCACGTTGGTGGCAGAGGGCGGCGTCTTCCTCCGATAGACGGGTATAGCCAAACGAACTGAATTGTTTCCAGCTTGGTTCCCACGCCACCCACTGCGAGTGATGATCCGGCGCCTGCTGCGGCTCCAAGCTGGACGACTTTGGCAGTGAGGAGCGCAACGTCCTGCTCATGTACTACCTGAGTGGTGTGGCCATCACGGAGATCGCCGCGCTGTGTCATTTGTCCCGTCAATCTGACTGTAAGTTATCCACTTTGTGGCAGCCGCTTGTCTACAGCTTGTTAGTGTTCATTTGATTTTATTCGATGATTTGTGCTTGCACAGGCCCGTACAACAATATCGTGGCTTCGACTATGGGCACTGCGCAAGCCGTGCTTCGACAAGGAGGTGTTGTGCTTCTTGAAGCTGTAAACGGTGCGCGGCTGATGGATAGAAGGGAAACAAGTATAACATTTGCGCGGATTTTAGTTTCTGAATATTGCCGCCTTGGGCTTTTTATCTTACTGTTGCTCTCTGCTTCGATCATTCTATGCGCTTAAAATGCTCAATATATCGAATGTAAAGGGTCTAAGCATGTCACGAACTCAGCGCATAGTATAAAGACAATCCGAACTTTGAACGCCGACACTACATGTACTGCAAATGACAGATTTTCGCTGAATTAATTTTGCATTTTCAGATAATCCAGTACATATGTACTGGATTATGGAAATTGCTCCGACCTCCAGCCCAGCGATAGGCGCGAGCGAGGGTGTATATCCCTTTGAAATAGCATCGTATAGGCTACAATTGTAAATTCATGTATTATAGCCTTGATATAATTGCTTACGGAAGAACCTGTAAAATATTATAGCCGGACCACAATGAAAAAACTGGTGAATGTTGACCCTGCTCAACACGAGCAACATCAAAACCCAACCACCCACTGAATGTTGCGCGAAGAGTCCTGGGTAAAACAAAACGCTGCTGCTAGAATTAAAAACCATACTGGATTTTACGTTGCTTGTGTGGGTTAGAGAAGTACTGTAGCTGTGGAGAAACCGAGATTTTTAGATCGTCAAAATAAAATTCAGAGCTTCCCCGTGTGGAGCACGGTGTTAGTTACTTAGCATTAAAAAAAAGTAACGTCGACATCACTATTAATAATGTTAAGTCCTTTCCGTTGACTATATTTCTGTATGCCTTGTGACAGTGGCAGGCGCCAAAAAAACTCGGAGTATACAAAAACCAAGTATCACTTGATCCCTACGCAGTATATATACAAGTTAGATAGGAAGATTATCCTTTCCATAGGATTTGCTAACCCAGCTTATACAGGCCATCGGGTTGAGGGGGTTAAGAGCATCTCCTGCGGTACGTCCTAATCGAGGTCTTACAGTCCCGGACAGCAACGAGGGGTCATTCAGTCGTAAAACTATAGTAGGCAGATTCGTATTCTTCATAAGGAAACATAACAAAGCAGCCCACACACCGCATCATGCTCATCAGTATTGGTAGCGCAATCGTCTCGTGAAGATGTCCTATGCATTAACCCAGTCATTGATTTTTATAGCAAATCCTCCATTTTCCATCTCGCTGCACGGCGAAGCCCATAGAGGTGGCGGCTGGGAGGCGTTCGGAGGGTCTGTGTGTGACACAGTGGACCGGACACCAGGAGGCGACGTTACGCGATATGGCACGCCCTAATGGCCACTAGAGCCGAGGAAGCAACCTTAGCTCAATTTCTGGACCTGTCTGACAACTAAACTTGGTTTCAGTAATGGATCACTCAGCGGACCCACTTCTGAGAATGTAATGTGTCTAGTTTTGCGAATTAAGAACACGCAAGACTATTGGGTGAAATCGCTAAATGGTATCTACCGATTGGAGCAAAAAGCATCGCAAAACACGCAGTTTTGTGCTCAAAAATGCAAATAGACCCCTCGTTGCTGTTCGGGACTGTTAACGGAGGCCGACAGATGCCATTGAGACCTCGATTTCAAATTAAGACTTCGAGATCCTCTAGTTCTCACAGCGTCGGGACTTAAGCAAGGTTTAACCTAATATTTTTACCAATCAAATTTCATTCTTAAAACAGCTGAATGGACGGCTTTCTAGTGGCACTGGGGTACAGTGCAACGTGGGCATGTACATCGGGAGAAAGCGCAGCGGGAGCGCCAAATGCAGCGAAGGCATCAAATGCAGCAGGGCCAAGTACAGCGGGCCAAGGTGCAGCGGGGCATCAACTACAGCGCGGGTGCCAAGTGCAACAGGGCCAAGTTCAGCGGGCCCACGAGCAGCGGGGCCAGATACAACAGGGCCAAGTACAGCGGGTCCACGTGCAGCGGGGCCAAGTGCAGCGATGACATCAAGTGCAGCGGGTACAGCGAGTGCAGCCGCGACAACTATAGCGGGGACATCGAGTGCAGCGGGGTCTGCGCGCAAGGCGTGCGCGTAGCCTATTGATGCGGGCGACTCAGATGACGAGTATTTCCGCCTGCACATTTTGCCTGGTCCAAGCAAAAAGTCCCGCCTCAAGCACGGTGGTTCTGTAAACAGGAAGCGAGCAGCCAAAGCCCGCGAGAGAGCTCAGTGGGGGAACGCCTGATGTCAGACTACTTTGGGGAGAATCCGACGTATGACAAATGTACGTGTTTAAGAAGAGCATTATTCCGGTGATTGACTTGGGGCTATTGTCTGACTGACTGATGTATTGATTGTATAGGCGACTTTCGCAGGCGCGTTCGTATGCGCAGAGTTCTCTTCGAGACTATTGTGAATGCTCTCGTCGTGGACGAGCTCTGCAACTATTTTGTTCAGCGTCCGGACGCTACCGGCCTTCTCGAATTCCTGCCCGAGCAGAAGGTTACTTGCGCGCTGCGCATGCTTGCCTATGGTGCAAGTGCTGACCAACTGGATGAGGTTGTTCGCATGGGAGAATCGACGGCACTGAAAACGCTGCAATATTTCTGCCGCGGTGTCGTTCGACTATTTGGACCCGAGTATCTTCGAAAACCTTCTCAATACGGCATTGAGGCTATGCTGGAGGGGAACGCCGCTCGCGGTTTCCCTGGTATGATCGGCAGACTTGATTGTGTGCACTGGAGCTGGAAAAACTATCCGACAGCGTGGGCTGGGGCGTACCGTGGGAAGGAAGGGACTTCGACTGTTATATTGGAGGCTGTGGCGTCGCGTTCGCTTTGGATTTGGCACGCTTTCTTTGGAACCCGAGGATCCAATAACGATTTGAATGTTCTAGAGCGCTCGCCTGTTCTCGATGAGTTGGTGAATGGAGAAGAGGTACATGTTGCCTTTAAAGTGAATGGAGCTATTTATGACTGTCCCTACTACCTCACTGATGGTATCTATCCGGCTTGGGCAGTTTTCCAGAAGAGTATATGTGATCCAAATAACGGATTTCACCGAATACAAGACCAGTAGGTATTGGAAGCCCGGTCGGGTTTCATCTTTGGCTTCAATAAAAAGAGGACCTGCATGAAATAAAGACCGGTCACTAAAGATACTTTTTCAAAAGAAAATGAGGCATATCGCGTTCGTCCTCAACATCGGCTCTTATCACAGAGCTGTTTATCTGAAGCTAGATGAAGCTCAATGTTCTTGCAAGTAAGCGGAACTCGATCAGCATGTGGAAGATAGATAGTTTAGATTGAGGGTGACTCTGTCACCCTCTGTATTGAATCTACACCAACGCTGTTGATCATTGCACAACAATGATGAACAATCATCAGTGACAACAAAGAAAAAATATATATTGGGTGAGGCCGACGCAAATGATTTTCTATGGGAGAAAGAAAATCAGCACTTGGCGAGTTGGAGGAGATCCTTCATCGTACTGCTACACCTAAAGAAGAAAGTCACTCGGAAATGGATCACCGGCCACGGTCTCCAACTCTATAGCTACAACCATGATGGTATGACCCATCTTTTCGAGGCAGTGAAGTCGACCGGAGCGAGACACTTAAAAGTGTAGAACGTTTTGATGTTGAGATCCCCAATCTCGAGATACGTGAAATACAAGACCTTACCCGATTATAAGTCCCCTCTTCAAAATCGATCACAATGTAGGGGCTTATGGGGAATACAAGACCGGGTACTTTTCGGTGAAATCCGTTACTCGAAAGCGCAAAGTCTTCGCAGCGATGAAAGAGGGGGTCAGGAGAGACGTCGAACGCGCATATGGAGTGCTACAACAACGGTTTCGAATTCTCGCGCTTCCTTGTAAACTGTGGAGCCCGACAGCAATGGCCGACGTCATGATTGCGTGCATCATCTTGCACAACATGAAATCGCGCATTATGAATTGAAAAGAGACTTGATTGAGCACGTCTGGAACATTTTCGGCGAGAGCGACTAGGTACACCTAGATAAAACGTGCTAAATAGACCAGAGCAGGTCACTAAACCAAAGCTGACTCTAGAATATCCGTGTTGGATTGGTGCCTGTTCTCGTTGTTTTCGTTGTCAGTGGGGACAAGTCCAGAGTCTTCTTGCTGATCGCTAGCGGCAGTGTTCATCTGCGCGAGTATTGCCTTGCGTTGCATCGTAAAATATGCCTTGGACTCCTCACTTTCAGGTGCTTGCATGAATATATTGAAGTGCAGCTGCTGCTCCATGAGGTTTTCGTGTTTTGAATTTAGCATTTCTTGTTTTGATCTTGAAAATTCTGATTTTGATCCAGAAATGATGTATCGACCAGGATTATTGTTCCGAAAAGTCAGCGTACCGGTATCAATTGCAACTGGGGTTGCGTTTACGGTAGCAGGTACCGAGCAGTTTTGTAACCCAAATCTCGTACAAAAAACTAGTCACGGTTGCAAAACGACGCCTACAATACAAACACTAAGTTCTTTTGTTGCACGCACTGGTGAAGGATTGCAGAAGTATTCCGCACCATGACAAGTTGCAACAAGCCCGAGATCGTGAAGTTCTTATATATATATTATGTATCATACAAGGACAATGTGGAATCTAGTACATGTAGCAACACCGTGTTCATCGTGGCGAAGCTTCTCCACCAGACGATTTTTTATGGCGCTGCGCGCCGACGCATAGCATCAAGCTTTTCTTTAGCGCCTTCGCATTCTGGCGGGCTACCCTCCTTGGAGTGCACCTGGTACCAGTCTGCTTCTACGATGCAAGATACTACTGGATGCCATATCTCAACATAATCGTTTGAAATTGCTCTGCAATGATCATATCACCGCAGAATCGCCGTCACACATACTACCATGTCAACATTGCATGCAGTTTGCATCTTGTTGATGCTTGGCGGTTCAGTTTGGCAGCGCTCGCTGGCTTTCACGCCGTGGCGTCGTGTAGTGTCTAAGTCAAGCCCAATGTAGAGAAATTAAACCTAACAGGTTCAGGCGTCCGGCGGAGCTTAGCGAAACCTTAGTGCACGTTTTACTAGTGATACAGAGGTTAAAAAGTTTGTGCCCCATACGGTAAGTAGCTCTCAGTACTAAATGTCCTTCTAACTGATGATGATTAATGTGGCCTATATTTGGTTTTATGTGTTGTTTTCTATAGAAGCCTGATATGTAGTAAGACGCGAGAAGATGTCTTGTGTCTGTCTGTGGGTGTCTGCAATATCCGGGGAGTATTGAGGCGCCGATTTGTGGATGTACTCATGGAGAGCACTCAGTTGTTTGTTCCGTAGATCGTACTGCTGAGTGATTCCTCTGTTGGCCAGGAATTTTGCACCTTGGAGCCGAGCTTGGGTGGGTTGTTCCCACAATATTGCGAAAAAGTTATTGAGAGCTCATCGTAAGGCGTCCACCGCACTGACCTCTTGGTCCACAAGTTTGCGGAGTATCTTGTCCAGAGTACTGATGCGCAAGAGGACTGGCTGCACGTTTGTTGCTACAGTGAGGCTAGCGATTCCTTGACGGATCACCAGCGCTGCCATTTCGGATTTACTGATCGCACGGTCTACGCAGACGCTGCCTGCTGTGGTGGCCTCCCATGTAGTGCCTCCTTTATGAATGTGGAGAACCCACTCACCCCTCCACTGTCCAGTGATATTCGTTTTGTAGGCGATTTCCAAAATCCATGCGTTGATAGCTGGCGGTGTTGGTTGCTGGGCTGCGGTGTTCATAATTCGTTGGCAAATGTCCAGGCATAATTCTAGAGTTCTTTTTGCTGGGTTGTGTTTCTACGTTAGTGCAGACGTCGCCTGGGAGTCGATGAGGGATAGAAAGGAAATCCGAAAGTGAATTCATTTGAGTTAGATGTCCTTGTCCTGCTAGTTTCATCCTACTCATGCAGTCTCTCTAGTATCTCCCTCGTTTGACTTCAGTTGACTATGGCATATGCAGCGGGCACACTTGACTGGGACGGGTACGGGCCATCAGCCAATCACAGTGCACTGCAGCGGACACGCTTTAATGCAGCGGGCACACTTGGATGGGACGGGCAAACCCTAACCCAGCCAATCAGATTGCACCATTCGCCTCACTTCAACTGCAGACCCTACAGGCACGCGCCAGCCACGCGCAGGCCGTGTGCCTTGAGGTCGGGACCCAGTCTTGTAGACAGCGAAGTGCAACCGCAACACCCGCACTCAATTCGATGTCTCGAGCTTGGGGCCAACGTTGCTCCCCATCATCAAGTAGCGCAACGTCTTCGATGATAGGCTCTTGGTCACGAAGTCAGCGAGCTGGCTCTTGGTATCCATGAACTCTTGCTCCACTTCGTTGCTCACCACCTTCTCTCGAATGAAGTGGTAGCGAATGTCGATGTGCTTGGTAGCCAACGTTTTTCGCCAGAGCCATCGCTCCTTCGTTATCCTCGTAGATCATCGTAGCCCCAACTTGCTCAGCACCAATGTCCTTGAGCAGAAGTCGTATCCAGACGCACTCCTTGACACAGTTACTCAGTGCCATGTATTCGGCCTCGGTTGAACTCAGAGCGACGGTCTTGAACGTCGAGCGCCGCACCACAGGAGCACCATATCGTCTATGCAAAATCTGGAGCAGCATACAGACGACGTCGTCCTCGCGTTCAGTTTCAGCCAATTCCAGCAGCTCCCTGAGACCTTCGGCTAACTCCATGTAGATCTCGTCTTCCAGCTTCCCGTACAGGAACGCTGTGTCGACGTCGCACTGCTCAATCTCCATTCCGTCCGCGCCGCACTTCGCCAGCTTGGCACGAACTGAGTTGAGGTAAGCAACCGGTGAATATGTTTCTTCGTAGTCGATGCCGAGTCGCTGCGACTACCCCTTAGCAACCAGACGAGCTTTGAACCGAACGACTTGTCCCTTTTCGTCACGCTTCAACGCGAATACCCAACGGCAACTGATCGGGTGCTGGTGTGCTGGCTTGGGTGCCAGCTTCCATGTCTTGTTGGCAAAGTGACTCCAACTCACTTGCAATCGTCTTCTTCCATTTGTATTGGTCTTGACGTGTAGTTGCCTCAGTGTACGTCTTCGGGACCTCCTCCGTAGCAACCGTCTCCTTCAATAGCTAGTAGCTCGTCACTTGGTTTGGCGCGAGCCTGGCTCACCTTCTGTCGCTTGGTTCCAATAGCGGATGGAGCGACAATCTGCTTCTTGCGTCCTTCCGCTTCCTCAGGATCCGTGGTCTCCTCAATGCGTCGAGTATGCGAGCGAGTAATTATGGAGTGAGAAGGTGCATGGACGATTGAAGTCTCTGTGGTCACCTCACGTTGAGGTGGCACCACCTCATCATTGAAGATGGTGAGCGTCTGTGACTGTCCACGACTCAGAGCAGTAGCGTGAGGTGCAGCAACGTCTTCATCTCCATCTTTGTCGTCGCCATCGACCTTAGTCGTGAAGTCGTCCGTGTTAGTGGTCTCCATGAACTTCACCATGGGCACAATCTTCACTTGGCCAGTAGCGACATTGAGGATGTGGTATCCCTTGACACCATCCACGTAGCCCAAGAAGCGGTACTTGAACGACTTGGCGTCGAGCTTGCGGCGCTTCTCGTCCGGGACTCGTCCGGGATGTGTCCATAGCCGAGTGCACCGAACACCTTCAGGTTCTTGAGCTGAGGTTTCTTGTGGTACACGATCTCGTAGGGCGTCTTCACAGTCACGGTGTTGGGAATCCTGTTGATGATTAACGCCGACGTGTTGACTGCTTCAGCCCACCACTTCTTGTCGATACCCTCGTGGTAGAGCATGCAACGAGCCATTTCCACGAGGCTCCGGTTCATGCGCTCAGGCAGTCCATTCTGCTGAGGCGTGTACGGCACTGTCTTCTCATGACGAATGTCTTCTTTGGAGGGAACTCTTTGAAGAGTCGACCCGTGTATTCCCCGCCGTTGTCCGAGCGAATGCGCTTGATCTTGCGCTCTGTAGCGTTTTCCATGACGGTCTTGAACCTCTTGAACTTCTCCAAGACTTCCGCTTTCTTCTTCATGAAGTACACCGTGACGTGACGTGAGAAATCGTCGATGAACATGACAGCGTACGCACAGCCACCTGGTGTCATCGTCTGCATTGGGCCCATGACGTCCGAGTGGATGAGGTCGAGGACTTCAGCACTCTTGACGGTCTTTTCCGGGTTACGAGAGAAATTGTCCTCTCGCATCTTGCCCATGCAGCAGCCGGCACACACCCTGCAACATTTGCAAAGCATACTGCAAAAGTTCTTCGAACACAACGAGCTAAACTAGCAAAACTGCACAACTACTTCAACTTGAAACCGCTGATTGAACGCATCCAAAACAGAGTGAGTAACTCTCCTTGGAGCAAGCATCACTGGCGCCGAGCCCCGAACAACTCTGGAATCGAGACGGACTCTTTACGGACTATCAAAAGTTTTGATAGTCCGTAAACAGTCCGTCTCGATTCCAGACTATCAAAAGTTTTGATAGTCCGTAAAGAGTCCGACTCGATTCCAGACTATCAAAAGTTTTGATAGTCCGTAAAGAGTCCGTCTCGATTCCAGAGTTGTTCCAAAACTGGACAATTTATAGAATTGCAATAGGAGCACTTAACTTGAGGCACGATGGCTGGCCGCACGACCACAAATGACATGACCAGCGTCCGGGACAAGTTCGAGTCCATGAAGGAGCTTGAAGACGCCAGTCAGCATCACGATCGCGGATGACAAGAAGATCGACGCAGTTGCAATGGGCACCGTCGGGTTGAAGCTGATGGATGAAACATCTGTCACGCTGTCGGATGTTTTGTACATCCCTGAAGTTGAAGGAAGCGCATCTCGGTGGCGAAGCTGGCCGAGGAGGACGTCGTCGCACAGTTCAGCAAGGACAAGTGTGTCTTTCGCTATGGCGATGCTATCGTCATGGAGGTCATGCGCTGTGGAAACGTCTACAAGTTGAAGACAGTGGGGGGATGAGGTGTATCATGCGGTGACGGCATCTCGTAAGGAGCCATGGGCGGTTGTACACGCCCGTCTCGGCCACATCCCGTTCAAGCGCAATGAACCGTTACTGACCATGGCCGATGTAGTTCCTCGCCCAGATGCGCCAAATGACTCGTGCGTTCTCGTGTCCACCAGCTCTCATCTGGGGTTCGCGTTGAAAACAATTCCGACAGTTCGCTCGCATGCTTAGAGTTCTCTGCAGTCCTTAGAAGATAAGTATTCCCAGTCGATCCATGTGAGTCTCCATGTCCAGACATCCTCTCTCTTGGTCATGTGAAAAACTGGATCTGGGGGTGAATTTTGTTTGTACGCTGCAATGATAGGGGTTTCACAGACATCTTGTATTTTCCAGTACAGATTCTACTGCAATTCGGGGAGGGTCAGTGGAGTTGTGACGGGAGTCACACGCACCGTAGCTTGGAGGAAGCGTAACACGCTAACCACAACAGACGCCTGGCGTCTCTGTTGCTGCTTGTGCAAAAGGCCCGCCTTATCGGTCCTCTTTAGTACCGCGTACTTGAAGAGACTTGCACACTTGTAGGTTAGAGCTAAACTGTCTTGTATTAATAACACTCATAAAGTTATATCTACTGCTTTTTGTATGTATACTGAATCCCTGTCTAAATAGCAATCTTCCTCAGCGGTTGGCTCTCGTGAACCGTCGTCCTTTAAGTACGACCGACCCCTAACTTAACATATTACTTGGGGAAGGTATATGGGGAATATTTTATCTAAGAGGCCCTGGTACACCGGCAGGTGTGGTCCGCACCAGAGAACATCCATTTTTCTTGAAAAGGACACTGGCCAATCCTGGCCCCATTAGAGGAGTAGTCTACCTGGAGATTCCAAAGATTCCAAGGTAAATTTGACAAGACATAACTGCACCAACTCTTGACTTTCTCTGAATTCGGATGTTGTTCCCCCGTTGTCAGCAGCGGAGGTTTGATTTTGACGCAATGGATGCCACAGTGCGGGTAGTCTCTGCCGTTGTAGGTTATGATTTCTCGTATGCTACATAAATGTTCTTCTAACTTAGTAGCGCTGGGCAATGATAGGAATCCAAGTCTGCGAATAATAAAAGGTTTTAACCAATCAGGAGAACGTAGCAAACCAGTTGCACAACTCGGTAATTAGTCTGACTGAGACTTTTATTTTATGTGGATGGTATTTGGGTACGCTTAAAATGAATAATCTTACTCAGACTATTTATTGACTAAGACTATTTAAGTAGCACGGAAAATAGTCTCACCTCGCTGACGGTCGAAGTGACTGGCCCGAGTCCCGTCCGTTATTTCGGCCGGTTCCACTTCTTTCACGAAGTACATGTAGCTGTTTACTTTAACGACTAGATGTCAAACGCAGGAGAGATTTGGTGTCTCTTGGTCTTCTTGGTGGGTTTGTCGTTGCGAGTTGCTGCTTTGGGAGAGGCGAGTGAGAACTACCAGTAAGTTATCCAAACGGCTTCGCGTCCGTTTGACGACCAAATATTGTCGCTGGGCTTAAGTATCATCATTATCGGCTAGCTTGACCCTTACTAGGTGATACTAATGTTGAACTTGAAGTGGTCAGACTATTTACGATTTCTAAAATTGAGCTAGCACAATAAATAGTCTGGTTTTTACTATTTACGAACTCAGACTATTTTTGCACTCAGACTAATTACTGTGAGCGTTTGAGTTTGAGGTCTGAGTGTCCTCGGTTGGAAAAACGAGGGACCAAACCTTTTCCAAAACTCGTATTTTCCATATAATTATGGTACGACAGAGTCAGGTTATGCCTGTCGGTCAGTCTTCGAAACCCAGAAGAGTTCCTTCTGAAGACGTATTTCGGGTTACCATCGAGTACTGATAGTGGAATTTTGCCGACTTCCAAGTTGGAAGTCCCAACGCAACATGAACATCCGAGGGAGGGATGTACTTCTCGAGCAGCTGCTCGTACGACTCATACATGCGCGGACGTTCAGCGATTTATTTTCCAGCAACTTCTTCACGGTGTCCTTAGCTCCTCCTTCTTCTCTGGCTTCGTCGTCATCTTCATCCGTTGGATGGTATTTAGAACCCATTTTAAGTGTGCCTCACTCTTGTTGCTCCTCCACCAGCAAAGCACCAACAGCGATACTCAGTGTTAATCTTCGAAGCACCAAGTACGAATGGCGGGGTCTAAAAGATTCTCGAATAGCCACTCGATGGTGTCCCTCGGGGCACTTTTGATAGCGCGTCGAATCGCCAACCGAGAGTCGAGCTGGAAAAAAGTATTTTGCAGTACCCACAGCAGCAACTTGTGGTGATTTTTGTCGCTGAGTCCTTCAACCACGAGCGCCACGCGGTCATTTTCCTTCAGCCACCATGTCACCTCGAAATATGTGGTGTAGTCTTTTTGTTTAGTGTCGTACACGCCTTTTGGCAAAGAAATGTTGATAGCAGTAGCGACATCTAACGGCGCGCCGTTCTCGAGCATCCACCTCATCACTGAAATTTGATGTACTCGTCTGGCCGCGACAACATATTTGTGCTTCTTCAGGTCGCTTCGACGCTGGAAAAATTGTCGAGCCATCTTTGCGTATCTTCGTTTCATCGCTGCGTCCAGCATGACGCACACACACGAATAAAATCCTGCCGAGTGAAACTGGTCCAGCGAATTGGATACTTTCAACCATGACGAACAATCTGGTGGTGCGGCCTGTGTCGCGAGTCGTCCTGGACGGGACGGTCGACGCTGCTAGTAGGAAGTTGGTACGGTACGGTAGGAACAAAACAATACCAACAAAGTCAAGTGCAAAAGCGTTCTACTTGTTGGTTTCCGGGTAAACTGACGACTGACCTACAACTCACCTTGCACGGAGCCTCGCGGCATACGCTCCCTCTCCCTTCAACTGGATTGTCGGCACGCCAACCAACTCTAACCCATCGACTCACCGCCCGGCTCCGCGTTCACCCCTTCGTCCTTGGCCCACGCCGGCGCTCACGCCTGAGTCGCGGTATGATCATGACCTCCATCCTGCTCCGCATCTATGTCGGCCACGTCACAGCTTCCATTGGCGCTCAGGCCCACGCAAAACCACCGCGCCACCAGCTGATCCGCCCGAAACTTGACGACCGGGACGGTTGTCACCATTCCCACTCGCGACACCTGGTCTGACAGATGGATTAACAACTTCTCAAAACACTTGCCAACATCGAATGGAAATCGTGACAGTTCTGGCGTATCATCTCTGTAGTAATGTTTCCCCAATACGAGAAGTGCGTGTATGTGCCCTTGTTTAGCAGCAGCTCCTAGACCCCAACGATGCGCTCGCTGACTTGTGCTTTCATCAAGGTAAGAAACCACGTCCAAATGACCATGCCAAGCTGCAGTTTCCATCAACTTGTTATCGCATTGCCCCGTTTTGCTCTCATGTAGCCACTTCATCATCTCCAAATTGCCATCACGAGTGGCAAAATACATACCCGATCTAGCATTCTGGAGATATCGGTGTTCGTGTAGTCATCGCGTCACATCAAGGTGACCCATTTCCGTAGCCCAGTCCATCGCGTCTTGCGTACAACCCTCACCTCGATTGACATGAAGCCACTGCACGATTTCCAAGTGACCATTTGCCGCTGCCACATCCATCGCTCTTGTAGTGCACCCCTCCGACCAGTGCGTGTGCAACCACTCGACCACTTCGAAGTGACCCCCTTTGGCCGCCCCATCCATTACACTTGAATCGAATCGATCGTTAAAATGTTCATTCAGCCACTGCAGCATGTCTAAATCTCCATTTCGGGCGGCATTCCTCGCTGCCCACGTCGAGCAGCCTTTCCCACAATTCCCAAACAGCCACTTCACCTCGTCAAAATGGCCGCCGATGACCGCGTAACCCATGATTTCTCGAGTACATGTCTTATCACAACAGCAGAATATGGAGATGCCCGCTCCGCGCCGCGCTACTCATTGCTGATACCACTGCTACGGTACATGTAGCCCCTTTGACATGATCATATAACCATTTCACCACTTGAAAATGCCCATTTCCCGCAGCATTCGAGAGTATGTGCGCATTTGCTGCAGCATCCGAGAATGAATCGTGAGGGTGGTTGGTGTGTTCGTTCAGCCATTGTATGACAGCGAGATGGCCTGAAGCCGCAGCTCGACATAACGCTGGATCACAAGAACTGGGTGCACATCGCTCTTCAAGAGCTTGAGGTGACCATGTGCAGCGGCCTCTTCGAAGCATGCACCAAGTTCAGACCTCCATGGCCCTCGGCCATCTTGGCGCTCCATCATCCACTGGAAAACGTGCAACTGCCCTCCTCTCGCAGCTGCCACTGCCGCATTTCTCCAGTCTGGCATCGTACGCATCAAAATGAACTCGAGGATCTGCTGCAAAGCACCTCGTTCACATGCTGTTTCCAGTAGTTTCTGGTCATCATACTTAATCAAGTACTCGTTGATAAGAGGCTCGATGTGCGGTAACGAGCCACAGCTCGCCGGGAGACACTTGTTGCAGATTACTTGAGCCCGGAATGACCACACCCAGTGGGACGCAGTCTGCATGGGCTTTGGTGAACTGCCGCCGTGTTCTTCTTCTGCAAGACGCCGAACCTACAGTTGACGCAGACGTTCAAATTGACGTGATGTGATTATCCGAGAATTTTCTTTTTCCTGTTTATCGCGTTCCCCCCGTAAATATGGTTTAGGGAATTTACAAGGTGCTCCTCATTAGATACGCCGTTCCTTGTTACTACGCTGCACACACACACATGCAGAGTCCAACTCAGAGGGGAAGGTGTGTACGTGAGTAGGAGCTAGAACCGTTGCATCGCCAAGGTAAACCTCGGGGGACCGGCTAGTGCCAGCCCAACAGAGACCGGCTTAGGGAGAGGACATTCTTAGGCAGCCGGCAACCCGGGCAAGTCTGTGGGCCTGTCCTCACGCCTTCTGTAAACCCGAATGTAAATACAGGGACGAGCGTGGACCCTTCCTGTACGGACACACCCAACGGGTCCGCTCCAGGTCCACCACTCCACGGCCAAGAGGTCATCAATAGTCCCCTCGCGCCCTCGTGGTCGCTAACCACGCCCCCAGCCACTCTATGACACACTAAGTTCGTCAAGGCTCGTCCTCTAAACTACTCAGTACTACCTTACAATGACCCGCACGACTCGCCGATCCCCTTGACCGCAGTACGAAACGCTTAGAACCTCTTCTGTTGTTGGGTAGTGCCGGCCCCGTGCCGCAGAACACTACGCGTAGTATTAGCTGCTTTACCTGGATCAGTCCTGTCCAAATTGCAACTGAGAGATGCGGAGGCAGCCGCCCCCACAGAGCTCTCCTAACGAAGTCTCCCTACCTCTACCTACCCCCTACCTACAGCCTGCGTCGCCTCGCCTGTCGTCGATACTTCTCTCTGTCCTTCGTCCGCCGTGTCTTCTCTCCTCGCGATCTTCGATCGTGTCGACGTCAACCAGAAGCTCCCAGCTTCAACGTCTCCGCCACTACCCGCTCCCGACCAAGGTGCTGTGCACCACACCATCGGCCGTGAGGTCAATGGTCACTGGCACGCGGTTGCCTAGCGACGTCGCGTGCTCTTGGCGATGTAAGAGCACGTGATGTCCACACGCCATCCCCTGACAGAAGATCGTCCCCGATCTTCCCTTGGTCCAGCAGGTCTTCTCGGCACTGCCGTCGCCTGTAAAACCTTGGCCTGCTTCACGTCGCGGAGCTGCATCTCTGCAGTCACCACTACTTTATACCAGAGGACGGCCCCTCGCTGCCGCCATCCCCAGCACTTGACAACTCCTCCAGCATATGCCTGGCGGCTGCACTGCCGTGTGTCGCCATCACCACTCGCTGCTCTTCTTCGCTGAGCACCGGAGTAACCACCGGGCCGCAGTCCACGGCCCACGCCCATCGTCGCCGTGCACCGTGTCCTCGCCCGGGGCCATGCTGCTCACCTCCGCGCCCACTGTCGTCGCGGCTGGGTCCGTAGTTTCGCACTCGTCCGTGCCGTCATTCGCCATCACCACGTCGCTGGTACTGGCGTATGCCGCTTCCGTCGTCACTGCCGGGGCAGCGTCTTCCGTCTTGCCGTCTCGCTCATCCACGAAGCGCACGCGGCGTTTCTCATCACGCTGCCGATTCACGTTAGAGCCTGGCGCCTCCGCTGCGCCATCCCCAGCCTGCAATCCGTCGTCGTCCTCAGCTCCATCTAAGCCGGCGTGCTCTTCTCGCGACAGCACCACCTCTCGTCCTCGTCCTCGTCCATTCCGTTCTTCTGAGCGCCCAACCCCACTGGTGGGCTCTCGTTCTTGTCGGACGTGCCGTTCACCGTCATGGCGTGTCCGGTGTTGTCCTCGCCGCTTCCTTCTCTGGCGAGGCCCAACACTCACATCTCGCCCCCGTGTCTGTTCAGCGAGCTATAGGGTGGGGTCCCCTACGCCCGCCGCTCGTTTCCCGAACCGTCGTGCTCTAGTTGCTCCCACCGCCGTTCTGATCCACCACAGCTGCATGTCGGCGCGCTTCAGCTCATACTCCGCCGCGTAGTGCCCCATCTGATGGCAGTAGTAGCACAGCACGTTGTCCTTGGAGCTCGATGCAGCTGTCCGCCGCTGTGCCCCCGCTTCCTCGTACCGCTGGTGGTTGCGCAGACGCTCCTCTCGCGTCCTCAACGGCTCTCTCGTGTTGTAGCCACTACCCCTCGGTCCTTGGCCGCCGTAGCCTTCCATCTTCTGCGTCTTGCCCGTGCGCCGGACCGTCTTGCCGCTGTCCGCATGCTGCCCGTGCACTGGCTGCTGCTTCACTCGCTAGTGACTTTGAGAATTTGAACTTCGAGTAGCGCTGGCTCCCTGACCACCCGTCGTTGCGGATACCGGTACAAGCTGGTAACCGGTAGGGATAACCAAATCCCATGGGCCAGTCGCCTGCTGCTCTGAACTTCCCTTCGAAACCACTAGTCGCCCTTCCATATCATATCTGGGAGGGGGACCTGCGGCAAGGCTGAAGTCGCCGTAGCCACTCACGACAGACCCCAAATTACCTCCTCCGCCAAACTGCACATTGCCCAAGTCCTGGGCCACCGTGGGCACTGTGCCCGTGGACGCCGCGCGCCTGTCCTTCGTCGCGATCGCCATGCTGAGCCCCACGCCGTAGCCCTCTCCGTACTCTCTGACTTGATCCAGTGCTGCGTTCACCGCCGCGTTCAGCGTCGCTGGCCGGTGTCCACGCACCAGTGACGCGCTCCAGGAGTTGTGCATCCCCGACAAGAACGCGTCCACGAGCCACTCCTCGTCGACGGGGTTGCTGGACGCAATCTCCCTCAGCTTCTGCGCGTACTCCACCAAGGGTTCACCTCGCTGCTGACGACGAAGCCGAAGCCTCGCCACCACCTCGGGGTTCGACCTCTTCACCATGTACCGGTCCTCCAGCAGCCGGCTTAAGTTCCCGAAAGTTTGGTCTTCGCGGCTCAAGAACGAGTCCTCCACCGTGTCGAACCACAGCAGAGCCTAGCCCTCGAAGCTGGCGACCATTTCAATGAACACTTCGTGCTCGCGCCACTCTCGCGCAGGACCGCGGCCTGGCGACGAAGCTCGTTCTTCACCGCCTTCAACCACACATTCACCGTCAGCTTGGGCTCGTCGAGTCCCTTGAACTTCGGAAGCCGCAGCTTCTTCTCCCTCTCTCGGTCGCGGTAGATCACCGTCGGTGTTGGTGGTGCCGCAGGTGTCGCCGGCGGTGCAGGTGCTGGTGGACCCGGAGGTGCCGGAGGGCAGTCCCTGATCCCTCTCGTCCTGCCGAGCTACTTTCAGTCACCGCCGCTGCCAGCCCTGGCGCCTGCGACGCACCCTGGCCACCGTCACCTTGTCCTCCAGTTCCCGTGTCCGGGTTCGTCATGCTCACCATGACAACGCCGTCGTCGTCATCTCCGTCGCCGTCGCCGTCGTTGCCGGTCCTTGGCGTCCTGCCCGTCGAGACCCGCACGTTCGCCGACTTCGCCACCAGATCTTCGTCCGTTCCAGTCATTAGTGTGGCGGCCGGCGTGAGCGCCCGCTCCGCCACCTCACGAGCCGCTTCCACTGCCGCCGCCGCACGTGCCGCCGCCGCTTCAACCTCCGCCTGGGAAACGCGCCGATCCGCGCGTTCGTCTCTCGAAACAGTCGACGCTCTCTGCTGCGCCATCTTCTTCGTCTTTTAGCTTAGTTTGCTGTAGTTTTCTGAAATACAACCCAAAACCAATTTACTACCGTAAGTGTCTGTACCATTCTGTAACCTCATACATATGTGGTGAAGCGCGCAGGAAATTTCGGAGCCGATCACAACGCGGAATGCGGACGCGGGTCAGGTCCGAACAGGCGCGATCCAGCGATTCTGGTGCAAGCAGGATGACGCCAGTGCCCCGGATCCGGTAGAAGCAGAGCGGCCGACACAGATCGGACCAGATCAGCGGCTGCCGACGAAAGAAAAGCGTTACGCGAAGTCTCTTCCGGAACATGGAAGCTGGCGACACGTTGAAGAACAGGGTTGGATAGATAACAGGGGATGACACCATACGAAGACCCGAACTCAAGGTGGGACAACCGGATCGAGATCGCGGATCGGGATCGAAGATGGAGATCGCGATCGCGGATCGAGATCGAAGATGGAGATCGCAGGTGGGGATCGCGGATGGAGATCGCAGGTGGGGATCGCGGATGGAGATCGCAGATCGGGGTCGCGGATCGAGATCGCGGATCGGGATCGTGGATGGAGAT
Source organism: Phytophthora fragariae (assembly GCA_009729435.1). NCBI lineage: Eukaryota > Oomycota > Peronosporomycetes > Peronosporales > Peronosporaceae > Phytophthora > Phytophthora fragariae. The sequence goes on from QQOI01000012.1 coordinate 1,288,319, forward strand.
CGCCCGTGGGGATCGCAAATCGTGATCGCGGTCGAGATCGCGGATGGAGATCGCGGATCGGGATCGTGGATGGAGATCGCCCGTGGGGATCGCAAATCGTGATCGCGGTCGAGATCGCGGATGGTGATCGCGGATGGAGATCGCGGATGGAGATCGCGGATTGGGGTCGCGGATCGAGATCGCGGATCGGGATCGTAGATCGGGATCGTAGATCGGGATCGCGATCCGACCAGGGATGGGAAGAACCAAGGGGCGCAGCCAGGCCAAGTATCAAGTGATTGTCCGGTTGTATGATGTAGGTTGGGATTGTAGCCGTAGAGACGTAGAGGCTAAACATAAATCAGAGTTGAATTTGCACTTTACATCACAAGTGTCTTCAGTCACCTTCCGCGGAACTACATTGGCCTCGGCAGTGTTGACAAGTGTACAGTAACAGAGGATCTGGTAGTGAGGTTAAGTCTGGATAATATATTGGCCAGCTTTGCCCACTCTAGTGACCCTTTCCTTCAAGTATCCGTGCGCCGATCGACCAGATTTAACAGTTTGGCTGGCGATCGAGTCTTCTCTCAACACTCAAGACCTCGTCGTAGGAGGCGACAAACCACTCGAAAAGGAACCAACACACCAAGGAAAGGCAACCACAGGTCTCGGATTATATCCAGATCTCTCGATCCGAGCGAAGAATCCTCGATCGAGACTAATAACCGGACGCAGAGCGAAGATTTCCGCGCTGCTCCAACCCATCCCCGCGTCTCGCCAAGACAATCGATCTTCGCCAAGTGCTGCATCTTCAGAGCACCGAGAGAGCAGATCCAGCCCGCCGACGGGTACACAAGGTGAGAACCGTTCAGCTGATCACGGATCAAGGGGGACCCCCTCCGTTAGTCGATGTCTGGGCGTTGTGGTAGCTTGATCAGGCCTCAACCAGATTTTGGCCGATCCCGCTCCACCACACATAACTGTTAGGTCCTCTTCACCCATGTACGCCATCCCCACTGCTGGACGGACGCACGAACTTCAACCAAGTGCACCGTCCCCACTGCTGGACGGACACACAAGCCTCTGTTCTGCCCGCTGTAGCTTAGCTCGCGACCTGACTCAGTACACAGGTTCGCCCAGAAAACCCCTGTATGCCCACCATGTCGTCGTTCCTTGCTACTACGCTGCACACACATGCAGAGTCCAACTCAGAGGGGAAGGTGAGTACGTGAGTAGGAGCTAGAACCGTTGCATCGCCAAGGTAAACCTCGGGGGACCAGCTAGTGCCAGCCCAACAGAGACCGGCTTAGGGAGAGGACATTCTTAGGCAGCCGGCAACCCGGGCAAGTCTGTGGGCCTGTCCTCACGCCTTCTGTAAACCCGAATGTAAATACAGGGGCGAGCGTGGACCCTTCCTGTACGGACACACCCAACGGGTCCGCTCCAGGTCCACCACTCCACGGCCAAGAGGTCATCAATAGTCCCCTCGCGCCCTCGTGGTCGCTAACCACGCCCCCAGCCACTCTATGACACACTAAGTTCGTCAAGGCTCGTCCTCTAAACTACTCAGTACTACCTTACAATGACCCGCACGACTCGCCGATCCCCTTGACCGCAGTACGAAACGCTTAGAACCTCTTCTGTTGTTGGGTAGTGCCGGCCCCGTGCCGCAGAACACTACGCGTAGTATTAGCTGCTTTACCTGGATCAGTCCTGTCCAAATTGCAACTGAGAGATGCGGAGGCAGCCGCCCCCACAGAGCTCTCCTAACGAAGTCTCCCTACCTCTACCTACCCCCTACCTACAGCCTGCGTCGCCTCGCCTGTCGTCGATACTTCTCTCTGTCCTTCGTCCGCCGTGTCTTCTCTCCTCGCGATCTTCGATCGTGTCGACGTCAACCAGAAGCTCCCAGCTTCAACGTCTCCGCCACTACCCGCTCCCGACCAAGGTGCTGTGCACCACACCATCGGCCGTGAGGTCAATGGTCACTGGCACGCGGTTGCCTAGCGACGTCGCGTTCTCTTGGCGATGTAAGAGCACGTGATGTCCACAGATACGCAGCGGCCACAAATTCTGCACAAAGACTTAAATGTGATACTTCTAATAGAATACTGAAGTAGTTTTTTCGTGTAGCATGATGCTGCCTTCAAGCACTCCGTTGATTTTTTTCTGGGTCATCCAAAAGCTGATGCAGACTTATTCTACCAAAAACAATTATGTAAGGTATTCTACTGTGTAAGGTATTCTACTGTGGTAATGGACTTCGCAGCCATGTCCAGACCAATGAATAGTCTTATGCTAAGAACATATATTGTCATTAATAACGAGCCCAGATTATCAGCTACGAAGACACCTTTTCAAAAATTTGCTGTGTACGAGAGAGTTAGATTGTGCCTGTCGGCCAGTCTTCGAAACCCAGAAGGCGTTGTAGTTCCTCCTGAAGATTTACTTCGGGTTTCCATCGAGTACTGGTAGTGGAATCTTGCCGAGTTCCAACGCAATATGAACATCCAAGAGATGGATGTACTTCTCGAGCCGCTGCTCATACGACTCAAACCTGCGCGGTCGTTTGGCGACTTATTCTTCAGCGACTTCGTCACCGTCTTGGCAATGTCTTTCTTCTCTGGCTTCGTCGTCATTTTCACCCGTTACGTTGTTCTGTCAAAAACCGTTTTGCAATCGTAGAAGGTTGGTCGGTGGGGCCTCACTTGCCAGATCCGTGTGTCTAGCCGAAACTTGTGCACTGTTTCCCAGGAAAGCTGTCGTAGCCGCTAGCGCGGCTATGACTGCGCGCATCAGCTGGAGCTCTAAAGTTTTTTATTTCGAAAATGACGCTGGTGTTTGGTGAAGGATGTGTGCGTTCGCACTATAGTTATGGCGAATTGAACTGATACACCAACTTTGAGCGACCATAACGTTTTTTGTACTGAACCAATTTTTATAAGCAAAATATTGTCTGAAAGTTCTGTGTCTTGCCGTTTAATTACAGCAGATTGCAGCTTCTGACTCTCAGTGCTCTAAATAATATACTTAAGTGAAAAACTTATGTCCCCGACCAAGGTCCAGCTGAGACAATTTTTCCCGGGCTATGTGTATGCCATCTGTTTTTTGATATGCTTTTTAACATTATACTTGATTTTACTATGAACGAAATCGTGTGAACGACCCATGCACCAATTGAGCTCAAAATCCCCAAATTCTTAGGCAAAATCGACGAGCATCAAATGCGTTCGTGTTAACTGTACAAAGAGGAGATATATTTAAGCCTCATACGTATAATCTGTAAGTTTTTGGCTTAGTACTCGCGCAAAGCGTTTTTTTCAGTGATGCATTCGTTGCCGATATATCTTCAAAAAACGTGTACGCCCGTCTATGTAGATGCTCTTACCGCGCCATTTGAATCACTAACATCGATAGCAATACTTTTGTTGTTGTGATCGCAGTCGTTTTAGCTGCATTCTACACGAATCGTGCTTTATTTTAGTGGTCTTACGGGCATCGTAGGGTCAAATTTGCAAAGTTATTCCTAAATCATTTTTTGGTGTGTCGGTTCATCTCGCCAGTACGATACCGGTAATGTGGTGTTGTGCATGTATTACTTGTTATGTACAACGATCTGGTTTACGGGCATCGTATTAATGTGCGTGCTGTGATGTTCGGAGTCTCATGATGTACAGTACACGTCCACCATGTATAGATCACAACAGCCGCGACTTGAGATGAATGTCTTAGGTGCAGAGTCGCCACTTTGGCTGGCTCGGAATGTTGAGCAAGGATGACGGATTTGTACGCCGCAAAATTGTTGTTCCTGGGAACATGCTTACGATAGAGTTGCTGCCATGATCTGCCAACAATTTCCAAAATTCCATCGAAAGTAGAAGGAATGGATGCGTATGTGCAAGTTTTCATATTTTTTAAGCTGCGCGAACTGTCACTACCGCTACCATCGTTTTCTATTCTCCGAATCTACGATCCAGAAAGACAATTGCATTCATCAAATAAATAATAGGGGCAATTGTTTAACTGTTTCTCACTTTGCTCGAAGCTTTAGGCAACCGCTTCAACGTAGTCTCGTCAAATCTGACTAAGCTTAAATGATTTTTCTCCCACGTCCTTCAGGGGGGACCAAACATTTCGAACACATCCTCAAGACGCTCGTGCTCATGCATCCACTGTTTGAACTGCGCAGCTTGCAAGTCGGTGGCAATTTTCTCCGTGGTCTTCACATTCTTTGCTTGGATAAGCCTCTTTGCCGCTGCTTTGTCTCTGTAGGTCTTCGATGGTGTGGGGTGGCTGCCACAGACATATGGCGACCGTTGCTGGCGACAACTACGTACCCATGGGGAGAAACTGAGGGTACAAGCCTCACTGGCAGTGAGTCACTGGCCGAAGCCAACGAAGAGAGAGGCTGACTGGAGAGTATCACGAAGTTGGCGAAGCCGTCGAAGATATCGTAGAGATAAGCAGCTTGAGAAGTTGGTGTCCGCTAAAACACCCGCAGACGAAGCTTTTAAGCTATTCAAGGCGTGAACGAGGTGCTCAAAAACGACAATTTGAACGCTTGGGCGACCTACATCGGTATGCCCAACAAACAGAACCCAGAGGAGCATGTTTCTATGATTGGCACTATTGCCGTGCTTGCAGCATAATGCATTGAAGGCGCATCTTCAATCGGGTCTTGTAGACTTTTTGCGAAGTTTGAATGCTGCTGCTTGGGGCCCCCAGGGGGGGTCAAAATCTCACATGAGCTCGATCACTGATCCTCGATCAGGAAAATGATGATTCTGACCCATCTGCGCTCATTTCGCATCGGGTGAATAATACAGAATTCTGCGTCAAAAGTGAACGGGTCTATAACGAATAACCTTAGATACTTTATAATTATGGGTTTTACGACGTGATGAGAGGAGATGGGCAAAGGTACTGACACAAAAAAAATCTAGGAGACCTTGGGTTGGATAAAACACCGCCGTCTTAAGTTTGAAAAATGGCGCGCTTTTGGCGACTTGTCATGCGCTTCACATTCACATTTGCACACAAGCCCGTAATCCCTCCAAGCACACCATGCCCTCCACCCCAACTAAGCGTCTCCGCCTTACTTGGTCGAGCTTGGTGTTGAAATGAACAGAACACTAGTAGTAGGTAACTCACTACAGTGTATTACTTTTATTCCTCTATCCTCTATTCCTATGCCTATGCTCTAGATCCGTGCTCGGTACCTGGAGGCAAAAGAGGAAGTGAGCTCGTCTTCGGACTGCGTCCTCGACGGCCCCACTCCTCAGCCTCATGTCGTCATCACACTATAAAATATGTATGGCAGGCAGCTCTCTGCCTGTACTATCCAGATCACATCTGGCGATCTGAACTTCCTCTCGTACTTGCTAATCTATAATTAACATGTTTAAAAGGCTTTACATTCATTTAGAGTCCACTCGCTCTGGCAGACAGGCGATGGCTGCTGCCATTGTGCGAGTGGGGCGCGCTCTGCGCGCCTCTCCATTCAACACTTGGTCTAAGGTCAGTGCTGCAACCATACCGTAAAAATTCCAACCCAGTTGGACAACTTCCAACCAAATACCGGTAAAAATCGGTATGTAGGTTTTTTAGTCGGAAGTTTAACCTTGCCGACAGTTTTCCCCCGGCGGGGGACCCCGCCCACTCATCAGCCTGAAGACCGCCCAGCAACCCGAAGACCGCCCAGCGGCCCGACGTCCCGAAGACCGCCCGCCACCAACGGAAGACCGCTCAGGAGCTCGTCGGCCGGTGCGCCCCAGCGTCATCTTAGTTGTTAGTTGTGAGCTAATCGCTGTATGTGTGAGCTAATCGCTGTATGTGTGTGCTATGATATGTGGTATTGTGTGTGCGTGCTGTGTATTGTGTCTAGCTGCACGTGGCTGCGTGGCGAGGGGCATTCCGTATGCTGGACTGTGTTTTGCGCATCACGCGCGCGAATGCTGCTGAACCTGATGCGAAAGCGTCTTCGCGCAGAGGGAGCAGGCATGTTGCGAAATCGTGCTCGCGCGTCGTGCTCACTGATCAGCTGCTGCAGCGATGCTATGCTAGATGTGACTAACCTCTGCTCACGGAGCTCAAATGGCTGAGCGCCATGTCGTTCAGGCTGGAGGTGCGGGTTCAATTCCCGTCGTGAGCTACGAGTCTGTTATTATGTCTTGTTTGGTTTTGTAGGCTGGCTACCCAAATGCGAAGGCAGTGTGTCTACTTCGAATGTATTGTATATATGTGTATTATATAACCTGCTTTGTGTGTAACTTTGGTTGAGCTCTATTAGGGCCTAGGTAAAGCGCATGAATGCTGGAAGGGCCGAATGCGGCGTCGGATCGATGATATCACCCTCAAAGTATATTTCTCGAAACTGGGCAACAAGACTGTCAAGTTGACCCGCCTTGTGGAGCGCGCGCATAGCTTTGACGACTGAGTCGACGGCAGCAGCTTGTGACCCCTGGGCCGCCAAGAATTCCAGCGCGCGCTTTTCGGCCTCAACACCTACAGCGTGGACTTCAGCTTTATACCCTGTCGAGGACGGGTCCAGCTTAAACCCCGAAGGTAAGCACAGCATCATGTACGCCACAGCATGTCTTGACTCGTGGAGTGTAGCTTTACTAACTGACGCGGATTCATACATGCGTGGTACAGCAGTGAACCACTCGAACCAAACTGTGGCAAGTGCCTTCGGGGCTCGTTTACGAGCTCGCTTTGGCTGCCCTTGGGTTGGTTCTTCACAATGCTGTTGTGTAGTGATGTGTGCTTGTTTGGTAATAGATCCCGAGTTCGTCTCCAAAGCTGCTAGTCGTTCTTCTACGCGTGTTTGCCGCAGTATCAGCTCATCCATTTGCTGCGAGAGTTTCTCAAGGGCATTGAGCACGCTGCTTGGAGCTGCGGTTGCCGTTTGTTCCTTGGCTTCTGCAGGCGGGTTAAATGCAGCTCGGAGCGTGAGCGACCATGCCAGCAGCTCGGACGCACGGATTCCAAGCACGCCAAGGGCTTCATAAATGCGGATCACGTAGAGGCTGTTCGAGCGATGACGCTCCATCACCGGGAAGTGCATGATGAGCGTCGCCATGAAGACTTCAAGTACCTGCGTATCCAGATTCCAAGAAAGTGTTGGGAATCCAGAAGCAGCACCAAACAAGACCCCCTGTAGCTTCTCGATGCGAGAGCGAACAACGCCATCGAGGGAGGCAAGATCGGGAAGTCGCGCGCCTGCCCTCGGATTCCATCCGCTCAACTGACGTGCCACTTGTTGATCTTCGTCTGTAGTGTTCAACATGTAGGAAAACGCTTTACTTACTCGAGACATATTCCAGCCCCCGCGTTCAACCACCCAGTTGGGGCTGATTCGGCTGTCGGCGTTCGCGTGCATGGCCCCACCACGTCTAAAAGAGTGCGAGGTCAGCCCCTTTGTGAGCCCTCTATCCTGTGTTGCTGGTAAACTACTAACAGTGACTAACAGTCTGTTAATATAGGCTTGTGCGCCGGGTGCTGGGCTTGTTCGTTGCGGCTACGGAGCAGTGCTGGTAGGTGCCTCGTCGAGCTCGCGATCTATCTGAGCAATCAGACCAAGCTCTTCATCGTCGTCGTGTGTTTCCGTAGCTGAGAGCAAGGGAGCGACAGCAAATTGGGGGAAGATACGAGAGCCGGGAGTGGTTTGTAGAGCAAGCGCCACAGCAAGTACGTGCAGCGGACACGTAAAGGGGTCGTTAGGATCTTTAAAAAGAGAGATGCCTTGTTGTGAAGCAGTCTTCACTCGCTTAAAGCGCAGGAATATCATACCACCTAGCATACACACATAATGAGTTTAGTATAATACAAACACAACACAAATTCCACAGCATTCCTACCTGGATACACACACAGCTGATCTTTCTCTAATTGTTCTGCCTCAGAACCTCGGCCGTAGAGATACCACATGATAACCACTAGTGCCGCATCAAGATAGTCAGAGTTGGCGGAGGCACGCGTATAGAGAGCCGAGATGATAAGCTTTATATCATTTTTAGTGCACGGCGGAGCTTGTTTAGTGACACCTTGCTCCGGTCTCTTCACGCAGTATCTATCCAGAGTAGATAGCATCTTTTGTAGCTTTTTCGCTACGCATTGGCTCTGTTGTGGATAGAGATCCGCCAACCAGTTCTTCACATTACCAAAGTAAGAGAGCACAGTATTTTTCGACAGAGCTACTCCTTGCCTTCCTACTTTTTTCACTAAGAACCACCCGTACTTGTCCAGAATAAAACATAAACTTTTACCTGTGCTGTCATTTGGAATGCGCTCGTGGGCCTCTGCGAGCGTCATCTCCTTCTGAATGAGGAAGTCCTCGAAAGACTTGACAGCCGTCGCCCTGCTTCGCTGGCTGTTGACCGGAACCAGCGAGGCCACCGACATGACTTGACCTTCGGAAGGCAGAGTTATGTCGCGAAGGTAGGAAACCTATGAATATTTTTTCTATTTGAAAATCACTAGGGTTTTGTAAGGCATACTCGATATCACCTGACGATTCCAACCGGGTATTTTTGGAATGGTCAGATTAGCAGTTGCTAGTCCGTGGCCCAATTTTATTGGACAAAACTGTGACCAACCCAAGTGGCTATTGGTTATAATTGTGAATACTTCACGCTACACTGTTTCTATTGGTTGGGAAGCACCATACAAACGTGAAGGCTATTATTTGCAGTCAGAATCGCAACGATATGCTACCATAAAGCACTGCTGGCATCACTCGGGATTGATTAACAAAGCAAGTATCAATTTCCTGATAAGATAACAAATATCAATACAGCCCTTTCTTCGTTTATATTGAGTTCAATTTATATACCGAGAGCCCTTGTATATATCAGGCGCTCACTACAGTATTCACGCAGAGTTTTTGTACAAGGAATATGTGTTTCGACACATGTTACTATACACCGTATATTGGATCTCGGACGATGATACTGTACGAAATGTACCTGCACCGGTATCCGGGTAAGTCGAACACTTCAGCTCACTGTGAAGTTGCACGCGTTAAGTTGCAGATCGTGAGTGATGGCTACAGCTTATGAGAGATGGAGACCAAGAAACTACAAGAGAAGACCAAGAACGGCTCGAAGAAGATCCAGAGAAAGCTGACGTTCAAGACCGCGGTAGTCGTAGCTCTAGTTTTAGTCTCAGTGTCAAATTTGCAGTGTCGAGCAAAGGTAGCAAGTTCCAGAGGCGCTGGAAGCAGTAAGAAGACCAACAAGTTATATCTATTTCCTACTCGCGCCGCTGGCACTCGCAACGCAACACTCACAACCATGATCCTGTACTCAAACCATATTCAGTCGCTGGGGACGTTTTGGGGTTCGACTCGAGCGCGCCATGTCTCCAGTACCGATGTACTTCGATATGATCCTTTATCCCCGATACATGCACAACCCGGTACCCAGCTTCAGAAAATAGCCCAGAGAATGATGCGCACTCCGTATGTATACTTGATGAGTCAAAATCAGGGTTTCGTACGTACGTACAGCACACTGGTCAAAGCAAATTTTCAATGCTGCAACGTGATCTCAAAACTAAATTTCGATTTCAGATCAGCGCTTCATCGGCGTTTCCTGAGCTTATCATCGACGGTCAATGTAGTAAACTACTTAATCAATGTTGATAAAGTTGCCTTGCAGCACTTGACAAGGAACTTTTCAGTGAGCCATTGTCCGGCGATTTTGAAAAAGTCTCATCTGCAGCAATTTAACGTGTAGGATAGTATCCATCAAAGTTGTCCGCAAATATATTTACGAATTTTAATGTTGGATGTACAGAAAATCTGATCGACATTTGCTTGATTTGGATGGATCTCGTCAGCTGATAACCACTGAGAGGCAGCAATTCACGACACTCGAAGCACAACTCTACATGTATTTTTGCGAAACTTTCCATTTCAACTACACCGGCAGTCCCGACGCTACGAGCAATGGCTGGCTGGTATGAGCGACCGACGTCCAACCTATGAGAAAGACAAAATGGACTGCCGAGATACGTAGTTGTGAGATTCCCGAGCTATTATTAGGGCGAAGCCCCCCCCTATAATCACGTGACTCCGATTTAGGCTTTGATTACTCTCTTATTTACTCTCTGATTTACTTTTTACCAAGTGGATACATTAATTGTTGAAGAGGGTTAGGGTGACTATTTAGAATCGCGTGCACTGGGGCCAAAAATGTGGGGGGAAACCTGGGTTTAGAAACATTTTGATCATTAAGACGGTTACCAAAATAGCACCTTCAACCCCATGTTGAAGCGACGTTTCAATCGGGTGAAGTCATTAAAATGGCTGTCCCGAATTATGGAACAGGGAATTCCGGGTTTATTATGGCGAACCTAAGAGAAGAGCTAAAACAGCGATTTTTGCTGGCGTACTGGCCGTTCTATGGAGCCTTAGGCTCTCATATGAGCCCTTAAAATGAAGCAAAACCTGTCAGAGTTTATCGTAAAAAGTCTCCCCGTAAGAAGTCTCGGTAAAAAGAGGAATGTGCGGGCTCACAGCGGTGGCATCACGACCGCAGTTGTGAAGAGTCGGCACAGCAGGAAGCGGCGTGCACTGCGGAGAAGAATGCATCCGACTGCTACAACCCAGTCCAGCAGCTAACCAGCGACGGCGACGGCCGCTGCACCTCCGCGCGGACGACTCGCTCCACAGGCGCCCCCCCCCCCAGCTAGCCGGCGACGGGGATGACCGCTGTGCCTCCGTGCGGACGACTCACTCCACACGCGCCCCGCTCCACACGCGCTCCAGCAGCTAGCCGGCGACGACGACGACCGCTGCACCTCCGCGCGGATGTCTTGCTCCAGACGCGCCCCAGCAGCTAGCCGGCGACGGTGTTTGGCAATGAGCGTTGTGCGCTCATTGTTTATTGAGATTCTAATACATACACTATGTGCTGGATGCTATTGTAGTTCACTTAGCGGTAGAAGCATGCTCGAACTCCACCGTGTTAGTATCGCCCTGCAGAGAATTCGGACTGTAGGGTGCATTTACTGCAGAGGATGCTACAGAATAGTTTACGGTTTCGTCGTAGAAGGCGACCGTGCAGCGGCAACGTGGATGTGTGCAAGCGTGGGCACCAGGATCAAACGGCACTTGCCGTCGCGTGCGAAAGTGGAGAAGGAGATGAGGGGCGATTTAGAAGATATCTGTAATTGGTAGAAATATCAAAGTATTTGGGTTGGCGATGTGCGTTGTTGTGAACTTTGTGTGATGAGCATCTAATACTTGCACTGATCGCGCTGGTTTCTAGCGTGGAGGACTTACCGGTGGAGGCATGCTCGGACTCCACCAGACAATATCGCCTGTATTCACACTGCAGTGAGTCTGTAGGGTACATTCACTGCAGATGATGCTACAGAATCGTTTACGGTTTCGTCGTAGTAGGCGGCCGTGCAGGGGCAAAGTGGAGGTGTGCTACCGACGGTACTAGGATGTAACGGCAGTTGCCGTCGCGAGCGAAAGTGGAGTGTGTCATGAGGGACGGATTAGAAGATTTGTGTTCTTGCTTCAAAAGTCAACGTGTATGGTTTGGCAATGAGCGTTGCTGCGCTCTTTGTGTATGGAACTCCTAATATGTACACTGTTCGCGCTGGTCACTATAGAAGAGGACTTACCGGTGGAGGCATGCTTGAACTCCACCGGAATAGTATCGCCTATATTGACCCTGAAATGAATTTTGGCTGTAAGGTGGTTCACTGCACGGAATCTTTTACGGTTTCGTCGTAGAAGACGGTCACGCAGCGACAGCGTGGAGGTGGGCTACAGGCGGTGCCGCGATCCAACGGCACTTGCTTTTGCGTGTGAAAATGAAGGACGAGATGCCTATCTACGGATGGCATCCAAGGCACGGCTGTGACGAACTTGGGTGCGAACAAACTCGCGCCACGCTTTATTGGACCGTTCAAGATTTTGAAGGTTATCGGTGATGCCTATACACTGGACATTCCTACTGCGATGCGACTGCACCCGACGTTTTACGTCGGGCGCCTCAAGCCCTACGTTCCTGCGACGATCCCTGTACCGGAGGCCGAGCGTCCGCGGCTGGCGCGTAATCCGAACCGCCCTGCTGTCGACGCTGACGCCGAGTCGCCAAGGGCCCTCGCTCCTCACGCGAGGGCGTCGCTGAGCGTGACACGAGGGACTCCAAGTGACGAAGCCACTTCGACATCACTCGCCGGACCTGCTCCGATCGAATCGCAGCAGTCTTCGCAGCCGCAGTACGCTCGCGCACAGGCTTAGAGAGGTTCTGAGCCTCCATCGCACCACCCCTCGCTCGCTCGACCTCCTGCTCCATCATCGGGCGCCCCGAGCGATGTGTCGATTCGGAGCAGCATGACCCCTCGACAGTCGCCGAAACCGGCGACCCTTCAGAGTCGTGGCTCTGATGCGACGCCTCGCCCCTACGAGACGACCTTTCGTCAAGATGGTCCGCCCCCGCTTGTCGATGCGTCAGGCGCTCGGCGCTGGATTGCCGAGCGCATCGTGGGTCATGAGACGCGCAGGACACGCGCAACGGGCACGGCGCCGACGTCCCGTCGAGCGCGTGCGACCGAAATGTACTATCGGGTCCGCTGGCTTGGATTCCCGCCAGCGGAGGACACGTGGGAGCTTCGCGAACGTCTGATGGAAGACATTCCAGACGTTGTGAAGGAGTACGAGGCCACCCTCGCACTGATATCCGACGACAGCGACTCGGAAGATGATCATGACCTCGTGAGCGCCATTGCTCACGAGTATCCGCGATACGAGTCCATCAGCAACTACGACGCCATTGGGACCGGCATCACTGACGAGCCTCCAGCGAACAGTCACGACGTGAACAGTCGCGAGCAGCCGTGACCTCAGCGATGACGACCACGCCGCCAGGAGTGTTGACATGGACGTCTCAACAACCACGTCGTCTGCTACGAGATCCGCCGCTCGTAGCGCCATGCTCCCTTCGGCCTGCACTTGTATCGAGCGCGCGTGAAGACCTTGATGTCCATTTCGAAGCACCCCACTCGGCTGCACGTTGCCGAGCGGTTCCCGACGACTCCATGGATTGAAGTTTGAGCGTGCAGCGCCTCCGCTGCGCGCGCCCGTCGGCCAGTTCGTCTCTTCGATCACTTCCCGCTGCGCCAGCACTCACCGTGGGTGAGTGCAACTTTGAGAGGTGGGTGATGTAACGGGCTGGTTACGGTTACGTAAGTAGGTAGACAGAGTTACATAAGTAGGTAGGAGCCTCATGGCTACATACACAAAAGTGGGTACAAGCACACGGCTAGCGTGTGCACTGTTGTCATTACCTGATTGGATGGAAGTGGGGAGCCAGACCCATTTTAGCCAATCAGGCATCGACTCAGATTTGAGTGGTTCACAAAGAGAACGGGAGCCTCCGTTCCCGTTCCATAAATAAACAGAGTTAAATTTGCCCCAAACCTGACACTTGGTTCTACTATTGCGAGCTTCCTCTTGCATCTATAGTGTACGCTAGTGACGGTACTTCTTACCCCGTTACAGCAACATACTGAAGGACGCCAGGGGCAGCCTTCAGTGACAACATTGTCTTCCACCCCGAACCCGAGCGTGTCCGACGTGCACGCGAGCCCGTACTTGTACTTGAAAACGGTCGCAGCGACGAAGCTGAGTACAAGGTCAACGACGAGGACGACCCGGACAACGACGACCACTTCTGGCCTCCGTCACCTAAGAGGGCTCGAGTGGATGAAGACGGACTGCTAGCGGAAGCTGTGCTAGCTTATGCTGCTAATGTGGGGGACGCTGACGACGCGCCGACTACGTATCAGCAGGCCATGAAGAGCAAAGAGGCGTCGGAGTGGGTCAAGGCAATGAATTCTGAGCTGAAGGCGCATGCTGACAACGGCTCGTGGACACTGATTCGGCGAGCTGCTGGAGTCCGACCAATTGGGTGTCGGTGGGTGTTCGCTAAGAAGCGGATCGAGCACGGCCGAGTTGTGCGGTACAAGGCCCGGCTGGTGGCGAAGGGCTTTAAGCAGAAGTTCGGCGTGGACTTCTTCGAGACCTACTCGCCCGTCGCCAACATGAACTCGATCAGGGTCGTGCTGTCTGTAGTGGTCGCGGAGGCCTACGTCACGGAGCAGCTGGACGCGGACACGGCATTCCTGAACAGCGACTTGAAGGAACAAGTGTCCATGGAGGTGCCATACGGTATCACGAACGCGGAGAACATGATGTGCAAGTTGGACAAGGCGATCTACGGCCTGAAGCAGGCAGCTAGCGCGTGGCACCAGACGATACACGCGGTGTTCATGAAGATCGGGTTTTGCAGCTGTGGGGCCGATCAGTGCGTCTATGTGAAGGGCGCGAAGGGGACCTACGTGTACGTCTGCTTGTACGTGGACGACATGATCATCGCCGCCAAGACCACGGAGGAGATCAACGAGGTCAAGATGGCGTTGAAGAGCGCGTTCAAGATGAAGGAGTTGGGTGAGACCAAGTTCATCCTTGGTATGGAGATTGATCACGACCGCATGGCAGGCACGCTGATGATCAAGCAGACGCGCTACATCGACGACGTCACGAATCGGTTCAACCAACAGGACGCGAAGGAGGTGGTGAACCAGTGCGAGTCAGGCATGAAGTTGACCAAGATGCAATCGCCGACCACGAACGCGGAGCGACAGGCGATGAAGACCAAGCCGTACAGGTCTTTGATCGGGTGTTTGTTGTACATCACGACCTGCACGCGCCCGGACATGGCATACATCGTCACGCAGCTGTCGCGGTTCTTGGAGAACCCAGGGCAGCAACACTGGAAGGCAGCTATTCGGGTACTCCGCTATCTGAAGAGCACGAAGGACCTCGGTATCATCTACAACAGCAACGACTGCAAGGTCATGCTGGAGGCGTACACGGACGCCCACTGGGGCAGCAACCTGGACGACCGACGCTTGGTGTCCGGGATCATGACCATGATCGGCAGCGCGCCGGTCGTCTTCAAGTCGAAGTATCAGCGCACGGTGGCGCTGAGCTCGGCGGAGGCGGAGTACATGGCGTTGAGCCAGTGCACGCAGGAAGTGATGTGGACCCGTGCGATGCTCAAGGACCTCGGTCATGAGCAAGTGGGAGCGACACAAGTCTGGGAGGACAACCAAGGTGTGATTGCACTGGCAAGCAACGCTGGATACAATGCGCGGACCAAGCACGTCGACATCAGGCACCGCTTTATCCGCGAGAACGTGGCGCGAGACATCGCTAAGGTGGACTACGTTGGGACGGAAGATCAGCTGGCGGACCTGCTCACGAAAGCGTTGGGGACCAAGCGTCTCAGGTTCCTGGTCGAAGCAAGTGGCATCCGCCCCAAGCCCGCTCAGCATTAGTGGCGAGTGGGAGTGTTAAGTGTGTGCGCCGCGAATGCATGCTGTGACGTCATGCCCGCACGCAGTGATGACACGATGCGCACGGGCCGTACACAGTGATGACACGATGTGTACGAGCGCGTTGCATGCAGCGATGACGCAATGCAGTCCGGACTCACGCAATGATGTCTTGAAGAATGGGCGGCTGGGATTCATCCGAGAAGGAAACGGTGACGCGCGGCTTGATCTGATTGGTCAATATTCGGGTAGATGGATCAAGCGCACAGGGGCACAGGGGGAGACAGATCTGGAGCTATGTAGGTTAGTGAGGAGGTAGCACGAAAGCACTAATTCATAAAGCTCACTTCGGCATTTGCCCTTCAACACACAAGCATCTCATCAGTGTTGCACAGAAGGTGCGTTGGGTAATAATATCTCAGCAGGAATGAACAATGAGTGACAATGTCCTGCCCATATTCCAGCATGGTCACCAGGAAGTTGTCGTAACCAGCGGCTTCAATGATACTACTGTAGTACAGACAACGACGGTGAAATCCGCCCGCTATATGAACACTATCCTCCATATGAAACGACTGACGCGTAGCGCGACAGGAAAATCCGCCAGGTCACTTGATGGTAAGTTATTGGCTAAAATATTACTACTAGCTTTCGGGACTTAAAGTTTGGGTGGGCGGGTTTTTAAGGTATGGCGGATTTCACCGTCGTGTCTGTAGAAACTAGCAAAACGAAGTACCGGTATTGCTGCAAACTCTAATTGGGGTACTCAATTAAAACTACTTTGATTGACGTTTACTCAAGAGCTGGGAAATACATTTTTTCTTGTTGCTGCGCAATTGACTACCGCTGTACATGTAAAGAGACGGCATGAATTGTGGGTTCTACTCGAAATTGGACTGGGTGATTGGTTGAATCAACCGCCCGCCAATCGACCTCCCTTTGTAATTGTATTAAATATAGATTATCAGAGTTATTTCCACCGGTCTCCCTTTTAAACTGAAAATATGCACTATAAGAGTTATTTCCGCTGTTGGACCTACAGTGTAGGTGCAGGCTTCGAAGCATGTACATGATTTTGTCCAATTGGAATTGGTAAGTTAATGTTTTTGTCCAATCATAAGTGTATAGGACGGTTTGCTGGAGACTTCACCAATCGCCAATATAGCTGGAAATCACAATATTACATAAAAATCCGACTGACACAAACAAATGACCTCTCCAGCCAATCCGATTTAATCAGTAAACTTCGTCTTTGTAAACATATGCGTTTGAGAATTGTCGTTTTCGCCGAAAATTGTAGAACCTGGGAATGGCGTTACCACAACATTATTACGACAAGACGACAGCTCTTACGGCACCATACCAAGGTTGTTTTACACAAGAGCCACCACAGCACGCAACATAACGGTTGTATGGTATGGTGGTTGCTATGTGAAACTGGGTGTGCGGTATTTTATTCGCGATTAATTACGGAAACCGCGAAAGTTACGGAGGCCACTCCAGAATATCACAATAGGCGTCTAGACTCAAATCGACTGTTGGTTGTACGCTAAGTGTGAAAGACGATGGATCCAGGCGACCTTAACAGCGATGCCCTGTCGGCTTCACCGCTACCGCCCATGAACGACACGTGTGCCTGTGTCGTTCATGGGCGGTAGCGGTCACAGGGCAAAGGTTTGCAAGGGTCTGCTGATGTCTAAGCTCAAGGCAATCGAGGCTATGGAAGGCAGGCTAGACAATATCTCCAAGTACTCGTTCAAACTTCTGAACGAGCGCGATGACCTGGCTACAATGCTCGCCAACGAGAAGGAGGAAGCTGTCCGTCTGGCAACGGTGCTTGGAGTGTCGGTGCACGAACCTGGCTACGTGGTGTCGTACGGTGTGATGCTGGAACAGTGTTTCGAGGCCCATCTCGAGCAAGACGAAACCAATACTTCGCGCGCGTCGCGGACACGCAGAAAACAGTAAGACGATAACAAATAAATCTGCTTTGAGGTCACAAATGAGCTGTAATCAAGTTGTAACTGTTGTCATTAACTCGAGGTCGGTTGCATCTAAGGCTTTGGCTACTTGGTTTGCTACGGTACTCACTTCAGGTTTCATAAGTACCATCCACATATTACGTAGTCGCATGACGGCAACGTCATCGTCTGAAACTGTGGTCTTGGTAAATCGGAAGTTGTCCTTCAGCATGCAATAAGCCTGGGCGATCACCATAACGCCGCACGAAGTTCCATCGGGCTGTCTAGGCGCATCCAACCACACACCATTCTCCACAACAGGATATTCCACCCCTGTCATTGTCTTCTCATGCCAGCACAACAGAAATGGGGCTACTGTCCCTTCGTAGGTATCTTCGATAGTCGCACGATAAAAACGCGGATCCCACAGCGACTCGTAGAAGTAGGGTGTGATTGCCGGTGGTTCAGTCTGGTACGGGATGCTGACAATGATGACACCCCAGTGTATGTTGCTCAGATGAACTGGTAAAACAACATAATGCGTACTTGGAATGCGTTTCTGGGGTGGATCAGGGCAGCTAAATGTAGTTAAATAGGTGTCCAATGCGTAGCAACCTTCCAGCGCGTCACATATACAGCTGACAGCGAAATCGATGATCGTATCAGACAGCATCTCCTTGCGAGCGAGCATCCCGACCATTCTGTCCAGTTTAACAGTGCCTTCGCCGCTTGCCAATCGGAATGTGGAGCTCAGCGAAGCTCCTTCAAGCTGCTTCAAAACTTCATTTGCCAGGGCCGCGTGCTTGGCCCATCTGTGAGCTCATCCGAGTCGGTTACCACATCGAAAAGCTCAGGATTCACCTCATCTCGTCCCATTTAGTCGACATTAACTAATCCACATCCTCCTTCCACGCATCAAGCTTGCGGACAACGTTGTAGAACTCGTTCATCCTGTACACAGCGGCGCTGACAAGTACCAAACAGCACCGCATCATGCAACATAGTGATCAGCTTGATGACTACAAACCTGGTGACCTCCGGGGTTCCACTAGGGAAGTAGGCGATGATCTCATCAGTAGTTCTCTCCGGATGATTGTCGTCCGCAGTCTGGTTGAAGTAATTGGACTTTGAACGCTTCTTTTTCTCCGCCTTGACAACGGCATCCAGTTTAAGAATGAGATTCTTTGGAATCACAAAGTTGTAGTCATAGTTATCAGTGTAGACGTGATCGCGTTTGCTGCGAGCGACGCGCGAGTTCATGAAGTCGTCGTCAATGATAGTTGGGTCGTTTGCCAGGATTTCGCTGAGATGATTACGGTCAATAGTGCTGTTTGCCACTCTAAAACACGCGACAGCGACGGCACGATCTTACCTGAGAGAACAATTGCAGCCAGCTTTTGAGGTTTCGCCCCCTTGGACAGCTTGGTTTGCTTCAGTTTGGTTCGGGTAGAATGTCGCACCTTAGGTTTCTTGGGAATACGTAGCACCACCAGGATCCCTCCCTTACTTACAACTTTGGTTCTCGTTGTTACACGTACGGTAGCTTTGACAGGGTAGCGCTTTTTCTTTGCGGGCGACACCGCTTTGGTTGGGTACAGCTTCGGCGTGGAGGGCGACGCTGCTTTAGTTACAAGCAGAGTAGGAGCCGACATTGTCCCACTAGCAGCCTTGCTTGGCGTTGGTGTTGCCGCCAATGTTGCTTCATTTTTATCTACTGCGGACTCTCGCTTAGAGTCTAAAGCCGTATCATTGGACCCCGCTTTATCTTGCTCCAACTCCCGAATGAAGTTCATGGTATCGATTAGATCAGCCGGCGTGATGTCGGATGAGGTGTCAGATGTGTCTGGATCGTCGGATTCTTCAGTTTCGTCAGGCCTGGTCGTAGAATCTGCCTCGACGGTCTCCAACCCACTTCGAACAATGTCCTTCCAGGACTTCAAGGCTGTGACAAAAGCTGGGGTAGCCAAACTTGCTAGGTTCTCCATCACAGGATCGAACACGGCTTTAGCATAGCAATATGTTTCTTCTGATGAGAGAATCACAACTTTAGCACGCTCCCGTCGATGCATCTTGACGTATATAACACCACGTTGCTTTAGACGTCGGCACCCGATGTTCTCTGTGGATGTTCATGTTGGGGTGCTGGCTGTGTTGCATCTTGTGTTGTTTCTGTTGCACTTTGTGTTACTTCCGACTCATCGAGAAGGACCTCGTTTTGGGTCAAACCGTCGTGCGCCCAGGGATCTCCAGCTTCTTTCATGGACTCTTGTACTGCCTGTAGCGCTCTGACGCCATCTCGAAGTTGTGGTGAAGCGCGCAGGAAATTTCGGGGCCGATTACAACGCGGAGATGTGGACGCTGGTCGAGCGCGAACTGGCGCAATCCGGCGAATCTGGTGCAAACCGGATGACGCCAGTGTCCCGGATCCGGTAGAAGCAGGGCGGCCGACACAGATCGGACCATATTGGCGGCCGCCGACAAAGAAAAGTGTTCCGCGAAGTCTCTGCCGAAACATGGAAGCTGGCGACAGGTTGAAGAACAGGGTCGGATAGATAATAGGGGATGACGCCATACGAAGACCCGAACCCAAATTTGGACAACCAGAGATGATCGCGGATCGGAATCGCGGATCGAGATCGAGAATGGAGATCGCGGATCGGGATCACGATCAAGTTCGCGGCTGGAGATCGCGGATCGGGATCGCGGATGGAGATCGCGGATCGAGATCGCGGACCGACCAGGGATGGGAAATACCAAGGGGCGCAGCCAGGCCAAGAATCAAGTGGTTGTCCGGTTGTATGATGTAGGTTGGGATGGTAGCCGTAGGGACGTATAGGCTAAACATAAATCAGAGTTGAATTTGCACTTTACATCACAAGTGCCCCCAAGTCATTCTCCGCCTCGGAAACCACATTGGCCCAGGCGGAGCGAAAAGTGCCCAAGAAGAGTGGATCTGGTAGTGTGGTTTAAGTTTGGATAATATATTGGCCAACTTTGCCCACTCTAGTGATCTTTCCTTCAAGTGCGGACCTCGATCGACCAGCTTAAGCTGTTTGGCTTGCGATCGCTTCTCCTCTCGACTACGATCTCGCTATAGGAAGCGACAAACACACCAGAAAAGGCAACTACGTGTCTCGGATCATATCCAGACCTCTCGATCTGAGCGAAGGATCCTCGATCGAGACCAATAACCGGACGCAGAGTGAAGATTACCGCGCTGCTCCAAACCATCCCCGCGTCTCGTCAAGACAATCGATCTTCACCAAGTGCTGCATCTTCGGAGCCCCGAGAGAGGAGATCCAGCCCGTCGACGGGTACACAAGGTGATGATCGTTCAGCTGATCACGGATCAAAGGGGGACCCCCTCCGTTAGTCGGTGTCTGGGCGCTGTGGTAGCCCGATCAAGCCTAAACAAGATTTTCGCCGATTCCGCTCCACCACAAAGCTCTTTCTCCAACTCGGACATTGCCACCATATCCGAGCGCTGCGGGACGGTCGACTCAGGTAGATACTCGAACCGATGAACACGATCAGCGACGTACATCAAATTCTGGCATGGCAGGTGATTGCTACAATAGTATGTGCAAGTGCACGTCCATTCATAGTCGTTGCACACGTAGGTATTCCTCCGAGTACTGAGTTCCCACTCGCCCACAGCGTCCAGCTTTGTGCTCTTGGTGTCCGCTAGGTACACCATAAAGCGGTCCCATTGTGAGCGCACTTTAGACAACGGGTAGTCACTAAGACGCGCCGCAACGCGTGTCTAGAAGTCAGGGATTGCGTCTGGGTGTCGTGATGTAGACACGTGCTTCCTCATCGTCTCGAGCACTTGGCGAATAATAGTCCCCTGGTGCGCTAAAAACCTCAGCAGTTAGCGGCAGGGATTTGCACGCTTGTAAGACTCGTAGATGGTCTTGGTGGTCTTGTGGTTGTGCAAGTAGATCTATCGGGGCATAGTTGTACAAGTTAGCGTATAAACCCTCAAATAAAAGAAGTACGAAGAATACCTCCGTCTCTGGGTCGATGCACACCTTCCACTTTGGCACGTCTCCCTCAATACACTTCACCGAGCGCTCAGTGAAGCTCGCCTCGCAACCCGTGTACCGCTGGCCTTTCTCTCGATGGCCTTCACCCCGTGAAGCCTGTTTAGCTCCGTGAGTGCACCACATCGTCTTGAACTGGTGGGTGAAGGTATCTGGGAGCTTTTGGACACCAGGTAGACTTACAACACAAATCACAACATGTAATGGGCTTACTTAGCCCAATACTTTAGCTTACACGCGAGCGCACGTGTATGAGGAAGCGTAAGGTGTATTTAACTTAGATTAAGTATACTTGTATCCACAAGTATAGCTAAACCTAAATAAAGGTACAATTAGTAGCTTTTACGGTAAAATGGGAATTTAATTGAATGTTAACTGTGGCTTTCCTCCTAAAGCTGATATATATGAAGAGGGGTTCTGCCAACGAGTGGTTGGCAGAAAACCTGTCCTAATGCCTGACTCTTATTGGTAGAAAGACCCTGCTTTCTGACCAATAGGACTGCTTCATAATATGAATGGTGACCACACTGCAATGTGGCCCACCTGAATGTATCCATTAGTGCATGTTGCACGAACGTGATGTTAGCCGAATGTGTAGCCCCGCTACACAACATAAGCAGCACAATTAATACAAATAAAAGCACCATTCTGCCACAGCAACACACCTGTTGTGTTTCTGTTTCAATTACGAGCTCCGAGCACTGTGGCGCACAAAGTTCGCGTCTTGATAGGCCTTCAGCATTTCCTCGAACTCGCTCCAATCGTCAAACGACTTCTTGGAAAGAGGTGGCCTCAAATTGTCGACTGCCTGGTGTGCCTTGGCTATCTTCTCCCGCTCACCCCACGTTTTGGTGCGGCGGCGCTCACGATGACGTGTTGGCGGCTGGTCACCTGCCGCTTTGACAACAGCCGGCTTCTCTTCACCAGTCCCAACTGTGGCACGTTTCGGTGGTGGAGAGGCATCCCCACTTTGAGCTGGTTTGCACATAGGCGCGCGAATTTGCTTTCTCGGGGTCGTGTAAGGAGCGGGTGCTGCTGTGCGACTGGCACTTGGTGTTTGAGCAGCAGCTTCCGCTTCTTCGCGGGCCGCACGTACAAACTGCCGTATTGTTTCTTCGAAAGCTTTTTCAATAATATACACGAAACACATATTGATTCAACAAAAATACTCAACATTTTAAGCAAAATGCAACATACCCGTCACTTGCCGCTTGCTGCCGGCTGCTTCCTCGCTTTCCTCCATCACCGCGTCCGTGTTCACCACGTCGATGGCCTTGGAAACCGTGTCGTCCTCGTCCTCGTCCGAGAACATGCCGTCATCGTCGCCAACGGCGGTAGAGATGCCACCATCCGGCTTGGCCTTCCCGAGCGCAATCTTGCCGTGCGTGGCGGTGGTGTCGTCGTCATCATCATCACCAAACAAGTCTGCAAAGTTAAATGATTTCTCGGTCGGATCCAACGCGTTGCCGGACATCTCTTCGTGCTTCGCCTCCTCGTTGTCCACCACGTCCGGCGCCTCCTCGTCGTCCACCACCTCTGTGTCCTTCGCCTCCTCGTCGCCCACCTCCTCTTCGTCCGCAGTCACGTCCTCCACGACGTAGTCTTCGTCGCCCTTGTCGTCTTTCGTGTAGCCTTGGGCGACTTGGAGGTCGTCAACGGCCTTACGGGGCCGAATGCCCACGCGGCGCCCTACAACACAAAGAGTTAGCAACTGACATGTATGCGCGTAAGCTTCTGCGCCGAACCTTGTTCTCCGGGCGGCCCTTCTTGCGCTCCGTGGGTCGCCATCGCCATCCCTGACGCGATGCTGCTGCTGCTTGCTGGCGATCCCCCCGTACAAAATGGTGGGCTACGGCACGTCGTACCTAAACGAAGTAAGATATCACAAAAATCATATTTACTGCTATTGACATTTTTCACGAAAGATAAGTTGCGATAAATTACCAGTAACAACTGTGTTGCTTCCAACGAAATATCGTCGAGTTGTAGGTAGGTTGTCGTAATGACTCCCAGAACCTGGAGGGAAATTGGGAGTCCTCCGAATTGATTGCAACTGTTTTGACCAATAAGACGTGCGCCACCTCAGACTCTTGAGTTGGAGTTGGTGGTCGATTGGCGACTTCTGATTGACTGGATATCCCGCGAATCGATTCGATTCAGGCTATTCTCACAAATTCGAATGAAACTCAAAATACTTTATATTTATTGCGTGTGTTTTATGATAACCAATTGTGTACTTTACATCATTTTAAGGTGTGTGTTTCCAGTTTTGACAAACGGGGATTTCTTCTTGTTTTACTATTGATGAGATGATAAGTGATGAGGAGTTTGTGGAGATACTGCTAAACAATGTATCGCGCACGCACCGTGAGGTAGTGCGGCAGTTTTCACGACACTATGCTGTGTTGGCGGTACATGCGACGCACCAGTTAGCTCCGACGGCAGCTCAAGTGATGAATGCACTACGAGCCGAAGAAGATTTAAACGAGAAGTTCGCTGATGAGGTTCCTCGTTCTAGTATTAGTTCGACTCAGAAGAAATCCAATGGTGACAACAGCAATAAATCTGCCGAGGGTTCTGGCCAGAATAACACTGGAAAAGGGAGACGGCAGCGTGGCCATGACAGATTCAAGTCGAAAGGCCAAAATCAAGATAGTAAGATAAATGCTGGTGGTAGCGGCAAACATTCTCAAGATTGTTGGAATTGCGGCGACTTGAACCACATCCGTGCAAACTGCCCGACTGCAAAGCCGAAGGAAGGCTCGCAGGAGCAGAAGTAACCTGCTATCAGCGAGTACAAACGGTGGCAGAATAGGAAGGGTGGAGATTGTAAGAAACGCATTATCCTTTTCCGTACCGTGTTGAGTCTTGCTTGTTCGGCACCTGATGCGCTTACAGTGCGCAATATCAGCGCGACTTAGATTGGTGCTCATCCCCGTATGACTGATATTACAGAGTGGGTGCTTAACACAGCTACCGGTGTGCATTTATGCACGGATATGAACCTGCTGATGAACTCCAGCCTGATCGGCAGCATCTCTTCCTGGATTTCGATGGTCAACCAAAAGGAGAGTGATTAATTGGTGATGTGCGTATTCTGGTGAATGTATGGATAACAAACCAAGATGAAGTTTTGATTTTAGTTGGTGCTGTTCACACTCCGACTGAGCCAGATAATGTGTTGAGCTCTCACCATCTTGAAGAAGATGGCTGGGAAATGCACTTCAAACGCGAGGCTGGAGTCGGTGATCTGGAGCTTCGATTGAAAAAAAAACGCGCGGATGCTATCGCTTTCACGCGAGACCCACCGATGTAGAAGAAGTGCATGCTGTTTCGAAAGCAGCGAAGAGTAAAAAGGATATGCTTAAGCGATGGCATATGTGTTTCGCGCATCTCAACTATCCTGAATTGTATCGGATTATCTCACAGGAGTCTGCTGTTGGTTTTGGAGCCTTGTGTGATGCTGGTGGCGAAGCCTGTTGGAAAGTTGCTGGTCTTGTATTGCTTCGAAGCTGAAGCAAATGGCTTGCAAGGAAACGCTGCAGAGGCGAGCGACAGAGCCGTATCAGAAGCTGGTGTCAGACATGTGCTATGTGGGTGTGAATACCTTCAACGGCTATCAGCATTTCCAACTCATACAAGATGAGGCGACACGGTGGGTGTGAGGGTTGCTGATGAAGGTCATGGAAGAAGCTACTGGTGTAGCGATCTCTCATGTGATGTGGTTATTGGCTCAGGGGCACCGCATCGAGGTGTTTGCGTCTGACCAAGAATTGGGGAACAAGCGAATGAAAGCTTTTCTCAGGGCAAACGGAGTAGAATTTCTATGGACAAATCCATACAGTCCCGAGGAAAACGGCCTTGTGGAAAAGATGAATGGCGTGGTGTTGGCGCGTGTCCGTAGTCTGTTGACGACCGCTCATATGCCGGAGAGCTTGTGGAGTGAAACTTTCACGTTTGCAGTGGAAGTGGTTAATGTTAGTGCATCTAGTGGCCTTGATGGAGACACCCCGTTCGCACGACGTTTTGGTTAGAGACCTCACGTCGGGGTTATGCACATGTGGGGCTGCATGGTACATGAGTTTACTCCAAAGGTGCTGCGAGCTAATAAACTTCAGAATCCTGGCAAGTTGGGCCTTTTCTCGGATTCGCAAAGAACTCCGAATGATCTCGCATCCTGAATTGGTGTACAGCTGATGTTCGGGAGCAACGTGCGGTAGAATTCAATGAAGGCTGCACTGTGGAGGGCTCCTACGTGGAGCATCTACAGGAAAATTGTTATCGGCGTGGCCGGTTCAATCTCCCAGCTGTGATTCCGCTAGTGTGGCTTTTGGTAATTGCGGCGGTCACTCACAATGAGTTGACGGCGCTCCGGCAAAGCGCCAACGTCTCACAAACGCGCATTGAAGTGGACGACCTAGTGTTGGGGTGGAGCAGTCTCCGGTTAGCGCGAGGGATCTGTGACTGAACCGTCGACCTCGACTCCAGCGTGAGTGCCCTTGGAAGGCGTTCAGCTGCCTCCGTTTTGTGATCTACAGGAAGACGTCGAATGTTTAGAGCATGATCATCTCCATTAAGAGAATGGTGATCCTGAAGAAGCTGTAAGTGCGCCTAATCGCCGCTCGACGCCTATGAAGGAGTTGCCGGATTCTTTTCAAGCGCAAGTTGTGAATGACGAAGATACAGAGGAGGAGGTTGCTGATGTGATTGCTTCCGGTGGTTAGGTGAGAAGCTGCTTAAGTTCAGTGGGAGATAATTTATCGGGTAATGAAAGTGATGAGGACGATGGTGAAGACAATGGATTGGGTGCATCATTTCGCCGCTCAATACGCATTCGCCACCCCATTGTGCGGCTTGCTGCCTATGAAAAAGAACTCTCAGTGAGCTTAGTGATCCAAGCGGTGAACGCCATCTTGGAACCGACTTCGGTGGAAGCTGCTTTGGAGGCTCCCGGAGTAGTGAGTCGAGGCGCTGAACGCTAAATATGCTGAGTTTTTACGCAACAACACCTGGGAGCTGGTGGAAAGACCAGCAGATGGAAACGTTTTGATAAGCAAGTGGGTGTTTGTTCGGAAGCGTTATGCGAGAGGCGAAGTTGAACGACATCGCGCTCGAATTACGATTAAGCGGTGCCAACACATACATGGTTCGAATTTCTGGGAAACGTACGCCCCTGGTGTGTGTGCTGAGGGCGTGAAGCTAGTTCTATGGCTGGCTGCATTATGGATTACCTTGTCGTCACATTGATTTCATGACTGCGTTTCTCAATGGCCCGATCGATTGTGAGATCTACATGAAGCAACCCGAGTTCATTGACGACGGAACTGGGCGCGTGTGCAGATTGCTGCGGGACCTGTATGACTTAAAACAAGCTCCGCGCATCTAGTACAAGACGCTAGACAAATACTTGCGACAGTGTGGTTTTCAGCGCTCGAAGATGGACGGTGGTATCTACTTTCGGTGGGTGGATGAAAGTCCGATCTTCTTCACTCTCTACGTTATTGACATTGTTGTCGCGGCGACGACCGAAAACATCAAGCTCGTGATGGACGAGCTTAGCAGAAAGTTTAAGATTAAAGGTTTTGGAAATGTGAGACACGTGTTGTCAATGGAGATCCGGTATGTAGCTGACAATTTTGCAGCGTGGGTATGTGGCTCAGCTGCTGGAGAGATTTAAGATGGCTAAGTGCAAAGCGGTACCGACGCCGCAGGTCAAGGGCAACTTCCCATTTCCTGGTGACCCAGACAAAGAGCCGGTGTGTGTGTGAATATCGACCTGGACGTAGACTATCAAAGCATTGTGGGTTCGCTGCAGTATCTGGTTAGCTGCTCTCGACCAGATATTGGCAATGCTGTGCGGACCTTGGGCAAGTTCTTGACGTGGTATACGTAAGAGCACTTTGTGCTGGCTAAACGTGTTCATGGCTACCTGCAGGGTACGGGGGAAATTTTGACTGGTGTGGCAAAGGCCCGAGTCTCCAGCGATGCAGTTAGCGGCTTACGCGGATGCTGATCTCGGCAACAAAAAACGGGATCGCAGTTCTATTACTAGTTATGTGTTGCAGCGAAATGGTTGCACGTTCGCCTACAAAAGCAGAAAACAGTCGATTGTGACTGATGACACATGCAGTGCGGAGTTTGTTGCAGCCAGTGAGTGCTCTAATCGTATAATGTGGACGCAAAACTTGTTCGCTGAGTTGAAGATTGAACGGACAAAGAAGCCGGTTCTCTTTGAAGGCAATCAGGAAGCAATCCATGTGATCGAGGAGGTTAGCAGAGGATGCAAGGTCAGAAGTATGAATTTGAAGTTTGACAACATCAAGGGCTTTGTGGAGCGTGGCGTGTTCGCAATTGAATACTGTCCACGTGAAGACAACGTTGCGGACATCTTCACGACGTCACTTGGTCAGCAACATTTCACGAAGTTGCGAGCGCCTTAATGTGTCCCCTGTGCCGGACAACCAGTAGTTGCACACGGCGAGCAAGTGATTCAAGCAAACACAGCAACACGAAGTGGGAGTGTCAAGAATGGAGCAACGGCAGTTGGGTGTTGTCGTGTGGCTTCTATACTTGTCCCTGGTTGAACTAGGGTGCTAGCTTACTTGATCTTTGTATTACATGGTGTAGCCCATATCTAACGGACTCTGTGCTTGGACGCAGAGTTCCCGCAATCCCAAATCCGCTGAAGTGGGCGAGCTGCGTTCGTGGTTACCTCGGAGTTCTACGCGAGATCTACTACAACCAGCGGCGCGCCAACTTCTGCATGTTTTGTGATCGGATGCTTTGTGGTGCTCATTATGACGGTGTATTGGTTTTGGTTCCACTGTGTGCTGGATGTGTGGGTTTATTGCGGAGGCGAGCTACTTCATATTTTTCATGCAGGCTGTAATTTTGACCATCGTGAGGTTCTGCGCGTGGCTGCACGAGTGTATGACGGTGTACATGCGTTTGCCTTCTTGCCCACGCCCCCTTCCAATTTCTGCCTGCGCGCACCAAAACCTTCGTTTCCAGTTGCTGCGCGCCTAATAGTGTGGGTTTTGGTGCAGGTCGCTGAAAAATATTGTGGCCAATCCGAGCCGAGAACTAATCGACATGCTGCCAAAAACAAATTCCTGTTGTTGATGTGCAATTGACTACCACTATTATCAGTCCGGAAGGCTGGTCTGCCTGGGACGCCACCTCCAGCACGGACGACGTCTACTTTAGGGAGTTCAACAACACTGGCGACGGTGCGGCGACGGACGAGCGCGTCGAGTTCAGCTTGGAGCTCACGAAACCGGTCCCTATCACCGAGATCCTCGGTAAGGACTTCGAGACCGAATGGTGGGTGGGTCGACACCGACTACTTGTAGAATTATATAGATTAGCGAGGCGGCGGCTGGTTAGCTGCTTTTTTATCTCCGTGTCCTCATTAAGTCGATGGTTCCCGTTTTCAGTGCAGCCATTGATATTCACAGCTCACAATTTAATGACTTACCTGGTATCGCTGCATCGATATTTTTCCGGTGATGCTGCTCTCCGGGTAAATTTCTTTTTCTTAACCCAGGGATCGTGCTGCAGCAACATAATATCGACAGTACAGAATTGGCATTAACACAGAAAAACAGCTACTTTTGGTATATTTATGGTAACATATACAGTTTTGAAGGTGAATAGAGAGGATATAATTTTTTACAGAAGGGGGATGAAATAAGCTTGATACTACCTCCATTCGGGAATAAACGACCGAATAAAAAAATGGAGCTGGTTAGCATCACCAAGTAGAATTCGGATCTAAACGAGGCGATATTGTACAAATCAGTAATTTACGCTGAAAAAAATCACCGCGTCAAATCTGTGAATGTCGGAAAATCTAAATCGTGACACCCCTTCTCCCCCTTTCTTCCATCCTTGACCTTGCATTTCCAAATCTCGGTCATCCCAGCTTAGACGCAAGCATCCGGCAAGTAGACAGCTATGAATGTACGACCTTGCTGTGTAATATCGAACGCTTGGTGAAACGTGTGTCGTGATGCAGTTCAGGCCACGCTGAGCTATGAGTGATAGCGAGCCCGAATCGCAGGTCCCATCCAGCTCGTGGATCTCCGATCCAGTTGATATGAAGTGGCACTAGGACTGGGACGCCTTCCGGGTCTATCTGAAAGAGTATCAGGCCGCTACGCACCAAATATTCCACCAACGCGCCTCCACTTCGGTGCAAAAGCGAATCCGAGAGATCGAAGTGCTGCGAGCGCCTTCAGGCTTGACCACGCCAGCATGCAAGAGCGAGGACACTAGGCGCATCTTGGGGTGCCCACAGTCGACGAGACGAACGAGGGTCCATCAAATCGCCTCATTCCCGAGTCGTTCAAAACCCTCTGGATTAAGCTAGTCTGCACTCATGGCTGGAAGCGAAAGAGCCATGGGAAAGGAATACCCAAGGCTTTCTTCGACAAATCTACGGGGTTTAAGGCCAATATCAAAGCTGCTGTCGTCTGGGGTAACACGGCAACCACGTTCATTGTGCGCGTAACGGCCTTCGATGCAAAACAAAACCACAAGTGGCCAAGGCCATCTTTGAGAACCACGTCTCCAACCGCAGAGTAGAAGATTAGTCTATTCTTGCCTTCGTTGACGAGCATCACGCTGCTGGATCAAAACCAAAGCTGATAATACAGTATCTCCGCAAGAAGACGGGTATGGGGCTGTCGTATGTCATTTGGGGTGCTTATCTTGATGTATTACTAAAGATTCCAGATTCGAGAGCCTGCTATGACAGCCCGAGATTTCCAGGTGCTGATCGGATCGCCAAAATACAATCACGCACTGGAACGTGACAGGAGTATCGCTGATATCATGAGCAGACATGGCACGTTCATATTTTGTGAGATGATAACCGCGCCGGAGAAGATTGTGAAGGCCGTTCGTTGGTCGCGAGGGTCGTTGGATAGATCCGCTCTCACTCACGCAGCTATCGCAATTCGATTTGACGCCAGCAGCCGAAATCATGGTGCAACCGTCTGAAGCTACACAAGTCTCAAGTGAAACGAAGCATGAAACGGAACGCGATGATTCTGAGGACGACCCCCCATTGACGCAACACTCTCCGCAGCATACCTGCAGCTATGTTACTACAGCTACCCTCCAAGGTAATCGAAGTACTGCACGAGTAACTCCAGATACATCGGGGGTGACTCTAGGTATCTCGGGACTCCAGGTACCTCGGTGGTAACTGCAGGTACGTAAAGAAAACCGCAGCCTGCTAATTCACTTGCCGAAACTTCGGCCACACGTGAAGACATTCAAGCTGACACCTTAGACCCCCCACGTGTACAGAAAGACTCCCCCCGCCCGCCACGAGAGCATTCACAAGGTATACCACGGCGAACCAAGCGACTAGATATCAGCAGCAGTTAATCCGAATCGTCAAAGTCATCCCTGCTTGGGTTTGGCTTGTCGAAAAGCAGCGCGTGTCGGGGTTGACCAAAAGTTAGAAAGAATCACGATCATGCTGAAATGAAGCAGCGCATCAAGCATGGTAAGCAAACTTCTGTCAAGCTTGTGCAAGGGACTTTGGCTCCGGTTCCAAGTGTGCGAAACAGTGTAACGTTGATGGATGAAGATTACACATATGAAGACGCACACCGAGTCCAGCCAGCACTCTCTATCCGAGATGTACCAAAGCCGAAGAAGGCCACAGCCGGGACTTACACCCCCGAAGAGTGTTATGACGACGTGCGATTTGTTTTCCCAGAAATGTTCGTAGAGAAAGCACAATCGTCGATGATGGCGTTTCGAAAAACGTTTTTGACAGAAGGTGAGGGTGCTGAAGACAGTGTCGGTGTTCGAGTACCCCGCTTCGGCATTTTCATCACAAAGATATCGTCGGGATGAACCGCTGGCACACCTGCATGGGGTACTTGGCGGAAACAGAGGATGCAATCAATTGGTCGAACAACACAAGCATCAAGCGCAT
Source organism: Phytophthora fragariae (assembly GCA_009729435.1). Lineage (NCBI taxonomy): Eukaryota > Oomycota > Peronosporomycetes > Peronosporales > Peronosporaceae > Phytophthora > Phytophthora fragariae. The sequence continues at coordinate 1,319,617 of QQOI01000012.1, forward strand.
TAGAATACCCGACGAACTTTCCAATGGTGTTTTCAAAATGGGTGAACGAGAAAACGCTATTAGGCAATTGTTACTCCGCGGGGGGGCGATCGACTCCATTTGGTGAGGTCCCATATCGTTCCCTACTGACATTCCCGGAAAATATGTGGATGGACGACAATGCCAGGTGTCATGGTCTAGCCCTGCTGCAGCGGTAGAACTCCAACGTTGAGGTAATCAACCCATTTTTCATGCGCTTCAAGGAGCAAGACGTGAAGTTAAAGGTGGCTACTGCTGGAAATTAATTCTGAGAGACAAGCGATATGGTTTTGTTGCCACATGATATTGACGACAACCATTGGTGGGGGGGGTCGTGTTCGACTTTCACCGCGATAGCCGTGGGATCACAATTCTCGATCCGTTGGAAGCGCCTAAGTCAAAGTATTATGGTGCATGTGAAACGCAGTTAAAGGTTGTGTTTGGGAAGATGTGTCAGCTGTTGAAGTTCAAAAGGGAGACACGTTTGCGGCAGCCAGACATGGCAAGCTGTGGTGCTACAGCAACGGACAGAATGCAACTGCCGCCAAGCTAACTGCCACCCCTCTGATTCGGAACATAGACACTGCGTATTGTCCCCAAATCCGCCAATCAGTATTTGTTTTTTTTACGTTTTTTCTACCAATCATCACACAGGCTCCGAAATCAAATCAGTGGCTATCAGTCGGTAAAATGGTGGCAGCCAGCGGCATCGAGGAGCCCCCAAATGAACCCAGCGCCTCGGTAGTGACCCTGCAGGCAATAAGTGCGCAGATTAGTGCAGGCAAACAACATCGCAAGCACTGCAGCATGAAGAAGAAGAGAGCGGTGCTTCGCGCGACGGAGGGCATGAGCGAGCGGGAGGCGGCCAGGACGCAGGGAATTCCCCGATGGACGCTCAACGATTGGCGCAAGTCTGCCGACGACATATTCGACTACAAAGGGAGTGAGAAAACGCTGTCCCGCGCCCCTGGACGGCGTGAGCTTGCTCCCTTTGGAATCGAGTTGATAGCGTTCATGAAGGACACCCGCCGTGACAGCGAGGTGCTCACAGCCAAAACCATGGCGAGCTTCGTACGCGACGTGTATCGAGATTGGCTTGAAAGCTACATTCAAGGGAAGAAGGACACAGCGACAGCGTACGAGTCGCTGCTTCGGCTACTTCGTCGTTTCGCTTATCGACATGACTTCGTTCAGCGTACGCCCAGTGGACTCAAGGTAAACTGCTCTTCAATTGTAGGCGTTGACGCTGTAGTGTCGTATTGGGCATATAAATGTATTAATGGTGCTATTTAACTGTGATATTGCTCTTATACTGTACAGGAGAAGCTGTCGGACCTTATCGTCGTTCGGGATGAGTTCGCTCAGTCATTTAAGAAGACATACAGTGGATTCGACGCTAGTGAGGTGTACAATACCGACGAGACAGGCATTTACTATGACACTCCACCGTCTACCATGCTATCAGAGAGAGGCAAGTCCGCATCTATTACAGCGGAGCAGAAGCATTCGGCGCGGCTGACCGCCGTCTGTACAATTTGTGCCGACGGTAGGAAGCTGCCTCTCCTCTTTATCCTTCGTGGCGAGCCGGGAGGTAAAATCGAGCAGAGCGAGCTCCAAACCTACCCAAAAGGTATGTATGCATACATGGCTACATTTTCGTGATTGATATTCTAACTGTGCTCTTAAAAACTGTGATACAGGGCACGTCTATACAGTGCAAAAGAAGGAATGGATGGATTCGCGCGTGTGGTTGTTTTACCTGCGCTCCTTACTGTACTGGCACATATCTAGCCCCTCGCTTCTGTTAGTTGACAACCTCGATTGCCATGTGTCCGAGGAGTCAGAGGACGTTCTAGCAGATGAAATGCTAACCATCCTACAGCCACTACCCAAAAATTCGACCTCTGTATGCCAGGCTTTGGATGTTGGCGTGATGGGGCCGTTGAAATCCAAGCTGAAGGCGCTTTGGATGCTAGAACGACCACCACCACTGCGGGATGGCGAGAAACGTGCGATGAAGACCGTCAAGGACAAACGCTTGGAGACGATCAAGCGAACGATCAAGGCGTGGGACGAAATTGAGCCGGATACGATCATCAAGTCGTTCAACAAAGCTCTTCTTACTAATTTTTAGCAAAATACAGCTGCCTCCTTATTTTGCCTCAGTTTACGTGTAAATTTTAGATAAAGTCAAATCGTCAATGATATTTTTTAACCAATGGCATTGTACATCTGTTCAAACAGAGCTGGCAGTTGCATTCTGTCCGTTGCTGTACGGTTCTGATGTTCTTTGAGTGCTTTATCAAAGGAGTCGAGATGCCTGTCAAACCTAGCCAACAGTTGATTCGGTTCCTAAGGCTTCGATACATGCTAAAATGGCTCTCGTAGCTGCTGTTCAACTAACTTTGAAAATGCATCATTCCTTCATTTTGTTCTTATTTGTGTTTGCTTTGAAACAATTGATATCTACCCTATACATTGCTGTTAGGGGATTCGTATTTGCCGAAGATGCATATAGTCTGCGTCTGACACTTTTGTAAAAGTGCGATCCATGACACTTGGGACCCGCGTCATGTGCCATTAGTGCGATCCATGACACTTTGCGACTAGTCGCGGCGGCTTGCTTTTCGTACGGGAGTACGTAATTGACAACTCCGTTATGCACGAAGTATGAAATCGCTAGACAAGTTGTTGGATGGAAGCGATATGTAATTTATTTCTCTGACACACTCATAAAAGCTTCCAGCAGATACTTGTGCGACTGCATCCCATACAGGCTTTATGTACTGGCGGCGACATATATCGACAAGTCTTCTATACATTCGAGCAACAATCAGTATATGAACCACATCACATCCGACATTCGAGCAACATACAATAGCGGATCGCTGCTCGCCAGTCAATGAAATCTCTACTAACGCTGAAATTTATTAAATTGATCAGGGTATATTACCGTTTATAACTAGCCAAATTTGATAAAAATATACAGGTAAAAAGACTGGACCAGTTCGTGGCACGGTCATACAAAATTCAAGTGAATGCAAATCCCTCGGATAACATACGTTTGAGAGCCAAAACGGTGAAAAGTATAGTGAAATCAAGTAAAAAACCGAGCCATAATTGGCACCGTGCCAGGATTGGCACTTCACCTTAACTTAGGTTGCATGGCGGTCTTTCCCGCACGGCCTCTAATTGGCTAGATCACAGCTGTATGCCATAACATATAGAAGGTGATAACGTAGGTAATTCGGTACCTTCACTATTGAGATGCTAGGTACTCTAGCATCTCAATGTACAGACAACGACGCAGAAATCCGGCACTTGTCGGGTCCTCGCCAGCGGTGTGCGAACTTCGTAATACCAGGCCCCTTCGATGGCCGATACACCCACACCAGCTGACCGGGCTGAAACTGCGCTCGACTGCGTTCTTTACGTTGGTTGTAGTAGATAGCCTGGCGGGCTTGTTCCTTCTGCAAGGCCACCGCTGCCAATTCTCTTGCAGTCTTCAGGTCTCGGATCAGCACTTCATGGTATTCGTGCAGCGAGTTGTGCGGATACACCAGTCTGCTCCTCCTCAATAGCTCCGCTTGGGTTCTCAGCTTTCTGCCCATCATCAGCTCGTTCGGTTGGTACCCATGTGTCGCGTGCCGAGACGAATTGTATGCGTACAGCGCGCATGGTATGAAATCATCCCAGTCGTCTTGCTATTCATTCACATATAAACAGACCATGTATTTCCACGTCCGGTGAAAACTTTCCACCAAGCCCAGCAGGTTCGGCCGGTACGGCACCGATGTTGACTGTTTCGCCTGCATCAAGGCCAACAACTCGGCTGTGGCCTGACTTCCAAACTCCATGGCCCGTCCATCATGATCTCGCGCATTGGGCCATAAACTAGCACAACCCGATTCATCAAAAATCTCGCGATAGCCTTGGCTGTATGCTCGCTCACAGCTTCGGCCACGGCGTAACGCGTCGTATACTTGATGGCGGCGATGGCATACATTTTGCCACTCGCCGTGACTGGCAGCGGCCCAGCCACGTCAATGGCCCAGCGGTCGCAAACGTCACCCGTCCGTACACTCCTTAATGGCGGGATAACGGCTTTCGGCCGCGCCTTCCGCGAGCCGCAGTCCTGACACGCTGATACCCAGCTATGCACCGCTTCCCTCATGTGTGGCCACCAGTACAATCGCTGCAGTCGCTCGTAGGTTTGGGGACCACGGAGATGGCCAGCCCACAAGCTGTCATGAGCTTCCTTGAATGCTAACGCCCAGTACACGGCGGGCAGAATGATCCTCTTCTCGCTGGTGCTTACTTCGATCTGCGCCATGCCGTCTCCATCCACGTCCATCTTCTGCTTGCGGTACGCCCCCTTTCGAACCAGCGACTGCATCATCACAGATATTCCTTGTTCACGCTTAATGTCAGACTCTGTGAACTGCACCAGGCCCATTTCTGCAACTTCAACGCGCTGCACGGTCACTGCCTGTACCACGTTGTTCGCTGCATTGTCGATCTCTTGATCGGCGTACATGACATCGTTCTCCACCCTGGCTGATACCGCATCCACGTCTTCGCTAACTGCTCCAACTTGAACATCATCACGTCCATGCACCCCGGGCACGGCACCAGTCCGGCCGACTTCCTTCTCACCTTCTGCGGCCAATACTCGTCCGGATCTAGTCACGGGACACGACTGCCAGTCTTCCGAGTTATCGTACGCCGTGCCCGCATGCACGTTGTCGGCTTTGTCGCGTGTGGGTTGGCCAATGGCAGGGTCTTCGGTCGTGTCGTCCCCCCTCTCTGCGTCCAAATCGTCCGGCGTCGGTCCACGCGACAATGCGTCAACCACGTGATTCTCTTTTCCAGGGCGGTACACAATATCGAAGTCGTACTCTTGTAGAGTCAGCGCCCATATGTGCAACCGCCCTGCCGGTTCCTTCGTCGTCATCAGCCACTTCAGCGCTATATGGTCAGTCACAATAGTGAAGCGACGGCCATACAGGTGGGGTCGAAACAGACGCACCGCCCACACAACAGCTAAGCACTCGAGCTCGGATATGCTGTAGTTAGCAACTGTCGTGCTGTTCACCTTCGAGGCGTAAGCCACAGGCTGGTCCCCTTTTCCTTGATCCTGGGACAGCACCGCGCCAAGACCTGGCTTTGATGCATCTGTAGTAAGCTTGGATGGTAGTCGGTAGTCGGGGTACACCAACACCGGTTTCGTGCTCAGCCAAGTCTTGGCCCAGGCAAAAGCTTCTTCCTGCGCTGAACACAACGTCCACTCGCTCGTTTTCCTCAACAAACTAGTCAGCGGTGCCATGCGTGATCCAAATTCTGGTACAAATCGTCGATAGTAACCAGCTAAAGCCACAAAGCGCCTCACTTGTGCCTCATCGGTAGGTCTCGGAAAATCGACGATGGCCTTTATCAGTCGGTTGGTCGGCTGAATCCCGGCCGTGGTCAACTCGTGCCCCAAATACTCCATCTTCGTCGTCGCAAACGTGCACTTCGACGATTTCAGACTTAATCCTGCTTCTGCTAGTCGCTCAAGCACCACGGCGAGTTCCACCACATGCTGGACCACTGTCCCTTTCGTGAAGATAATCACATCGTCGAGATATACCAAGCAGCACACCGAAGTAAGGCCTCGCAGCACACAATCCATTAACCTCTGGAAAGTGCTGGGGGCATTGCAAATCCCAAAAGGCATGCGACGAAATTGGAATAGCCCACGCCTCGTAGTCAAGGCCGTCTTCGGTCGATCCTTCTCAGCAACTCCGAGCTGCCAATAACCTGAGTGCAAGACCAGACTCGAAAACCTCATCGAACCATAAAGATCCTCCAGCGTTTCATCAATTCGCGGCAACGGATACACGTCCTTCACGGATACTGCATTTAATGCGCGGTAGTCGATGCAGAACCGCACGCTGTCATCCTTCTTCTTCACAAGAGCCACGGGGACCCCCCACGCCCCCTTGCCCTCTTCAATGACGTCAGTTGCGAGCATGCTATCCACTTCATTGTCAATAACTGCGTTTTCTGTGACTGCAAGCCTTCTCCGTCGTAGCATTATAGGAGCCGTATCATCGGTATTGATATGGTGTTGCACCCTCACTGTTGCTAGCGGCGGACAGCCGTCTTTCTTCTCTACTGCCTCGACATACTGCCGTAGTACGGCCACCACCAGATCTCGGTCTCCAGCTTCCATCTCGCCAATGTCCAGCTTGTCTTCACCAATAAGGGGCGGCGCATTTTCCTTCCTCAGCGTAGATACCCACGCGGCCACACGCTCTCGCTCTAGCTCCCCGTTCAACGACAAAATCTCCATGGTTTCTTCCGTCGGGATCCACGTCCCTAATGCTTCACGAGCCGGCAGCCTCTCGCACTTTCCCTCTACAGTCAACACAGCGATTCGCACGACACCGTCTCGCACTACATCCACGGTCGGCGCTACCAGAAAATGCCTCTTTGTACCCGGCTTTGGCAGAAATATGCCAGTAGTCCCATCTGGTGCATCGACGGCTACCCACACATTGTTGCGTGTATTTGTAGTCAGCTGCACTGTCTTCGCGAGCCGCACTACTGCTGCATTTCGTTCACCTTGTCGCAGGGACGTGATGCCGTTGCAGGTGAATGATAGTATGACCTTGTCGCCACGTTTATCGCGATACTTCAGCTCTTTCTTTCCGAAGTCCATCTTTACCTGCTTTTCCACCATCCAATCTTCACCAATGAGAAACTCATCACCTTGGCCTTGGACTACTAGAGCGTCAACTGCGATTCGCTGCTGGTACTGGGTCGTACCGAGAAATCTCCACACACCAAGTACGCGGGAACGTCCGCCCCCGAATCCTTCCACGATGTCTACTGGGGCGTGTCTGGTAACACAGCGTCCATACTTTCTGAGCTCCATGCCTGCCACGCTGAACTGGGCACAGCTGTCTAGACGCACTTCTTGCGTATGCATTTTTGACAGTGCTAGCAGCGCGGTCGGTAAGCAGCTCATATCTCCAGCGCTAGCAGTGCGCAACTGAGCCACTCGTACGGGTTGTCCTTCGGCATCTTGGCTCAACAAAATGTCTCCATAGTTGCCCTGCTTTGTACAGTATACGGTAGTCGTGTCGTGACTTGCGCCTCTCAAATGCAGCGTGTGCGGCACGTCCAGCTGTTGCTGCTTCGATTTTCTTCAGCTGTTCTGCTTTCTGCTGCGTCTTCCGCTGAAGTCGATACACGCGTCGTGCCGCTCGGTACTTCTTGGCCTCTTTCGCAGCTTGTCGTCGCACTGCACGTATCTCTTGTAGACTTCCCACCTCCGGCAACTCATCCGGGACTGCTGCCTCGAATCTTTGCACACACGCAAGCCACTCTTTTTCGTACAATGTGACTGGCTGCTCCACTTTATCCGGTAGTCGAGTCGTGACGGCTACCGGAGAGGCTGCCTTTACCGCGGCACGGCTTGCATGGGGTGCGAAGCTTGCTGCATTCTAGCGTCGCTGCTGCTCTGCCCGGCGTACGGCGGCCACGGCAATAGCTGCTTCTTCTCTTGGTCGTTGGCCATCTCCTGCACCGGGTACTGCGCGTAGCTCCTCGATAGTTCTCTTGACCAGAATACGCAGAACCTTAGCTCGTTCAGCATGCCGCTCTGCTGCTAAAATCGCCTGAGCCGCAGCGACCTCCACTTCTCTCCTCCGCTGCCGCCATCGCGCTGCCACCGAACTGCCACCACTGATTAATGACTGTGCGCATTGCACGGCTCTAGGTAACTTACTTGCCACGGTCGGATTCTGCCGGTCACTAGTGTCTGCCGCGATGTATGCGTTCACTACGGGAACTTCCGCCACTGACCCGCCTACATTCATCATCATGGACACGTTCTCGCTTCCACTGCTCTCTTCACTCGTCGCCACCGGTAGCATTGCTTCCGCTGCTGCTGTTACTACGGCGTCGACGCCACCTCCTTGTCCAATCAGCACTTCTTCTCGCACACTGACTGGGTGATCACCTTCTTCTTGCCTGGATTGCCCGTGTCGCCGCTTACCAAGCAAACTGTCCTCCGCGTGTGTGCTGCACACCATTTCACCACTCTTCCCCTTGGTTGGAGCACGGGCCTCGCGCACAGCCCTACTCTTCCACTTGGTTGGAGTTGCCGCTCCGATTGTTGACTGACCAACTGGCACAACGACTGCACTTTCCGCGCTTTCTCTTGGCCCGGCTCGACGCTGTCCAGACTTCTGGATTCTCTTCTTCGTGCGTCGTCTTGGACGCGCTTCTCCTTTGGGTTTTGTAGCTTTCCCCACAGTAGAGCTCCCGCCTCTACTGCCGTTACTCGTTTCCCTGAGCTAGTGTTGCCACTTCTCCTGACGCCACCGCTGCTGTGGCAGCTGCCTGGGCCGCTGCAAGTGCCGCCTGTTCCTTGCACTTGCTCTTGATGCGAATCGCGCACTCCTTCCACCAGTGACCACTCTGTCCACAATGATTACAGGTAGATTCGGCCTTCCGCTGCATCACGGATCTTCCGTCCGGGGGCCCGTAGTTCTCGAGACCACCACGGCCTCCACATCCTTGCCCGCGACCTCGTCCTCCTCGACCGCCTCCACCATATCCAGCTTGGTAATAGCCCCGGTTGCCGCCTCCGTTTGCGCCCGTCCAGGTATTCTCTTGGTTGCCGGCATCATCTTGCTGCGGGGCGGCGACTGGTGTCGTCAGTCGGTGTACGGCGGTGATCAGGTGGTCCTCGGCTTCAGCTTTCACTTCCAACGCCCTGGCGGTCTTGCTTCGGCCGGCTGCCGCAGGTTTCTCATCGCTCCCGTCGGTGTGTCGTTGGTTCACAAGGCGAGTCAGCGCGGCCAATGAAAATGGGTCTTTCTTGAGATTCTTGACCAGTCCACTGACTGGCTTGCATTTTGTGCCAACGGTGGGTGGCGAGTCAATCTCCCCTCCGAAGCCCAACCCAAGGCCCGCCCAGTCAAACTTGTTGGCCAGTTCTGCTTTCGCCGCCTTCCCCTCCTTGCTCCTGGCTGGCTGCCTCGCGGCTTCCCCTCCGGGCTCTCGGTAGCGCCTGGGGCCACGCGCCAGTCGGTCACCTTGAAGCTCTCGCCGAATTCGCCGAAGTTGTCCTCCGCAAAATGTACGGCGTCTTTTAGTGTCTTTGGTTTTAATGCCCGCACCTGACTCGCGTTCTGTTCGTTGTTGATGCCATTGATGAACGCCCCGATGTAGGAAACTGTATCCAACTGCATCCCGAAGCCAATGTTGGAGAGGCTGTTGGCGTAGTCCTCCAATCGCTCGCCGGGCTGCTGCACTCGCGCGGCCAACCGCTGATGAATCTGGAAGAAGTCCTCGTGACGCCCGTATTTCTTGCGCATCGTTTTGATGAGGTACGCGATGTTTCGGTCCTCTGGTGTCATACTCTCCGTCAACTTGAGCAGCCACTTATTCGCACCTTTCAGATGCTCGGTCACGCCGGAGTAGAGCTCTGTCGCTGACCAAGTCTCACCGCCAAGGTCTTCCTGTCGTTGTACCGCTTCTGGAATCGAGGCCAACCAAGCTTCGACTGACTCGCCGGACGTGCCTTTAAACGGCTCCAACTTGAGGGACTTCATCTTGCGCCGCCGAGTCTGTTCATCCGACGGTGTGGTGACATACACGGTTGCGGGTACTGGTGCTGCTGCGGCGGGCTGCGGCAGGTGCAAGAGGAACCGCTTCATCATGGCCTCCTGCTGCCCAGCCGTCAAGGCTCGCCACCAGTCCATCTCCTCCAAATCATCGCTCTGCCTCTGTTCTGCTGGTTCCGAATCGTGCTGCGCGTCGTCTGGCCGCGGTGCTCTTGCTGCCGGTGGTTGTGGTGGTGGTTGATTTCCTCCACTGATGGCTGATGGACCGCTCCCGCCGCTGCTTTGCCTTCCCTGGTCTTCATCGCCTCGTCCATTGTCGGTGTGCAGTATGCTGCCGCCGGGAGTAGCTAGCGTCACACACCCAGCGACAATGTCGCCGTCCATATCTTCATCGCCACTGCCGGCTAGCGTTCCGCCTTCAATGACGATGTCGCTGCCTGCGTCTGCGTCTCCGCTGGTGTTGTTTAGGCGCAGTCGCGTTCGGGCCACGCGCTGCCGCTTCGCTGCTGGGGTCGAGCTCCTGTCGTTAGATGGTGCTGATGTACTGCCTGTTGGCGTACTGGATCGTCGTGCTGCTCATGCTGCTCGCGTCGTCATTGCTGATGCTGATTTTTCCGTTCTGTTGCTGGTTCTTCTTCAATAGACTTGTTTTTTTTGTTTTTACTGTGGCTGCCTCTGCTGCGTAGCTGCTGCCTCCTTGCCATTTCTTCTTCAGTTTGTGTGCTTCCTGGGTTCGCGCCACTGGGCCGAACCTCGTAAAGTCTCCTCAGTTACCGTATAGGAGCCTCCTGTGCTGGAAGGCCCCTGTATGACCACCAAGTAAGCGAGTTCTCTTCACTTGTTACAACTTCGTCGCGCGTCGGTCATGTCCGGATCAATTGACGGTGTCCGATGGCTACAGCCGACACTTACCCTACTTCTCATGCTAGACTAACACGAAAATATGCATGGCTCGTGTCAACTCCATTCCTGGCTGCGACTTGGTTGTGGTGACCTTCTCCGGAGATCTCCTGGTCGTGTGAGTGTGCTGTGGCGGGGGCTAAACTACCGAGGACTGACTCTTGACCTTCTCTCTGCCTGCTAACACACTCACGGCGGCACGGGGCTCGAGCGTTACCCGTATTCGGCCACGACCACGCGGGGCTGCTGCTTTACCCGCTTCCTGCACACTCCGGGTCGGCGTCGCCAGTGATGAGGGTCTTCTGCTCCACGTGGCGGCTGTTCTCAGTCGGGTGCGAGACAACGATGCGAGTCGTCTCCTCAGCGGCTTTATTTAAGGCTTTAGGTGTCGGTGCGCTGCTTCTAGTCCTGTCCTCTGCCCGGCAGATTGAAGACTGAGCAGTCTTCTCCGTTGTGGGCGGCTTCTTGTCCTCGGTGAGCGACTGTTCAGAGTCGCTCGCAGCCGTCCATTGTGGATCGCAGGTCAGCCCCTCCTGCCGTACTTGTCTTCATCATGCTCCTCGCTTGCCGTCCGTCCTGCTGCGTCTGTTGGGCGCGAGCGATCTTCCGCCGGCGGGTTAGGAAGATCGCCAGCGGGTCGGCCTGCTGCGCGTCGACCCGTAGTCCTTGATCATCTCCCTGGTCGTCCTCGCTGTCCTTGCCGCTTCCTGGTCGTCCTCGCAGTCTCGCTGCTGCCTGCTGTCCTGCGCAACACGCCTTCAGGATTTCATTCTGCTTACTGTCCCGGTAGCAAGATTTTTTTCCAGCCAATCACAGACCTTGAAAAAAATCGCCGACTTGCGCAGAAAAAAAAACGACTTGCTGCTGTCAGCATTGGCGACCCCTATTGTATTGCATAGCAATAGTGTATCGTAGTCTATTTGGCATTATACTTAGTTTGGAAGTCTGCTTTAGCGAATCGGAGATCATACATTTTTTGATATACTTACTGATTTACTTTCCTGTAGACGCTTTTCGCAACTTCTATAAAATCTTAGTCAAGTCGTGTGCAAAATAGTTTTATCAATAGTGAACCCAATAAATCCAGAGGGTGCTTTTTAGGTACCGTACGGTATCTGTATATCCGTGTAAAACGACTTCATTTTGCGAAGCGTATGCTAAATGATGATATACGTTATTTAGTTGACGCTATTTTGACCTAACGGTACTCGAGCCGGGATGTTGCCATTAACACAGCGGTTAGTACTGCTCAGCGTCTGGCCGATGCTCATAGCTAGAAATCAATAGCTCACTGCCAATTAAGCAACACGAATATGCATGCCTACCATAGGACTGTTTCTCTCAAAACAAAATGCGTCCATTCCAGTTGCATTTGTTACTGCTGTTGTAATCGTTGATATTGTTGCGGAGCTGTCTAGTTGCATACTTGCTCCACCGACGCTCCCAGGTCCGTAGATAGTAGACCATTAGATGCTGCTGAGCTGCTCGTTACTAGAGGATTGGGTTGGTAGCGCGTTCTTTTGATATTAATACTACGCTTTTAAACGTAAACATTGCTAACTTTAGCAGATACCAACAGTTGGGTAGTAATAGTAGTAGTAATATTAGTAGTACTACTCCACTACTACTTGAGCTGCAGTGGTCACCTTCGGATAAGCACCCACCGTACTTAATCTCTGCGGGGAAAATGTCTCGCACGTTAAATAATCTCAGCGCTTGTCGTATACCGAACTTCGTAGTAAATTAATTACGAACTCCTGAAATTGAAAAATAATCACTCTATAAAAATTTATGAGCTTCATTATCGGGCTTACTACGTAAGGATTACACTTGACTTCATCGCCTTCCTGGCAATCTTTCATGGCACAGCCCATGCTTCATTTGTTGTCCTTTGGCGCGTTTTCGAATATGGTGGTCTTTCCAAATGAGGTCCTAATTGAGAACCACTCAAACTAGAATTGCAAGATGAGAACCGAGTTTGCTGCCCTTCAAAGTATTACTTGAATAGTACATAGCACAGAGCTGGTGATAGCATAATATCACTAATATTGAATACCGCTCTACATGGTAGTATTACTACTATCCCAAAAAACCAGGTAGTAGTATTGACGTGGTGTTCTATTTCAGAAAGTACTACTAATCCCTGCCCATGAGGTTCTCAGGAACTATCCGTAGGGGGTTCCCGGAATTCTGAGCCAGAAAGGTCAAATATCAATCAAAGCACTATCAATCAATCTAGCGAGCAGGCTCGGCCACCACCGCTGCCACCAGTCTAGCTTTTTCGGTCGCCGCAGCAGCCCCCCCCCGTACCCACGGTTCAATCTCGGCTGCCGTGGTGCCAAAACAGCTAGACTCACGGCTCAGCGATCATCTTCGCCGCCCGCTACTTCGAACAAGGTCGGCTTGATGCTATCGCTGGCATCTATACTGGGCACGGCACCACCGTGCGCAAGGTACAGCACCAGCGTGTTTTCGTCACTAGCAGTAAATGTATTTAATTAATCTCTCCGCTAGAATATAGTGCGCCATTATTAAGTCTAAATCACGTCGCGCCTCTAACGCCATGGGCTCGGTGAGCCTCGTGCACATTTCGCCACGCAAGACACCAAAGGGCTGCATTTACACCCGGATATTTAACGGACCGTTAATAACCATATTTAGCAGCTGTCAATCTCTCTCCGAACTCTTCAATCTTATATCTGCGTAGCCTTGACAACAAATAACCTACTGGTAATTGTATTGATCCACTTAGCTACGCTTTTGTGGTCCACATATTCGAATTAATCCCCTAAGGGCTGTCCGTACAACGTACCCGTTGCACTACCAGGATAATACCCTGCTTGGTGTTGCTGTAGCCTCTTATTGCATTCATTGCAGATCCGCACAGATGCTCCATTGCTCCTAAAGTTGCTCTCGCAACATTAGCATTATAATGTCGCCTTATGTTAAACCGTCGTAGCACCAGTTCTTACGAACTGCGAATAGTGGCCTGGCATGTCCGATTCGGCGTAGTCCCAGAGCATGGCAGCCGAGAAGCTTCGTTCTCTAGCATAGCGCGGGAGCCCCTAGCATCTTGTTACGACCTGGTCGATGATCTGTCAGTCGTAATCAGAAGCTTTTTCCTGATCTAGGTCATTCTCTCATCACGTACTGACCCTGCTCCCTTGTAATCGTCCTGCATCTCCACCTGCATACACACAAGCACTGCAAACACAGTGCCTGTGAGGTAGTATTTTGTCTTGCGCTCATGGCTCGCACTTCAACGCCAGATTTCTAGGCCGTCTCGCCCATAGCTATTCTATGAGGGCAAGCGTAGTTAACAAGCAGAGCAGCACTGTCACAGCTCAATCGGCCGTCGTCAATGCAGCATCGTTCAGCGAGTGGAGTCGTGGCTCAGGAAAAGGATAAATGAGCCTTTATTTAGTTTTTGCAGTTGATGTCAGTGACCCTTCTATTCAATTCACAACCCAGTACAATCACCATGCGCTACGCTTACACCTCTCGAAGATGTACTGCTTTGTAGTCCAATGATCGGTTACTACTCCAACGCTGGGTGGTTGACCTAATTGCTTCGGAGCAGTTTCTTCAGCCAGTTGACGTTGTGGTTCCAGTACTCGTCGAAAGCGAGATAGAGCTTGTAGTTATCGTCCAGATCTAACTCTGTTGGCGTCTTGCTCATGACCTTCTCCTCGATGTTCAGCTTTTCGGACAATTTCTGGGGCGTCCATCCTTTCTTCACAAGATTCTTCATCTCTTTATGGCTCTTATTGGCCAGCTTCTTCTCGATTATCTTGAGGTCAGCGTGATCGAGGTGGCTTGCCACGTCGTCTACGGATGTCAGAAGATTCTTCTCTCTGTTGAGAAGCTGAGAAATCCAGTTATTGATCTCCGCAGTGTCCACCCGCTCTTCACCTTCATCTTCGACTTCGTAAGCTCTCAGTAGTCTACGCTGGTGCACGAATTGGCCCAAAGAATCCGCGGGAGACAGTCTGGAGGCCGCGATGCCGTTGGTAGTCGAGGTAGCATCGGAACTTCCGACAAGGACAGCCGCAGCAACGAGAAGAACAAAGCACACGCGCATGGCTTAATCAGACGGGGGGGCTTGGACGGTAGAAGGAAAATTAGCAAGTGATGATTCAGCAGCTCTGAACGTTTGAGCTGCCTGACTGCGTGTTCGCCTTAAGACGCGAACCAATCGTTTCTGTGCGGTACTGTGCCATCTCAAGGAAGGCAAATCTCAAGATGAGAATAATCAATACACTAATCAATCGTAATCGAGGTACGCACAGGTACAGTACAGGCGCCCCCGCCTAATTTGCAACTGCATCTCTCGATGTACCTCGCACAGGAAGTGCGGACCGTTCTCAGGATTTGTACCGCTACCCATGTGGCTGTACTGACTTAGATGAGGCCAAAGGGTGAAGTGTCCCATTGCGGGAAGATACCTGCATGTGCAAGTTGATGGCTTGCAGTGTCAAATGAAAGTAAGTCAGTACAATCGCATCTATGTCAACCCTTCGCAAATCTTGTAGCTTCGCAGCCTTCATAAGTACCACTCCGGCAAATTAGGCGGGGGTGTCTGTACATAAGAGGCCGAATCCGAGAAAATGCTGAGACTCGCTCTTCGCATTGCAACGAGACGGCATGTACAGTATTAGTCTAATATAGGCCTGTCAACGTTGGGACCTTTGGGCCACTCCAACGCACTCCAACCCCAACTCCCGGGGTATGTGTTGGGGTTTTACGCAAACCCTGATGAACACATCTGATCTTTCGCAATACTTAAACCTAAACAACTGAGTTGGCCGAAGAAAGGTCCCTATTGCCTCGGCTCCGTCTCAAAATATTTGTGCGTGGTCATACAGCGGCAATATG
Source organism: Phytophthora fragariae (assembly GCA_009729435.1). Classification (NCBI taxonomy): domain Eukaryota; phylum Oomycota; class Peronosporomycetes; order Peronosporales; family Peronosporaceae; genus Phytophthora; species Phytophthora fragariae. The sequence goes on from QQOI01000012.1 coordinate 1,335,030, forward strand.
CAAGCAAGTCGGATGCAACTAATCTGGTCATGCTGCCCTGGGCCTACACGAGGCCATTTCTCCAGACCTGGACAAGCTCACCTCGCCCTGTGCGGTGCGGCGTTTCGGTCGTCTGCAACTGGTGCAGCATTCATTCCGCAGTACGAGGACGTGAGCGTGTCCACGGGCGACTCGCTTGACCGCCCAGCGATCGAGAAGGTATCCACGCCGCCCTGCTTGTTGTCGGCAGTGGAGCACTGCGGCTACTGTACTAAGCAAGCGACATACATGTAGCGGTGCAACGTATGGGTGTGTTGCTGTCCTCTATTCGTGGCGGAAGAGGAGGGCGTTCCCCGCGCGGGAACGCCAGCACCGCGTGAGAACTCTGCTCGGCCGCATGCAACTCCGCGTGGTCCAGGAACTGCTTCGCGGTTCTGGTGTTATAATAATTTTCCGCAGTCATCGATGCGCACCTTGACCACCTACATGTGCTGCGCTGCCCCGCGTCACAGGACGGAGTGTGGTGCACAGGAAGACAACAAGCCCTTACTGTGGACCACAAAAGATTTGAAACGACTTTGAAGGGGACGGGGGGCGAGTTTGGAGGTCTCGCGAGGGAGTTGGAACCCACTCCAACGCACTCCAACCCAACCCACTGAGTTTCGAGTTGAGTACAAAGCGTTGACAGGCCTAGTGATGAGACGGTTCGAATTGCCGTAAAGTCTGGTCTCAAGGTTCAACCTTGAGACCAGACTTTACGATGAACCTTGAAGGTTCATCCCAAAACCTCATCACAAAAGAACGATAGCAACCGCCTCTTTTCTCAGGATTTGAACTTGGCCATGTACTACGGCCATGTACAGGCCTCTTGATAGCAACCGCCTCTTTTCTCAGGATTTGAACTTGGCCATGTACTACGGCCATGTACAGGCCTGATAGCAACCGCCTCTTTTCTCAGGATTTGAACTTGGCCATGTACTACGGCCATGTACAGGCCTCTTTGAGGTATCATACCTCATTCCCTCGATTAGCTTAATGGAGGTATGCCACGGCAAGTTAAGTGAGGTCCGGTGAGGTCCAGGTGCAACTATAGTGAAATTAAGAAGAATCTAGCTATCCACTATGGCTAGTGCATTCAATTGCGTGAGCTGCTTCGAGTGCAGAATGCCTTCAAGCGAGAAATCGGTGAGCGACTGCCGGTACTCGTCGCGTTCCCAACCAATTTCAGAGAAATCCGACTCCGCTGACGCCGTGTTGGGGAAAGTTGTTGCCAACGCTCCACAAAACCGCTGAAGCACTCGAAATCGGCCTTCAAACTCTTGCCAACCTTCTTTAAACTGTGTTGTGCTGTCATTGCATGCCTCGAGCTTAGTTTTAAGCACAGTATCCAAGCTGATGTCTAACAGCAACTGCTGGTGGTCAGTCTCGACTTGTGCAACTTCATCAGCGGTCCACCCCGCTTCTTTCAGTCGACTTTTGTGTCGACTAATGAGACCACAAAAGGTGCTTGTCCGCACTTCAATGAGTTGATGTGGTAGCACGGGAGGAAGTTCGTTGTCGGAGCTTGGTTGGTTGGTCTGGGATCTTGTTGCAATAATGGTCGCGATTCCTCCAACCAAACCCCCGCGATCGAGCGCACATTAACATCGGTGCAACCTCATCGTTGGCACGGCGTGCCCGTACATTTCGGAAGCTTTTGGCAACTACGCGTCCCACGCTGGCGATCTTCTACCTGCTCTGAAGATGGTTCCGGAGACGTCGGGCAAGTCGGCTGAGGAAATCCTAGCCGAATACGACTCGCGCCGCGAGCAGTAAGTCCCAAAGAATTTGTACAAGTTGTTTACGCAATTGTTTCGGCATTACATGCAGAAGCTGCAGAAAAGTAATTAAAACTGTTGTCTTCTACTGTCAGTACTGCTATCCTCAGTAGACTACTGAGGATAGCAGTGACCGTGAGGCTTGCAGTGGATGCCGTATAGTGTAGGCTATGAACTGCGCACTTTAATTTTAAACTAAGATCGGCTACTGTTCCAGTGAGCCAGCCTAAATCATAGCCCTAGTTAATGTTTTGGTGTCTTCTGGCCATCTTAACCGAGGTATGATCGGGCTTCTTAATTGAGGGATTGTGAGGGAAATGGTCCAATTTCCCTCAAATAGAGAGGCCTGGCCATCTGTAGAGGGTTGGGCTGGTAGCGCGTTCTTTTGATGCTACGCTTTCAAACGTAAACATTGCATACCAACAGTTGGGTAGTAATAGTAGTAGTACTACTCCACTACTACTTGAGCTGCAGTGGTCACCGTCATGTAATACATGCGGTGACCACTGCAGCTCAAGTAGTTTTCCCACAGAGATTAGGCACGGTGGGTGTTATACTATAACACCCACCGTGCCTAATCTCTGTGGGGAAAATGTCTTGCACGTTAAAAAATCTCAGCGCTTGTCGTATACCGTACTTCGTAGTAAATTAATTACGAACTCCTGAAATTGAAAAATAATCAGACTATAAAACTTTATTTGAGCTTCATTATCGGGCTTACTACGTAGAATTCACTGCCGATGAATCACTGGTGCTCCCACACACGTTACAAGGATCACACTTGACTTCATCGCCTTCCTGGCAATCCTTCATGGCACAACCCATGCTTCATTTGTTGTGCTTTGACGCGGTTTCGATAATGGTGGTCATAGAGAGCCACTCAAACAAGATGAGAACCGAGTTTGCTGCCCATCAAAAATATTACTTGAAGAGTACTATAGCACAGAGTTGATGATAGCATAATATCACTAATATTGAATACCGCACTATACGGTAGTAGTATTACTACTATCCCAAAAAAACGGGTAGTAGTACTGCCGTGGTGTACTATTTCAGCAAGTACTACTAATCCCTGTCCATGAGTTTCTCAGGAACTACACTCCACGACAAAAATATATGGACACCTACGTTGGTGTCCATATCTCAGCAACTACTGGGAATTTGCAGACGCTATTTAGATATGTGCTACCAATCAGACTAACGAATCGATAGGACGTGGCGCGAAACCGCGCATCTATAGGCTCACATAGAGATAAGTGAATTTGGCACCGCGACAAATGTTATGGACAGCAAATTGTATTGGATTTTGTATGGGGTGAGTGATGGTCAGGAAGAGCTCACTGGTTCTCATTAAGCAATTGTATGGGAAGGGGGCAAGCTTCACGGAGCAGGAGCGCGGGAGGATCAAGGGCCTCTCGGAGGCGGGCCTTGGGGTGCGCGAGATTGCACGGCGGGTGCAGCGCTCGCCCCAAGGGGTCTGAAACGTGGTGAACGAGAAGAGCGACGCGCAGCCGAAGCAAAAAGGGCGCGCGAAGGCGTTGACGAAGCGGCAAACGCGCCAGGTGGTCAGGGCGGCAGCTACCGGGGATTACACAGCGTCGGAGCTGAATGCAACGTACAGCCTGTCGTGCAGTCTACGGAGTGTGCAGCGTCTGCTGGCTAGTGTGGACTTCCTCACCTTTGCTAAAATGGACAGGACGTTGCCATTAACCCCTGAGCACAAGGCAGCTCGCCTTGAGTTTGCCGAGCGCATGCTGCTGGCTGCTCAGAAGGAAAAAGTTTGGGAGCTAATTATTTTTTCTGATGAATTTGTTTTTAACCTAGACGGACCGGACGGGTACAAGCATTATTGGAGGGACCTGCGTCGACCCCCGCGCCGTTACCTGAGCCGTCAGAACGGCGGCGGCTCGCTCATGGTTTGGGGTACAATCGGATACGAGGGCAAGTCTGAGCTTGTAGTGCTGGAAGGTCGCCAGGCGTCGCACCACTACATCTGGACGGTGTCGGAGCGCATGTTGCCGTTCGCCCACCGAACCTACGGCACCGACTTCGTCTTCATGCAAGACAATGCCTCCATCCACGCTTCCTACGAGACTACGGACTTCTTCAAAGAGTTGGGCGTCACGTTGCTGGCATGGCCCGCACGCTCTCCTGATTTAAATCCAATCGAGAACGTGTGGGCCTTGCTAGCGGACAAGGTGTACAGCCACGGGAAGCAGTACCATTCGGTACCGGAGCTCACAGCCGCCGTCATGAAAGCTTGGGACTCCGTCACTATGAAGGAAATGACAACGCTTCTAGACTCGATGGGTAAGCGGTGCTTCGAGGTAGCCAAGAAGCTTGGCGACAAAGCGCACTACTAGGTCCACCCTGGCCATCACTCACCCCATACAAAATCCAATACAATTTGCTGTCCATAACATTTGTCGCGGTGCCAAATTCACTTATCTCTATGTGAGCCTATAGATGCGCGGTTTCGCGCCACGTCCTATCGATTCGTTAGTCTGATTGGTAGCACATATCTAAATAGCGTCTGCAAATTCCCAGTAGTTGCTGAGATATGGACACCAACGTAGGTGTCCATATATTTTTGTCGTGGAGTGTACATGTATCCGGGGTTCCCCGAATTCTGAGCAAGAAAGGTCAAATATCACACAAAGAACTACAGTATCAATCAATCTAGCGAGCAGGCTTGGCCACCACCGCTGCCACCAGTCTAGCTTTTTCGGTCACCGCAGCAGCCCCCCCCCGTACCCACGGTTCAATCTCGGCTGCTGCGGCGCCGAAGTAGCTAGACTCACGGCTCCGACTACGCGCAATCGTCTACGCCGCCTGCTACTTCGAACAAGGTCGGCCTGATGCTATCGCAGACATCTACTCCGGGCACGGCACCACGTACGTTTTGAACCTTACGCCGTCGCAAGGTACAGCGCCAGCGGTTCTACGTCGCTAGCAGTACACGTATATGTAGGAAGAAGTTAGGGAGCAGTGAATACCGGAGCAGTGGAGCAGAGAAAGCACAAGCACATACCACAGTAACCATACGACGAACTTCAACCGAGCCTACTAGCACTTTCATTTCAAATTGGTCAGCGATGCAATATGAAGTGTTGATGTAGGATATCTAATTGTATAGCTCATCTAGCCTAGCATACCCCCACGAGCGTGGGCACATGAAGGCTTGTTGAAACTTCTCATCATCTTGGACGAGCAGTTCTTGAGCGAGATTTCGTATCAATCGGGACTAAGCATTTGTAGTTCAGCGCTGAGTTTTTCAAACGAGCTCTCGCTGGTGGCCTTACCGGTAGCAGCATCATCGAACTTGGCAATGAAATTGTCAACCTCCATCGTTTGGCGATGATCAAGTGAGAAGTACTCAGCCACATCAACCTGCGCTTGGTCGGCAGACCAACTTCGTAGACTTATTCGTTTTAAGCCTGTAAAGATATTGTGGTCTGTTTTGCATACAGTACCCGATAGGTACTAACACCATGTGTCTGTGCTTTCTCTGCTCCAGTGCTCCGGTTTTCAATGCTCCCTTACTTTTCCCGTATATGTATTTAATTAATGAGAGTGACTGCTGTCCCCGACTGAAGTATACGCCTTGTTTACTTCTTTCCGGAGGGCATAAACGGTGCGCATAGCGAGCGCAGCGAGCCGAGCCCCGCGCGAAGCGCGGTAGGGTAACACCGAGCGAGCGTAGCGAGCCGATCCCCGCGCGAAGCGCGGTTGGGTCCGCGCGGAGCGCGGTAGGATTTAGGAGCCCCATGCCAGGGTTTTTGGGGTCGAGTCAGGGGTGTACTAAAAATCTCTTTTTATCCGGATACGTATAGACGGCTATATAAAAGGGGCGAGTCGGTTACAGTAGAGAGGCTACTGCAACACCCAGTCGGGGACAGCATCACGTGCCTTAATTAATCTCTTCGGTGGAGACACTACTAGAATACAGCGCACCATTATTAAGTCTAAATCACATCGCATCTCAAATTCCATGGGCTCGGTCAGCCTCGTGTGATCCTACATTTCGCAAGACGCTAAAGCTAACTACGAACATTTACACCCGAATATTTAACGGGCCGTAAAATAACGGTACTTAACAGCTACATGGACAATCAATCTTACTCCAAACCTTTCGATCTTATATCTACGTAGCCTTGACACCACATAACCTGTCCAATTAGATACAAAAACATGATATTATAAAAAATTACTCTTCAAAATTGTATTGATCCACTTAGTTATGCTTGTGTGGTCCACATATTTGAATTAACCCCCTAAGGGCTGTCCGTACAACGTACCCGTTGCACTACCAGGACTAGAGAGTTGGGCTGGTAGCGCGTTCATTCAATGCTACGGTTTTAAACGTAAAAATGCAACGATGGACGTGCCGGAGGACACGCAGTTCTAGGAGAACTCATAGTTGCCCACTGTCACGTGGAAGGAGATGACAAGACGGCGCTGGCGACGCACCGAGCCCTTGGAGGTGAACACGTCCGCGTGCTTCCAGAGCGTCCCGAAGTCCTCCTCGTGGATGCAGATGGCGTTCGGCAGCAGCACGGGCACCCAGAAGTCGTTGGCCACGGTGGCGTCCAGGTACTGGATCTTGCCGAGGCAGTCGCACCCGAGCGTGGGGCAGTTGGCCAGACGCCCGAACTGGTATTCGCCCGCGTCGAAGTGGTTCTCCCACTCATGGGTGGGCTGCGGCTCGCCGTAGGGCACCAGCTCCGTGGTCTTGTGCACCGCCTCCATAACCGACTGCACGCCCTGCACAATGACCCACGGTTCACTGCAGGTGACTGCCGCGGCCGCATCTGCAACACCCACAGAGGGTCAGTACCATCATAGTCAACTTCCAAATGCACCCCGCGTGCCCGTGGGCTGTCACAAGCTGATTACAAAGCGATTTGACAGGTAATTATTAACAAAAATCACTTCAACGCGCTGATTGACTGCTGAATTAACAAATAGAGATGATCGGATATGATTGGGTATTGGCCTATAAAGGGGTACGTCTGTACTCAATGGCGGAACCACCACGGGGTACTTGGAAACGTATCAACGGCGAAGTCGACCGCAGCGCGCACCTTTCCTGGGAACTCTTCTTTGGCGAGTGTTCCCGGAATTTTGAACCAAAATAGGTCAATTATATTCAAAGCACTATCAATCAATCTAGCGAACAGGTGTCAGCGGCTTCGCGATACCCGGCTTGGCGACTGGCGCAGGCAAGATGGTCCTAAAAGATATGGGTGCGAGCCACAACACGGGAGCTACGCTCTAGGATAAAATACTGCTGAACGGCGTTAAGGCAAACGACCTCATCAATCGTCGGTGCGCGGTGTAGATGGGCGTGCACCCGGGGTGTCGACGTGGGGCTTTCACTTTTAGCGCGTTGCTCCATCAGGATCACAGACTGGCGCGAGCCCGCACGCCGTCCACTCGCAGTGGCGTCAAGACTTGATCGCAGTAAATTCACGACCACGATGAATTCATTAGGACAGCGATGGGGCTCAAGCTCAGCCTAAGGCTGGTTCGATTAGCTGCATAATAGGCAGCGTGAGGCCCGAGAAGAGTGTTCTCAGAAGCAGCGTTGTGTCAGTCAATTTTAATTGCAATAAATCATTGAGAAAATTGGAAGGAACAATTGCAATTTAAAAATGTCCTCAATGATATTATTGTATTGAACAAAGCCGCGACTTCGCACGGAACGGCTCTGGATTTACAAAAAAACTAATATCATGGTAGGCGAGAGTACATGTACATGCATACAGGTCGAAGATAGCAGCTCTTGCGAGTTGAGTGAGTACTTGAACGAAGAGAAGGAGAGGACGAACGCTTGTGCAGTTGCGAGTGAAACTCAAAGTGACATTAGTTTAGCTACGTGCCGTGCACGAGGAGGAAAGCTTCCAGCCTAAAAACCCCTTTCACTCGCCACCCAGATAGTTGGCTGCCATCCACAAAGGATGGCGAGACCCGATCAATGTAGGTGGGCAAGTGGATTCCCAGTAGTACTGGGACCTGACCAGACGTGAGTCACTAGGAGAGATAGATAAGCTCATACTCCCCCCGACTCACGCATCCTGGTCCTGCTGAAGCTTAGCTCCAGTCACGTCCTCAACCCCCACCAACTCCCGCAGCAAAGCAAACCGCTGCGGTCCGAGCGCTTTTGTGAACATATCCGCAATGTTCTCGGACGTGGGCACGTACTCCAGCGTTAACTCCTTGGCCTCCACAAGTTCTGCAATCTTGTGACCGAGTTTGGCATAACGCTTGACGCCCTCGTAGTTCCCCACAGTCTGGCACACCTTGAGTGCGCTTTGGTTGTCAATGAACAGCTTCGGGACCTCGACAGTCATCCCAATTTCTTCAAGCAGTTCCTTCGCCCACAGCAGATTCTCCACGCAGGTGCTGGCAGCGACGAGCTCCGACTTCCATGTGCCGTCCGTCACTGCGTTCTGCTTCTTGCTCTTGAAGCCGAAACTCCAATTGTTCAACTTGAGCACATGCCCCGAGATTGACCTGCTCGTATCCGGGCAATTCGCGTGATCTGCGTCGCTGTATGCATAGAGCTGCAACTTGCCATCCTGCACTGCACTCGGTCGCCGATACACCAACCCGTGCGTCCGTGTCCCCGCCAAGTACTGCAGCACACGCTTCGCACCTGTGAAGTTCTCCTTCGTGTACGCTCCAGCGTGGCGTCCGAGACAGCGAACCGCGTTGGCGATATCCGGCCGAGTGCAGCTGACCAGGTACTGTAGCTTTCCAACCAGCTGTCTGTATGGCAACGCCGGGTCGTTGACCTTGCTCTTGTCCTTCTCCAGACGTAGCATCTTCTCATTGTGCATTTGAGGCGACTTCGCTGTGCTCGTGTTGGTCATGCCAAACTCTCTCAAGAGTCGATCGATGTAGGCTGATTGGGAAAGGCACAAGATCCTGCCTGGCTCGTAGTGGATTTCCATAGAGAGCAGGTGCTTAACCCGTCCCAGGTCCTTCATCACAAACCTCTGCCGCAACTCCTCGATCACGCTGTCGATGTCGTGAGGTTTGCCAATAACCATCATGTCGTCAACGTACACCGTCACTAGGACAATACGCCCATAGATGTACCTCACGTAGAGACCGACATCAAACGCACAGCGACGAAACCCGATCTCCACCAAGTGAGCACGCAGCGTCTGATACCAGATGCGTGCAGCCTGCTTGAGACCGTAGATCCCTTTGAGGAGTAGACATACTCGACCCGTGCCGCCATCGAAGCCCTTCGGCTGCTCCACATAGATGGTCACGCCTCTCAGCAGGCTGTTCAGGAAGGCCGTCTCGACGTCGTTGTGCCTGGCGTCCAGTCCCAACAGCAGCTCAATCAGCAGAACCAACAACATCGTGACAATCCGCACGACCGGCGAATACGTATCCCAGTACTCAAAACCAAACCGCTGCTTGAATCCGTGGATTACGAGCCTTGCCTTGTACCGCAAGATGTTGCTGTTCTCGTCTCGCTTAATGCGAAGCACCCACTTTGTAGTGAGTACTTTCACCCGCTTACCGCTCGACGACTTCGACCTGTCAACAAGTTTCCACGTTCCATGCTTCAGCAAAGACTCAAACTCAGCCTGCAATGCCGCTTGCCATTCAGCCCGTTGAGGTGACCGCAAAACTTCGTCCACCGTGTCAGGTGCCCCAGTCAACTGCTCTTCCAGCATCAACTGGTATCCATTCAGCCTGACATTTGGTCGTCGAGTTCGTGTCGACCGCCGAGGAGGGCCCGCGTTCTGCATTCGCTGTCTCCGCGTCTGCCGCCTTCCTCCAGTTCCCCCAGTTGCTGCTGGTGCCGGAGACCCTTGTCCGGTGTTTACTGCAGATGGATTCGCATTGGCTGATGCCGCGGCCGTGGTTCCTCCTGTTGCACTACTTGCCGTTGATCCAGTGGCTGCTGTTGCTTGCCTTGACGTTGCCGCAGGGGGCGTCTCTAGGTTTCCTGCAGAGTCAGAATCTGATTCATCGCTGCCACTAGACGACGATTCTCCCCCCGAACCCGGTGCGCCATCAGCGTCAGCACCACCCATCTCAGCACCAGCCACAAACAGCGAACTCGTCACTGTTTTCTCGGCTCCAGTCCTTACGCTTTCTTCTGCCACATACTCCACCGGTAATGGCACAAACGGAATCTTATCTCCTCCGCTTTTCCCCATCAACAGCGCCGAAATATACTTCCGGCTTACTGTGATGTCCTCGCGAAACTTCACATCACGAGCCTCGACAATCGGCCCAATTCGCAAATGAAGCAAACGATATCCAGTTGTCGAGCGAGCGAACCCCAGCAGCAAAGCTGGTTCCGCCTTGGGACACAACTTGTGCTTCCGCTTTGCTTTTGCAACGAACACAAAGCCCACCGAACCACAAACACGAATCTTCGCCATATTCGGCGCCGTCCCCAGTAGCTTCTCCGACGGAGTCTTGCCTTTCAGTGCCCTGGTCGGACTCATGTTGTCGATGTTCACGATGTACTGCAGCACCTCAGGCCACAGCCTGTTCGGCAAGTCCGCGGCGTACATTGCCGCCCGCATCTTATTCACCAAGACGCCGTTCAACTTCTCCACCAGGGCGTTCTCCTCCGGTATGTACGGGTGGGTCGGAACAAACCTGATTCCACGCGCCTCCATGAACAATTTCAGCTCAGTATTCACAAACTCCCCACCGCCATCACTTGTCAAGGACTTGATCCGATGTCCAGCCGCAAGCAACTCCATCGTTAACTTGATCGTGTTTGTGTTGGCATTACCCTTGCTCTTCAATGGGAAGCACCACTTGTAGCGCGAACCCTCGTCATGTATAAGCTGGAAGTAGCGCATGCGCCTTCTTCTTCACGTCCGAGGACTGGTCTGCCTTGACCTTCGCTTGCTTGTTCTTGTACTGGTAGCAGTCTCGCTTCAGGTGCCCTGGCTTCTTGCAGTGATAGCACTTGGGCAAAGACTTGCGTCCGCCTCTGCCACCTTGACCACCGCTACCGCCACCGTTTCCGACATGTCCGCGGCCGCCACCACCATTATTGCCGGCGTAACCGCGGCTGCCCCCACCACCGGCATTCATGTTCATCACGACACCACCTCCTTGAGTTCCGTTGACCATTCGGTCACGTTCGTCACGCGAGCGTAGTGCATTGGTCACTTGCTGCAGAGTGGGCGGACTGCCCTGTCGCGTCGGCAAGTCGAACTGTTCCACAAGTTCGCGGTGAGTCATAACCACGCCCATCAGCAGCAGGTGAGCCATCTCGTCGTCGCTAATTGCATGCTCACTTCCGACATTCCTCAACTGCTGCCGCATATGCGCCATCGTGCGCAAGTAGTCCGACATCAACTGGCCCTGTTCGTGAGAACACTGGTAGAGCTGGCGCCTCAACGGCACTGCATACGAGAAGTCCCTTTGCGTGTAGTCAGACACCAACGTCCCCCAGATGTCGTGCGCGGACGACAAGTTACACACCTTCGCAGCGTCTTCCGTCTTCCGCCCACCGCGCAGTCCCCGCAATATCGTGGCCCGCGCTAGACGATCGCGCTTGTCGTAGTCCGCCTGCTCTGCTTCCCCCGTAGTTGGCCGCCCTTCGTCGCCAGTCACGATGTTCCACGCGTTGCGCTCGTCCAGAAAGAGCTCCAGCTCCGCCCTGTACAGCTCGAACGCTCCCTCGAAGAACGGCGCCTTGCTGCTGCCCCGAAGCACTGCTTGCTGCAGCACAACTCCGTTACCCGCAGCTTGGTTGCCTGCATCTTGGTTGCCCGCAGCTCGGATGCCCGCAGCTTGGATGCCCGCAGCTTGGATGCCTGCAGCTTGGTTCGCACCGCCGGGGCTGTTTGCGGCACTGCCCCCGGTATTACCAGAATTCGCACTCATCTTAAATCAGTACTCTTCGCGTTATGTCTTGGGCTCAGAACCTAGCAGCTCTTGCGAGTTGAGTGAGTACTTGAACGAAGAGAAGGAGAGGACGAACGCTTGTGCAGTTGCGAGTGAAACTCAAAGTGACATTAGTTTAGCTACGTGCCGTGCACGAGGAGGAAAGCTTCCAGCCTAAAAACCCCTTTCACTCGCCACCCAGATAGTTGGCTGCCATCCACAAAGGATGGCGAGACCCGATCAATGTAGGTGGGCAAGTGGATTCCCAGTAGTACTGGGACCTGACCAGACGTGAGTCACTAGGAGAGATAGATAAGCTCATAGAAGAAATAGAAACGATAAAACCTAGCTCGTTGAAGTGATAATGAAAAGGCGACGGATGAACTGTAGCGCGCCGATCAGATCTGGGGTATGGTAATTGTCCAAGATTGATATTAGTTTGAATGTTGCCTGATAAGGTGATGACTTAGGTTATTATTATTACATTAATGTTTAAAAGTATTAGATCATATTTAAATGGTTAATAAATAGTGGCTTTCAGTATATGATATTATCTGCGGTCGGCAAGAGAGATGATAGTAATATCTGATTTGTCAATTCTGTCCGAACGCTTTCGAAGCGTGACGTGGAAGCGCCAATGGAGCACTTTGATATCCCCCCCGCGTCGGTCAAAAACCACTGCCTACCGGAAAGCCGCACAAGCAACTTTGACGATCAAAGAAGCTAACGGTGAGGTGCTCCAATTGTTTGGTCATGTTCGATAGTACTTGTTAATTTCTCACTAATATAGTAATACTGCTCTACAGGCTTGGATGGGCTAACTGCTGGTAAATTAGTCAATAGATTATTACTACACACACTAGTTTGGCCGAGAATAGTTCTAGCATTGATTCCTGATACGGTAATGGTAATTTATCAAATGATAAGGCGTAATACAAACCAGTACGATAGTATTAATGTTAGTATACTAAGTAGTACTATTACTACAGTTTCCACTATTTGGAGAACTGTCAACACAGCAATTGTTTTGTTTTTCAGTGAGGTACATTGATGTCGCTTAGATGCTCTAACGACTTCCTATGCCCGTTCTAGGCTTCGTCCTTATGCCGACTCCTAGCTTTTTATTTGCCCGGTCCTAGCTTGCGCTACCCCGCTTCTTGCCGGTCGCCCTTGGGCAGGCGGGTGCACACACCTCTTGTGCTGCGTTCTCCTCTACTGTTGACTTTGCTCCCGTCCATAGTGTCAGGTCTATGTCCAGGTGCCTGGTCACTGAGGTCTATTGACGCCTCATGTCTTCTGTCCGTAATATTGTTGATTGTCTGCTGGAGCAAGTTGAAATGGCCGTTCCGGCCAACTCCGACACCATCTTGTTGTTTTCGCGCGGGTGATGGTGCCATTTAATGACCTTCACTGTGTCGGCGAATCGCCTGCACCTCCAATAAAGCGCCTTTAGGTGCGCTACTTGTGGAGGCTTTCGTCTAGAATGCTGTCTGATGAGTTGGTCATAGTCGCCTTCGACGTGAAGTGGTCGATATCTTTTGGACGCACATTCCTTCAGCCCGGTTAGTAACGCCATGTGGGCCGCTGTTGCGTTCGTCAATTTCGTATCTGCGTATGACATGTAGCTGCCCCAGACCGCTATATATGTGCTGCTGCCGGGGTCTTTCCTGATCACGATCGCTCCCGCTGTTCCCGTCTTTCCTTGTGTTCGACCCCCGCTGAAAAGCAGGTACATAGGTCCGTCCGTAGTGATAACGCGCAGGGTCGGGCTATCCCGACTGGTGAAAGCCCTCCGCATAATTTTCTTCGCTGCCTCTCTACGTATCCTGTCGCCGGCCACATTCATGTGAACGTGCATGGTCCTGTAAGCTTGTCGCAGATTTCGTTCCAAAATCCACAAAATGGTGGTGATCCGACACATCATCAGACCTCTTAAAAAGTGGGAAAATCTGAAAATTTCCCACATTTCCCACTTCCAAAAGTTGGGACGATGCCAAGAGCTTCGCATACAAACTTCATCAGCTGTTGGGATGATCGACTTACAAGGATGGGTCTGTAAAGTGGGAGGCCTTTTGCACTAACTTAATTAACCCCTCATTCACCGGGCACATGTATTATAAACATCATGTCCCGAAGATGTCGGAGCCTCCGTCAAGTATATACAACTGATTTGTATAGTATCTTCTAAGTACGAGATCGTTGCAATGTTTTTGCATGCTCGTTGCAAGATACCTCCGACATATCTCCGACATAAGTATAGCGATTTATTAAATGCGACCTGTACTTGTCGGAGCCGATGACAACGACTAAGTAGTCTTGGCGTTACATACTGTGCAAAGTGCGCATAGCCTTACAAGTCGAGTTACACATAAAGTCCGGTCATGTCTTACACATAAAGTCCGCCAAAACGAAAACTGACTGCCACACGGCCGGCAACTCCGCAGACGTGGCCATGCTGACAACGCGACACCAGTGGCATGGTGCTGGCGCTGGAAGCGGGTGTTGAGTTCGCACTAGTGCCGGTAAAACCAAAGCCGACCCGATCCAACAACAAGAAGACTAAGACGACTATGTCGGCGGCGACAGGGATCGATACGCTATACGGGTTGGACAGCGTGGTGGACGAACTCGTATTGACAGAGCCGCCACTATTGGTTCCAACTTTCCCACATCCTAACAAAAAATATGGTCACATCTAAGCTAAAATCAGGAATGGTGGAAGTTCCCACTTTTAAAGAGGTCTGCACATCATTAAGATCATCGAAGAAGTTTACCCTCCAACGCCATACCGAATGGAAATACAACGCTGCAGCTACTCTCCAACATCCCTCCGTGAATGAGGTCACAGCCAATGATAGTTGGTGTTGTGGATCCGTCGAGGCTACCCGCACCTCATCGGTGATCTCCCATATTCCGTCTGGTATATGTGGTAGTGTAAGGCTAAACATGGCAAATTCAAGTCCGGCCTCCCGTAAGCCCAACGCATTCCAAGGCTTCATCAGCTTCTTGCGTAATTTGACCGCTGCCGGACAAGTCCAGAAAATGTGATGTATCGTGATGCAAGGTATGTGCAGGCATTGCTCGTGTGGGCATCCCATCTTGTTGTTTCGTACATCGTATAGCGAGTAGGCATGTAGCTTCAATCTCAATAAGGTCTGCTCCCCCCAAGGTCCAACCCCTGCTATTCTGCGAATCCGTTTCCACTCCAATTGGTTGAGACCAGCTGCAGCTTCCGCGCTGAGCTTTGCCCAGTCGTCCATACGCTGCCTCTGCTTGCATTTTCCTCTGCGGTGAACTGCATTCTGCATTCGCTCTTTGTATACCCTCCGTGGCTGTTTCCACCTACGTCGACCTGCCCAGAGACAGACAAGTCTACTTAGCGCAGGGTGCGGGTGCACTTCATGTATCTCCAGCTTAAGCGCCAATACTCTCATTAACCATGTTCCGAGTGTTCTTTGATTCATCACTGTACGTGTGAGAGGAGGCCCTGCAATGGTAGTGTGTATCTGTGCAGTTATTGAGTCGCTCCGTGTTATATCCACTATGACGGGGTGCGTTGTCGGCGTCGCTGTGAAGCGTACTTCGTGTGCATACTCATCCCGAGCAGCAATTTCTGGGAAATTGTATACTAATGTGGTTGCGAGTAGTTCCGCCTTATCTCGTAGCTCTGTCGTCAGTAGTTGAAATGAGAACGTGAAATTCAGGTATCCCTTGCCATTGCGATTCCATTGCACTATATGACGGATCTGCTTTTCTTCTGGCATGCTCATCCCAAGTATGACTGCTAGTGTCGTGCGGTGTTCCTCTTTCGTGTATACCATCAGTGTATTCATCGCGGCATATGGGAGCCATTCTAGTCGGAGGATCCCTAGAGTTGTCGGGTCTCGACTGTATTTGTATTTCTTGAGAGCTTCTAGCAATGGTGAGCAGCCCATGTGCAATTTCTCCCCATCCCATCGTATTGTGAATTCCGGCTAAATTTAGAAATCCGGAGCGGTTCGCTGAATCGACCACATACAATTCCCAAGTCATTAGCTGAATCGCCCGCAGGCGATGTGATGGCTACACTCGTACTTAGTTGCACTTGTAAATGCCAGAGTATACGCGGGGCGATTGGGGGCTGACCGATTCAATCAATCGGCCAAGCAAATTTTGAGTGGAACCCACAATAATTCCTGCATTCCTATTCGTTGGAAAATTCGTACAGCTTCTGGGTCTGCGCCTTGTATGGCTCCCGGTTCCGCAAGCAGCCTTCTGCCTGTTTTCCACATTGAATCTTTGCGATGAAACCCCCCTGGTGATGGTTCCGCATACTCTGGTGTGATGAACACTACTGGAACTGAGCCAGGTTTTTCCCCGTGAAATAGGACGTCTCCCACTATATGTTCATTGCTTGTCCCTACTTCGGCCCAATTGCTGACAGTGGCCGCTGCCATGGCGTTTAACTCAGCGCGCAAGTCAGGAATTGCAATCCAGCCATTTGTGCGCTGCATTGCTGCTAAGTCTGAGTCCAGCCACGCTTTCACGTTTGGTAATTCTGCAGTGAACTGCCCATGCCATATATAATTTCTAATACGTATATCCATGTCTTTGACATCCGCGGAACTGGGCCATCTGTGCCTCGCCACAAATAATATGTTGGGGATAATTATTGCAGCCGCAATGAGACTGCGTTGATCAACCGTCAGCGTTTTTTGAGACGCGATTTTCAACCGAACGTCCAATTTTTTCCTGGCCGCCTTCCACGTTGTGGATGCCTCGACACTGCTTCCCACGTAGATGCCTAGATATCTGCTTGGTTCTTGTGGGTCCTGGTAGTGTAGTGGTTCCGGTAAAAACATGTGAGGCTGGGCACCTTTGGGGTGCAATGCAATTACAATCGTTTTCCCACTGTTGATTTGTAACCCCGAAGCTCTGCCAAATATTTCTAGTATGCGCATCAGCTGTGGAATATCCTCTGGGTGACGAATGAATGCTGCCGTGTCATCAGCATATCCAGATACTCGTAATTCAAAATTCCCCGCTGCTGATTGAATAACCACACCCCTGATGCCCATGAATTTGTCAAGGCGACGATATAGTGGATCGAGGGCTAATATAAAAAGCATTGGGGCTAAAGGACAGCCCTGCCTGATGCCGGTGGTGACTTGTATTTTCTGCGACTTCGTGCCATTAGCCAGGAAATGAACCGTTGTCCCTGTATGCGTTGCAGAGACCGCTTTAACAAATTTGGGCCGGTATCCTTTTTTCTTCAGCGTTTCAATCATGTATTGCCGGTCTAGTCATATGCTTTTTTGAAATCCAGAAGCATAGCCGTGGCTTCCTGTTGATCCGGATCTTCGATCACCATACTCTGTGCCGCATCATACAAGTCGATTGTTTCGTGTATGGTGCGGCCAGGCACAAAACCATTTTGGTTTGGGTGTATGTTGTCTGGTAACCTGAGTCCGACTCTGCTTGCCAAAATTCGATTTTGTAATCAGTATTTAACAGAGCCAGGGGTCTGAAATTCAGGGCATTGCTGGAGATACCGCCCTTTTTCAAGCAGAAGATGTCTGCCTGTAAGCAGGTCTTAGGAAAAATTCCAGCATCGAACCATACATTTTGTAAGATCTCCAGTATTGGTAGCAATTGTTCTTCGAAATCACGGTACCATCCATTCCCAAGTCTATCTATGTTGCCGGCATGCTAGGGTATGTTAGGCCAGCGTGTGACGGACATTAGGCGTCGTTAGCGAAAGTAAAGTGACACCAATCTACCTCAGTTCAGTTCATTCCCAAGTCTATCAGGCCCCGCTGCTTTCCCCTTTTTGCAAGCTCTAATCGCAGCGACGATATCCTCTTTGGCGATGGGGTCGTCAATTGCTATCTGCTCAGCGCTGCTCGGCAGTTCTGTCGTGTCCCATCCGACAACTTTGCGAATATCTTCTGCCCGGGTCTCCGGTTGTTGCAATATCGGCTGCCACGCATCAGCCAGAATATCGGCTTTGTCGTGGACTTGTCGAATTGGTTCTCCCGGTATCGGGTCCAACCGGTGAATGACGTTGTCAGTAAATTTATTTGAAACCCTTTTGAACATTTGTTTTGTCGTTTTCCCGTCTGAGTGTTTTGCGTCTCTGAATAGTCTGGCATGATTGAATTCGTCCCTCTGTTGTTTGCATTCCGCCCGCGCCGCCCTGGTTGGCCCCACGTGATCAGTCAAACTGAGTCCTTCCATGTCATCAATGAGAGCCTCCATCTTATCCTGCTCCCGACCTTTTTGGGCTTGATATCGGTTCTGATGTCGAATTAGTCGGGCGAGTTTCTGTTTAGTCGAGATGCGCATAGACTTCCGTCGCTCTCGTACACATATTCTAGTTCGTCGAGCTATCTCTTTCTTGAGTTCATCCCACATTGCAGCAGCGTTCTCTGCTGCGGGGATGCTCTCCTTCAGTTTAGTATGAAAGTCATGTAAAAGCTGATGTGTGACTTGTGCTACGGCTGCTTGCGCAAAAGTAGGAACAGGATGCAGCCTGGAAGGTCTCTTAATGCGGATTGGATCGTCGGGTGACCTGACATGCAGTTTGGCTCCATGATAATCCGGTGTGTTGCCCATGTGCACTAAATTCCATGCCGCCACCCAAGGCATGGTTGATGCTGCCACATACCATCGGTCTAATCGTGATGTGGCGTCCCCATTACCAGGTACCGAGTATGTATATGTGTGAGTATCAATGTAGTGTTGTTGCAATGCAGCGTCGGTCCAGTTCTTGGGTCTCGCTACCGCAATGGGGTCAAGTAATCCCCAATTGGCGAGTAGATTACGTAGGGCTGGCGAGTCGTGGTTACTTGTTGTGCCGTGATACGTCCTGTCCGTCGTATCATTCATTGTACAGTTAAAATCTCCACCTAAGAACAATAAACCTCCCTTATCAAATTCCAGATCACCGAGTTTCAAGTAAAATTGTTCTCGTTCTGCGTGCTTATGTGGGGCATATAAATTGCAAATGGTGACCGGTTTGCCATCCAATATCCCCCTGACCGCGTTGAAATGAGGGGTCCATCTCTCCTGAAAAAGTGGTTTGGCTGCCTGGAAGGATCCGTAAGGATTCACCAACACCGCAACTCCCCCTTTCTTATCTCTCGAGGGCGCCCAAAAGGAGTAATCCGGCTGTGATGGGCCCGTCCTGAATCCCCATCGCGCTGCGTATAGTGACTGGTATATATCAATTTCGTGTTCGTCGACATGAGTTTCTTGAACCACGATGACGTCCTGTCGACCATGTTTGTCTGTTTCCCCGAACGCTTGAAACCATTGCGCTCTATCTTTCTCCGTCTCTCCAAATCCGTTCACGTTTTGTGTTGTGATGCCGAATGTTTGGTCATCGTCATGTAAGTTTTGCTTCGATATTGAAGCTTCATACTCCGCCTCTCTCTCCTTCCTTCTCTTGACGCTCTGGCTGTGGTGCTCTTGGAAAAGTGTCCTGATGCTCTTCAGTTTGTCGTCCTCAGTCGTTAGGTTTTTATAGTAATTTTTGAGCCCCTGCACCCCCGTCCTGCTTCGTATATTTCCCGGGTCAAGCGTAGTGCTGTCATTTTTATCTGCGTCATCGCCTCTTGCAGTTTGTCTCCTCGTGGTTTTGTTTCCTTGTCCTCTTCGTCCATGTATTTTGCCGTCATGCTGCTCGGTGAGCACATGCTTCGTAGCCTGGTCGTCTGTGCAACGCCCTTAGTAAGAGCTGGAGGTCGGAGCGTTAGTATCATCCGCATTTCTCCATAGCTGCCCCGTGGGGGCCAATGTCGCACTGCTCCAGTTGTCGTCTGCTACGATGCCGTGACATAATTCTCGTACTAGTGAAAAGGTGGCGTACCAGGTTGCTCGCGCCCCCTCTGGTACTCTGCCTAACAATGTGCCCGCCCAAGCGCACACAGTATTCGGAAGTGTATGTAGAACATGTCATTCCGATTCGGACATCGCCTGCGGTTGACCTCGGCACACGCTGGTCGTGACCCATTTCTCCAGTCGACTCCATCTCTTAGGGGATCTGGCTAATGTCTGGGCAGTGTCGCTATGGACTGAAGTGTCTGTGCATGCATGCAGCCATTCGTTGATATAGTCTTTGGCAGGCGCTGAGATATTGACATCGTCTCGTATGCGCTGCAGTGCGTTCACTTGTTCCCGGTAAACCTCCTGTGCCCCCCACGCCTCCAATTGCTGATGTTGCCACTGTTTCGCCTCGTACTCTGGGTACGGGAGGAACGCATACAAGTGCCTGGTGGCCTCCGGCTTGATCAGTAACCAAGACCTAAGATCAGCGAGTTTTGTTCTGCGCTTGGTGGACGGTGTCGTGAATCTCTTCCTGTGAAGCGTGCACCACTTGTTGAAGGCGTCTTCGTTTGCCGCGCTAATTAAACTATCCAGGGGTTTATCAAGTGGGTCCATAGGTGATTCCGGCGAGTCCCGGAGAATCCGATAATATGAGGTCATCATCACCTCTCCTGTAGCTGCTCTTGGGTGGCGTCGTGGGGGTTGATCCTGTTCTGTTTTCGTTTCTTCGTCTGTTTGAGATCTGGCTGCGTACATGTCGAGTCCGTACCCTTCATGAATGCGTTGCTCTTCGTTTTCTAAGATTTGATCCCAGTCAGCTTCTATCCCTGCACTTGCTAATATGTGTAGCCCAAGTCGGGCGTGCACCAGGTCGAGCCTCTCTCTCATATCTAAACGCTTGATGAGTAGTTGATTTACCTCTTCGCAATCTGCAAGCCTGTTGACCGTCGATAAGTCAACGTCTCTCTCGCGAGCAGTGAGCTCATTGATCGTACTTTTCCATGGAAATTGTGCCGTGATTGACTCCGTGTAGCTTGGGTCTCCCTCTGCCCTCCACTTGAGGAATAGTTCACCATGACTAACCCCGTAAAAATGCCGTTCATGTTGCCTCAGGATCAGAAAAGTTGGTAGTACATGAAGAGCCCAACAATTGCGCAGGTACCCAGTGGCCTCGCGGTCAGTGAGTGCAGTATAATTTCCGCTTTCATGGTCCGTACCATCCTCCATTCGATGCTGGCTATATCCATATCGTTGAACGTGGGCGTCCTTGGATGCAGCGACATCGAAAACTACTATTGGTTCTCTAAGGTACTGAGCCATAGCTCTTAGTTCATGGGGACCCGTCCAGGAACTGACCAGCACTGTCTTGCCGGTTGATCTTTGTCTGGCATCGTCATAGTGCGCGTATAATGCAGCCGTAGCCCCTTGTTCTGTTTCGTAGCGTGGTTGACCAGGGTTGATGGTCGAACATTCGTGAATTGGATCCACCAGTTTTAAAGCAACATACTTCCTAAGGTTGGCCATCATGAGCGAGTATACGTACCATTTGAGGTCCGTGGCGTCCCTTATCACTTCCGGGGTATTCTTCATTCCCGGGCCAGAGTGGTTGATGTTGGACGCTAGAATTGCTAGAAATGCGCAATGTCCGTTAGTTGCTACCTGCACCTCGTGTCCTTGGAAACTCGCGAGCCATTGGCCTAACTGTACCGGTAAATCACAATCTCCGGCCGCCGTTCCAACATGGGGTTCTCCCATCGTAAGATCCTCTTGTGAATCCGGTGTGGCCGGTATGATGCTGCCTTCGCATTCCGTTCTCTCGTAACTATTATCACCGGAGTTCTCTGGAATGCTCGGAGTAGAGACAACTGTTTGCCGCTGCATGTAGTTAGCCATGCTAACCTGCATTCCCTTAATTGCACCGTCTTGTAAGCCCACACCTGCGCTGCTTGCTCGTTTTTTCTTGTTCATTTTTGCTGTCACCTTCCTGGCATGGCTGAATTTGGGTCGGAGCGAACTTGTCGCCTCCTGTGTCACCGTTGGTCCGTGATCTGCTGTATCAGTTGCAGAGACCTCTACCATGTGAACATCTCTCGCTAACAATTCCGTCATTGTGTTCTCCACCATTGTTTCTATATCTTGTTTTCTGCTCCCCACTGCAAACTCCGCTGCATCACTGCCGCGTGTGGTGCCCGAGTAGGCATACGGAGCTTCCTCGTCCGACGTGCCGCCGGGGCCCGTATCCACGTCCATTTCCGAACGTCCATCTTCATCACTGTCAGACCCCGACTCCGCCACTGCCTCGTACCGGCCCAGTGCTTCGGCCCGTTGGAATCGTTCGAATCGCCGCGGTTGCTGGCGCTTCTTGTACTCCAAGTTTCCCAGTATGGTGGGCTCACTACTCCCGGTGTTGAGGGTTCCGGGTCCTGAGCTGTCCTCGATCTTAGTGGTTGCCGGCTGTCCGGAGGCTGTTGCCTCTCGTTTCGCCTTCCGTGCTTTGGCTTTTGCGGCCTTGGACCGTCTTGGACCGTGAAATTTTGAAGCCATCTCCAGCTTTCTCACCTCCCACTGGTTCAATCTGGTGCTGTGCATTGTCTTGCTGTGCATCCTTGCGGACGCTAATCGATTGCCCTGCTTGCGCTGCATTTGCGGTTGGATCCTCCAGCTCAACCTTGAGTAGCTGCAATATCGTGGTCGGGGATTGTGGTGTGTTAGCAATTAGCAATTGGATCAGCTCTTCCGCAGACTGAGCTCGATATGCATGGGTTGACACAGTCTGCACGGCCTCCCAATTCCCTTCCACTGTCCTTGTAGCTCTTGCTTTGACCATCATCAACTTCGCGTTACTCGTTGTGCACTTTGAGGCGCCATGGCGCAACCCTAGGCACCTAGTGCATCGACGGCGTAGATGTTGTTGGAAGTGGTGGATTGCCAAGTAGTGAGGCCCCATCTTGATTCTGACCACTCCTTTCAGCGTGTCCGGACAATCTCTTTGCGCGAAGCGCACAGTCAGGTAGCGATTGTCATAAATTTCAGTGCTCTGCTTTCTGGCGTATTCCACGTCGAGGATTTTGGCCTCTGCAATTTGCGCGAAAATTTGTCTAGTCGCAGCAAGTCCCAGCTTCTCCGCCCCATATAACCTGATGGCGTATTGCAGTTCGAGTTGATCTGGGTATAACTACCCGTACCAGCGTCGCTCGCCTGACGGTGAGTGTTGCGTAATACAATTACTGCCTTTTGCAGCCGAAGGGCTTTGTCAGTCCACCTATCCGCTGCTGCTCTCGTATAGTACACGGCTGTAATGGTTTGAACACCATCATAGCTGATCCTCTTGACGTCTCGCTGGAAAGCTCATATCATCTTCTGCCCCGTGTTGCGATCAGTATTGGCCATGGACAGCCCCCGAAAAATGACGGCATGTGCAGCGTTTCGGGGCATGCGGACAGTGGCTGGTATGACCGCTGTCAGTGATACATTGAACACGTTCTCGTGCATGTCCTCCAACATTGCACGGTGTTCGCCAACCATAATTTCCTTTATGAAGTTGGGAGGGTGTGGAAGATCCAGTTTGCCCTCCAGATATGCCACCAGTATGTCGTTTTCACGTTGGGTCCAGGCTCGAATCCTTTCATTGCAGCTGACCTGCGCATTGGCCATAGCTTCCTGTCGCATGTCTACTACGTCGGTTGTCCAGGTCTCCGCCTCGGTGATGTCCCAGTCCGCCATTAAAGTCCGTACCAGGTGGGCTTGCTGAATTGGGTTCCAGACCCCTTCCAGCATGTGAGACTTTCTGGCCATGACCTCGGTGGTGTCCTCATTGTCGGGGTTGTTGTTGCGAACTCTGTCCCCCCATGTCATATGTTGACTCTCCGCTTTTCCCTCATTGGTTCCATCCTCCATGTCCGTTTCGGTCCTTGAGTTTAAGGCGGCGTCTTGTGGGTGGCGACCGTTCGGCCCGCCTCCACTTGCTGCTCCCGGGCTCTCCGTTCCTTGCTCCAGTCGTTCTCCTGTTATCGGCGTCGATGTGGATATGCCCGTGATCTCCTGCGTTCCACTCTGACCTATTCCAGGGTCAGGTGGCCCTGTGTCGGGTGCATCCATCTGCATTTCGGCCATCCTCGGCCCACCGCTCTGTCTCCGTACGCTCCTTGACTTGGTGCTCACTCCTGAGCGACCTGTCCCCTAAGGGTTATTTTTACGAGTCAACAGCAATTATATTAGTGCGAATATCTCGTGTGAACTTGCCTTCTTTCGACCCATAGAAACGGTCAGTCTGCACACGCGGATCTGTCTGAAGTATATCCGTAGCAGCTGATGATGGAGTGCAAAGGCGAGGAGGCCTGAAAAAGTATGTCCATGACACTACAGTAGTATTTTGGGTCAAGCTATGAATATTTTTGATTTTTTTTTTATGTGCGAAAGGAATACCCCTCGTTAACTGATTATAAACGCAGGAGTATGATTTAGTACCCGTTTTTGGCAAGTTACAAGACCATGCATCTGGCATCCTGGCTCGAGCTCGTAGCGATCTGTGGGGATCGGCCCTCGAGCAGACGCGAAGCTGCATCAACCAACTGTGTCGGAAGCTGAATAGGGAGCGAGGATTCGGCACCACCCTTTATTACAGCTGCAGAACTCCATCTTGACGTCAAAATCCAAAGTACCAGTCGGGCTCGGTCTCCACGAGGACCCCGACCGCGGGCAACAGCTTGTGATCCTTGGCGGCCATGCCCTTGATGTCCAGCTCGCGAACCTCGCCTTAGTTGGTGCGAACCATGTTTCGTTCTCCTGCTATTGCGGAATAAAATATCCGTGAGTGCAATGTTGCCCGAGTGGAGTCCAGATCAATCATTTATCACGGTGATGCTGATTTCACAGTTTAATAATATTGAATGCGACAGTGATTATTTCTTTTTACGAAATACTATTTATCATGGGTAGTTTGTCCTAATGTTCAGCGGATGGGTCAACATACTATCATAATATTTTCACAATACAGGTTATAAAATACCGGAGGCCGTAACTATTATAATTCACACCCAACCATTATCGGATTACGGATGGTATGTATTATGCTAGGATTAGGACCCCATTCGCTTCCTGGGATGGACTCTGGGTATAAAATCCAGAGAATACGACAACAACTTGTCAAATGTAAACCATAACCTATTTGTAGTGGCCAATCAAATCGTCGCACTAGTCTCCATACAAACTATATGATATATACTATTTACAATTAAATGTCAGCATTGAACAATTGGTATTGTGGCGCGACAGCAGATCCAACAATCAATTTTTCAATGTAAATTGGCACAACGCTGCTCACAAGACACTTCGACGGAAGGTCTTAAGCTTAGCATAAGCCTCTTGAGGTACCTTGTCCCTCCGACCAGCTTTTCATTCCATTTGTGTGGATTTTACCAGCTTAGATATGGAATTCCCCATTTCCAGACGATGAACAGACCAATGAACAAGTAGTATTGGCGCGTGTCAAAGCGTGCTATTAACTTAACTCGCAACTCGGCTAGGTGTTAAAAAGTAACGTTCTCTGGATTTTTAATCCAGAGTACTTACGAGAACGCAACTCGACGTAAAAAAAATCTATTTCTCAATACTTAAATCCTTAGAATAAATACGTTGTGTTGTGAACAGTTGCGAAAATATCTTAACAAGATTATGCACCTGTTTATCTCAGAACCATTCCTGTTATTTTTTTTCGAAAAATCCGGGTTGTCATCTCTCTAATTTGGTGTATCCCGCGACTGTGCCACACTACATCCCAGCGGGACGAGAAGGGGTGTCACCCCCACAGGAGTGGTCCTCAACCCGCAACCTCGACAGCTGATTGGTCCCTGCCCGCTCCTGGGACTGACCCTTAGAAACGGATACAGTGTACCGCAGAAATCCGGCCGACACAAATATCCAGCAGACAAAAGTCGTGCATGACCTCTCCAGCCAATCAGATTTGGATCAGTAGACTTCATCTTTGTATATCATATGCTTTTAAGTACTCTATATGAAATTGCGTGTGATTTATGCCAGATTGAAGTGTTTTTTTCTGCAGCTCCCTATGGTAATGGGGATTTCTCGTTATTTTACTATGGGGGATGGCATTCAGTGGTGCCGGATTTCTGCGTCGTTGTCAGGGTTTGGTAGTACTAGCCAAAAGTATTAGCGATATCAGTGATAATATCACTGATATTGATATTAATATATCACCGGCTTTGTGCCACTAGTAGTGATACTATCAATATTAGCGAAATCTAGTGACGGCATCAGTGATATTATCAGTGATAATATCACTGATAGTTTGCGGAAGCTCCACAATCACAGCTTTCAGCTCTCTTTGAGAAATTGCAGCGAAAACTTCGATAGTGCCGAGGATTAGTGAAGATAACAAACTCAATAGAAGACAGACTATCTATTTTCGATGATAACCAAACCGATTTGTATGAGAATGCATCCAGAATCGATCATATTTGATCCAAATGTGATATTATTCAGCCCGAAAACGGTGATAATCATCCAAAAACCATCCACAGTCATTTACCCCACATTTAGTATGGATAGATAGATCCTTGTTTTTGTGGATGCCTAATTAGTACCGATGCTACTTTGAATGCAAAGGCTGACGCATTACTCGATGAGTGGCTGGGCCTTCGAATTGAATGGGCTGAGGTAGCGAACACCGAGTATGAAAGAGCTCTCGCCAAGCTAAGTGTGCGAGGTAAGAAACGAAATGTGCGGGTCTGGAATGTGGAGCAGCTGTGAGGGGATATTGACGTGTGTCGGTGGTTTGCTGGGGGAATATCCTTCAATTGCGAAACTCGCACGCGTCTGGCTGGGACGAGGTGTCTCCACTGCGTTCTTTTCGACAGGCTCGTTCGTGATGAGTCCACTACGAACGAGGACCAATAATAAGCGAGCACAACGCCAGTTGATATTGCTCCACAGTCGTGCTCAGCTGAGACGCATGGAGGAAAGCGAGCGACAGGTCTGGTGAGTCAGCCTCATAGTATTACTAATAATATCAGTGATATTATCACTGATATTGATATCTCCATCGGCTCACTAATAATATTAGTATTAGTGATATCGGTTTGACATCGGCTATTAGTATTAGTATCACTAATAGACCAAAATTCTCACTACTACCAAACCCTGGTCGTTGTACCCGATTTCGAGCATACAAGTATACCTGGGCGGAGGGAACTCTGCTGGACGGATAAAGAAACATACCCGCCACCGGATGCAGCGACACCAGGTAAGCCATTAAAATCTAACCGATTGTGAGCTCTGAGCATCAAGGTCTGCACTGAAAACAGGAAACATCGACTTTTTTAAAAGTAAAATGAGCACACGGAGATGAAATAAACGCAGCCCACCAGCCGCCTACTCATCTATCTATCTAATTCTACAAGTAGTCGGTGTCGACCCACCACTCGGACTCAAAGTCCTCGCCGAGGATCTCGGTGATAGGGACCGGTTTCTTGAGCTCCAAGCTGAACTCGACGCGCTCGTCCGTCGCCGCACCGGCGCCAGTGTTGTTGAACTCCCTGAAGTAGACGTCGTCCGTGCTGGAGGTCGCGTCCCAGACAGAGACCAGCCTTCCGGGTTGATAATGTCGTCGAGCTCGCTGTTCTGCCACACCACGCGAGCGTAGGGTCTCCACGGACGACCGAGGAAGGCCGATCCCTTGGCGCCGGAGCCGAACACTTGCGCGTCATTGAAGACGAAGAAGGACGGATTCTCCTCACTGGAGCGCCCGTTAGCGGTGATGCAGCCCCTGCCGACAGACTCGATGTCGCAGCTCTCGAACCACGCCGCAGCCTTGGAGCCGAAGATGAAGTCGATAGCGCCACTGATGTACGACTGAGCGTAGAGCTGTCGACCCTTGTTGGCGTACAGCGTGTCCTGCCAGCCGGTGAAGTTGCACCCGTAGAATCCGTAGTCCGTCCCGTCGACGGTAGCAGCCACCGCCTGGCCGACGTTGCCGGCAGTGTTGGCGATGTACACTGTCACGTTGCTGGCCTTGAACCGCACCGTGCTGGTCAGGTCGTTTCTTCCTTTAGTCACGCTAGCCGGGAGGTCCTTCTGCGCCTTGGCGTGGGTGATGGTCACCTCGTTGTCCTCGTACGACATGGCGTCGCACGTTGAGCCCTGCAGCACTAGCGCACCCGCCAATGCAGGGACAAGCACCTGCTCCTTGTAAACACCCGGCATCACGAAGATGGTCTGCACTTCCGTCGTGGCGACGTCCAAGCTCTCCACGCCTTCCGACACGGTCAGGTAGCTACCGTCATAGTCACCGGTGGCATCAACGACGATGGCACCGAGTGGGGGCTCGATACGAGCGTTTGGCCCTTCGCACGTGTCTTCGGTGGCTGCCACGAGACCGGCAAGCGCCACGAGTGGCAACACAAAGGCGCGCATGCTTGATCGAGTCAACGGGTGTCTTGGAAGACGTAAATTAAATTGTGAGCTCTAGTGGGGGCCGCCTCAGAGTCATATTGCTGTTCGTGGTCGGTTCGTGCAGACAAGCAAAGCATCACAGTTTGCGGAGAACGGGCATCTTTGGGATTGGGTCGAGTATAATGTACGCAGTACAGTCGTGCAGGAGTGGTGTTGCATTTCTGCTCTATGCAAGGACAAATTTCATCCTTGCATAGACCGTAGGCACCAAATGTGTAACGCGCTGTGAGGCGACGCGTTCAAGAATTTGGATCCTTCCATCGGAGCGACTGTCGCCGACGAATTGTTATCGACTATGCAGATATTGAAGTATAATACTTACATGTATTAATACTTCTGAAGTAAATAAGCAGCCCGCCCAAGTGGGTGCTCAACAAACCTACAATGTGAATTGCCTCGGTGTTTCGAGACGAGAACAAGTCACCCATTCTGGAAAATCCATGTTCGTAAATCCACTTCGCGCCTAGAGGTGCTTCCTCAGTGACTGTACTGACATGTGAGGAATTCCGATAGATTTATTTGTTTTGAAGTGAGGTCCATTAATGTCAATTAGAGTTCCTAACGCCACCTAATGTCCGTGCTTGCATGACGCCAGTACTGCAGTCAGCAAGTTCGCGGTCAACTTCATGCATGGCACAAGGTGTTGACCACTTCCCTTACAGTTACACCTTGTCCGTTGCGTCCTCGGACAAGGTCGACTGTGCTCTAGCAGTAATCCACTGCTCTACGTCCGCCTGGATGTTATCCGTGATGGCCGCCCATTTCGCTCTGGGGATCGCCATATCATGGAATTTCCACTCCACTGACTGTTCCGTTGCCTGCGCCATACGGGCAAACCCCGCTGCCGCCCGGTTCTGGTCTCGATGTTGGTAAGTCCAGCTTACCACCGCCGCCGCGTCCGCTGCTCGGCGCGTCTTCCAGTAAGATCCACGTAGCGGCACCGCTTTCGGCGGTCGTCGTGTGGACATCTGCTCGATAGCGACCTTGCTGTCGCTCACCACATGGATAGGTCCCCACGCATTTGCAATGCATTCGCGTAATCCGCGTAGTAGCCCCAGCTAAGCAGCTTTCAGATTAGCCACGCAGTCCCCCTCGTGCCTGGTACTGCTAATGTATCGCGTGTCAAAAGTGCCAGAAGTTAGGTGCACCCTGACTATTACCGTGCCGCTAGCACCCCGCTTCTTTGAGCCGGGATTCCCTCCCGCGAAGAAGACGACAAAATAACACCCTCTGTATGGTGTCGCCACTGGTTGGCCTGCCCAATCTCCACCTAGCACCAGGCAAAGTGTGCGTCCTAACTGATGTGTCAGTCTTGAGTCCGCTGTCGTTCCGATTCCCCGGGCAATGTCCATGTGGCCAGTCCTGAGGCTGTTGACCAAACCAGCCACATGGTGGCCCTCTGATACGTCATTGAACGGGTCGAAGTACGCGACCCGCCATCTCCAGACCGCATGCAAATACAATGCTGCTCCGAGGCTCCAACAGCAGTTGGCGAGTTGCTCTACGACGTCTCCAAGAAGAGCCGCTTGTTCAGCTAGATGCGTGTCGATCACCCGCCCCATCGCTCTCATTAATCCCTCCGGTATGGAGGGCAGTATCAGTGAGAAGATGGCTTCCTCGTAACTCGGCAGGTTTAGTCCCGCCGATTGCCACCGTTCGATCAATATACTTCGCAGTTTGGTTGCTGTATGGCATGTCCAGAAGACATGGTATAGATCCACACGCCCGACACTGACACATTCTGCGTGTGGGCAATCCAACCCGGCCGACACCGGATTATAAAGAGAGGCTGCATGGTGCTTTAGTCGAAGTAATATCTGCTCTCCCCATGGGTTGAGCCCAACCACGCGGCGAATTCGTTTCCACGCTAGGCAATTAAGCCCAGCCGCCGCCGCTGCGTTTACTTTTTCCCACTTAAGCTGCTGCTGCTTGCCATGGGCCACCCCCTTGGCATCACGGTGGTGGCTCAAGATCGTTTTGTATTTCTTCCGAGACGTCTTCCACCGACGACTCCCAACCCAAAGACACACCATTCGGGCTATTCGCGGGTGTGGATGTACCATTGTGAGCTGTGTCTCCGCCCCCACCGCCCTCTGTACGGAGTCAATCAATTCCCTGTGCGTGCGCAATCTGGGATTCACCGCCCCCTGATGGTCGACGTGATCTAATCGCCCCAGGCGCCGTTCCTGGTCGAGGCGAAGAGGTAAGCGTACATGTTCCGGGTTTTTGGTCGCATACCATACCGGCCCCGAATGCTGTCCCGGGGTTAGTAGCTGTGGGAAGTTGAGTAGCAACGTTTGCATCAGGACCCTAGTCTGTCTACGAATGGTCGCAGTGATTTTCGGTGTGAGCACCGTCACTAGCAAACCCCCATTGTCCAGCCACCGCCAGTGAAGTATGTCCTTCAGCGCCGTACCCGCCCGACAAAGTGTCCTGAACTTTGATTTGATGTTCACGACCGTACCCACAGCCGAATACAACTTGAGATCGGCTATAGTCAGGAAGGGCACCCAGTCACTGCAGAATGATCCATGAAGAGCAGCTTCCGTTGCCACATACTGGCGGCATACGGTACCCTGTAGTGGCTGTGTGTCTAGCATGAGACGCCTGCCGTACCACCGCTGGCCTAACGGCCCCCGGAAATGCAGCAGACAAGCAAGCGCAATCACCATGTACCCTTTGTGCTCCGGCGGAGTCACTCCACCGTAGGTATTGCAAACATTGATACCAGTAGTCCAGATCGAGTCCTTCAGACGTTTGCCGTACGTTGTTGGTGGGGTGTGCCTGGGAGACACGTACGCGGACGGAGCCACGCCGTCCACCAGCGGCCCGGTGAGCACGTCGCCTACTATCTGCGAGCTCGGGTCTGCATCAATGGCCCAGATGTTAACCGTCATCGCTGCGAGCGCCAGGAGTTCCACTTTTAAGTCCGGAACAGCAAGTCCGCCTTGGTGCCGGGGCAGTGAGGCCACGTGTACATTCAGCCAAGCACGACCGCCCACATCTTCCTCCGTAAAGCGGCCGTACCACACAAAGTTTGTGATCATCTTTTGAAATGAATGCGTAGTTTCTCGCGAAGGACACTGGTGTCGGCCTATGTACAACAGCTTGGGTATCACAATGGCCATTGCAAGAAGGCTGCGCTGATCCACTGTCAGTGTCTTCCGCATAGCCAATGCCAACCGTGTCACTAGTTGTGTCCTAGCCAGTCTCCAAGTGTAGTCTGGGTCCGGAATGCTGCCGACCTGCAGGCCCAAGTAGCGCGCGAGTTTGTGAACAGGTTGCAGCTTGAGCGGAGCAGGCAGCGGCCCCATCGTCGCGATCGCCGCGGGGTTTAGGGCGATGACAAGCGTCTTCGCCTCATTGAGCATCAGGCCCGACGCCAGTGCAAAAACACGAGTGATGCCCATGATGATCACTACCTCCGCAATTGTGCTCACATAACTCGCCGTATCGTCTGCATATTCCCCTACTTTCAGACGCATCGAGCCTGCTTGGCTCTTCAGTACAATACCGGACACCTTCGGCTCGTTGTCAATGCGTCGATACATCGCATCCAGCACGATGATGAACAGGAGTGGGGCAAGTGGACAACCCTGTCGTATTCCACACGTGACTGCGACCCACCTGGAGCGATACCCATTCGCCAGGAAGCGCACGCGAGTGCCGTCATGAAGACCCCGCATCGCGGTGACGTAATCAACCGGAAAGCCTAGCCAAAGCAGGGCCTCGTACAGGAACTCACGATCCACGGAGTCGTACGCCTTGCGAAAGTCCAACAGCAGAGCGAGTGCCCCTGCCATTATAGGGTCAGTCATGGCGGCCTTTTGTGCAGCAGTGAACAGATCGACCGTCGCATGGATCGTGCGGAACGGGACAAATCCATTCTGATTGGGATGGATAATCCAAGGTAACTTGCAACTAGTTCTCGTGGCCAGGACGCGAGTCAGTATCTTGTAGTATGTGTCAAGCACAGCGAGAGGTCTGAAATTGAGAGGATTGGAAGAGTCCCCCCCCTTTCGCAAGGCAAAAGATGTCGGCTTCGAGGAAGGAATCGGGAAACACCCCGTGCGGGTACCAGTGGTTGTACAACCGCGTCACGATCGGGATGAGATGGTCCGCAAAATCGCGATACCAGTCATTGCCCAGCCTGTCGGGCCCGCATGTTTTCCCGGCCTTCGTGCTTCCTATCGCCGCTGCGATCTCCGCCTCCGTAAATGGCACAGAGAGGTCGCGAAGCACGTCCAGATATTTCCCATGGTCTCCAAGCCACTGCAACACCTTGTGCCTGGCCTCCGCATCCGACGCTGCCTGCTGGAAAATCGGCATCCATGCGTCCGCCAACGTATCGGCCTTAGCGTGCACACCCCTGGCTGGCTTCCCCTCCGCTGCGTTCAGATGATGTACTTCGTTGTCCGAGTACTTAGAGCAGACCCGTTTGAAGAAATGGCGCGTTGTCTTACCCTTGCGGTGCCCGCCTTCGCGAAATAGACGGTGTTGCTTCGCAACAGTGTGATGTTTGATACAGGTGTTGATCGCATTACGTACTCGAGCCAAAGGTGTACCACCGTCTCCATCCGTAAGTGACAACACAGCGAAGTTGTCGGTGATAGAGTCCACCGTTGGAGGTTGGCTTGCGGCGGCTGCGCGAAGTCGCTGCTCTTGGCGCAATAGCCGACGCAGGCGCTGTTTGTATGTGGCCCTCGCTGCCTTCCTGCGTTGCTTGGTGATAGCAAGCGTGGCCTTGCGGATGTCCACCTTGAGGGCGTCCCAATCCGTAGCCAAGTCACGTGCCGTGCTATCGTCCCCATGGAGGCCCTCTAGGAACTGCTCGAGTCGTGCAATCGTGTCCGCCTTCACCGCCGCCACCGCAATCTCCGGTGGTGGGTAGACCCGCGCAGGTTTGCGCACTCGTATGGGGTCAGATGGATTGCTGAGGTGCATTCTCACTGCCAGGTGATCTGCGCTGGTCCCCGTCCTCTGCACTTCTACCGCCTTGACCCACTGCACCATGCCCGCCGACGTGTACCAGCGGTCCAATCGCGCCGTTGCCTCCACCCCCGGTCGTACGGTGTACTGGTATGTATGCGTCTGGTTGTGGTACGGAGCCAAATCGATGTGGTCGATGTCCTCCGGTGGCGACCCGGCGTCTACCAATCCCCACTTCGCCAGTAGCGTGTCCAAAGCTGGTGACTCGTGGCTGGCTGCCTGTCGAAACAGCTGCGATCGAGTCGGGCGTGAAGCGTACAGTTAAAGTCGCCTCCGACTATAACCTGATCAACGTGAGGCAGGTCCAATTGTTCCAACTGACGATAGAATGCTTCGCGTCTCCCTCTTTTATGAGGCGCGTAGATGCACAAGAAGAGAAATGTGCTGGATGCATACCGGCCTGTAATGGCCATAAAGTTCGGCGTCCAGTACACTTCGAGACAGGGCCTCGCCTCCACGACGTAACCATACGGGTCTAACAGTATTGCGACTCCTCCTTTCTTGTCACGAGATGGCGACCAGTATGAGAGAGTCTCACAGTCATTCCCCGTACGATACCCCCACGACTGCGCGTAAAGTCAGCTCGTGTGGTCGACCTCCTCCACCTCCACATGAGTTTCCTGGATGAATATGATGTCGTGTCGCCCATGCGCGTCATTTCGTTTGAAATCCCGAAAGTAATCATCACGATGCTCCGAAGTGCTGCCAAACCCGTTCACGTTTTGCGTGAGACAGCTGAAGGTGCGCTCGTCTCGATGCAAACCCACCGTATTCTGCCATGCCGCCTGTTCGATCTTCGCTTCTTCCCCCTTGTAGCGGTTAATGATTTTCTTCTTCTCCTTCCGGAACTCGCGACGGATGTGTGCTTGCCGTATTTGGGGGTCAATATTCGGGAAAAAGTCTCCTAAGACTCTCTGTCTTGGTTTGCATGCCGCCTTTTGCCATTGCCGCCCGCGCACCGAACCCACACGGCAGGCCGTAGGAGGCGTTTCTCGTGTAGATGGTGCCGGAAACTGCCCACGGAGGTGTCTCTCCTTCCCAGTAGGGCCAGACCCCGCCACCCAGTTCACCGGCTGTACGTCCTCCGGAGGTGCCGGTATTACAGGAACTTGTTGTCGTGTCTGTGTTACCGGCTCAGCCAACCTCTGACGCTTCCGTTCATCAGAGGCCGGATTGTGGGCCCTGTGGCCCTTATTAATGAGCCTGAGCGGACAGGCCGGTCTCCATAGAGACCATCCTGTCCTCCCAGGTGAAACCTGATGGTAGCGAGATGACTTCGCCCCAATCCGACCAGGCCGCCACGCTTTCGCATACTCGCTGTAATGCCGGGTGGTCGTGGTAAAGAGACCCGAGGATTGTACGCGGTGCCGCACCCCAGGGGGTCACCTCCCACGCCCAAGCCGCGTGTTGTAGCGTGTGAAGAATAGCCCAGCACTCCGGGTCGATGCCCGTCGGGCGTGCCCCCGCAGGCGCATCCGGAAACAAGCTAGCCAGCCGCCGCCACCTGTTAGGGTCGCGCGCAATCGTTCGATCCCGGAGAGACCCATTGTCCGTGGTGCAAGCGTGTAGCCAAGTGTTGCAATAGTCTTTGGCCTGTAGACTGGCCGACTCCTCCAGTAGGACATGCCGTATCGCCGACACTTGGACATCGTACGCTTCCAGATCTCCCCAGCGTAGCAATACAGCCTTTGGCAACACCTTTACCGCCAGTTCAGGATACGGGAGTGTAGCCAGTAGTTCATGTATCGCCACGCGATGCTCTATCAGCACTGTCAACACCTCCAGCAAAGTATTCGTGCTGCCCGCCGGCAAGTTGAGCTGCTGTCTGTGCTGCCCCCGAGTCATCCAGTCACGCAACGCCGTATGGTTTTCTTTCCGCAGTTGCCGCAACTTGGTTCGATCTGCCATGTGTTCTGGTTCCGCTGCTCTCGTGTTCAGTATGCGTTGAAGCGCCTGGATTGAGACGCGACCGTGCTTTTAGATCATCGCCGTGCTGGTGACCGGTCGGTGACCAGCACTGGGCAACGGGTCGGTGCCAACGGGGGAGCCCGCTCCTGGGTTCCCTGCTTGAGCTTGTAGCCTGGCCGCTTCAGTCGGAAGATCTCTTGTCAGGATGTCCATATCGTAGTGACCATTGTCCAGTCTGGGAAGTTGAAGTCGGTCGTGTACAATGTCCAGCCGGTCCCGTCGCTCCATGGTCCCAATGAGGAAGGCGTAGGCCTCATCGGTGTCTACCTCGCAGTCGACTTCATCCGTGCGAGATTCGCAATACTCCATGTGTGCTATCACCTCGTTGAACCACTCATGGTTGGCGCAGTTATCTTGAGCAAACGCTAAGTCCCCCTCAGCCTGCCACCGCGTGGAGAGTGCACCGTGGTGTACTCCATAAAAATAATTCCGATAGATTTAGCTGACCTCCAAAGGAAACGTTATTTGGATCAACTTTTGATGAAGTCGTATCCTGTGGGCGAAATTAGACCTCGCTCGCAGCATATGGCTTCATCAAAAGTTTACCCAAATATCAGTCGTAAAACTATCGGAATTCCCTGGTACAGTCACTGAGGCCGCCAGGTACAGGGATTTACGAACATGGATTTTGTGCCGTGACGTTTCTAAGCCTTATTTTATCGAGAAAAACGTTGATGACGCTTGGCATGACTGCTAACATATCGCCAGGTTTTCGCCGCGTGATCTCGATCAGTTCACCTTTGTCCAACAACTTTGAGATTGCAGCACCTGCCAACTTTCGCCAAGTTTTCGTTCTGCAAGCATGTCAAAACGAGTGGCGGAATGTGGGGTACGGGAGACAAAAAAAGATCTGCAATCCGAGTCCACAGTTCGCTGTTGGTGATTTATTATGCGCTATGAGTGACACCGATCGGCACATGCTTCAACTGAGAGACGATAACTAAGTATCTGGTTGGAGAACCGAAATTCAATGGTAAGTTTATACGACACTTTAATTAAAATTCAGCATTCGACCTAAACCGAAGCCCACGCTGTCCCTCAGGAGATCGGGATTCTCAGCAAGGCACAAACGAGCAATTTACCGCCGTCGGGTGGCTCACTTCTGAAGTCTTTTTTTGCATCAGCCTGGTAGTGAACCATTCGCCAAATGCCATCATTTGTTTTTCTCTACAAGAGTGGCGCGAGAATTCAGTTGGTATTGAACATGAACGAAGACCCTGCTGGGGTTCGTTTGATAATATCTTCAGTTTGTCCCCCCACTCTGCTGTGCGTCGCCTCGATCCAGCAAGGCGACCAAGTTCTCGCTCCCTTTTGGGCAAAGCTAATAGAACGCGCAACCTTAGCATTCTTATTATTAATTGATGGGTCGCCTACGAAACAAATAACGTGAGTTGATTCAAGACTCTTCCATCTCGACCAGCATGTCCTCGGTCTCTCGGTCGCAATGTTTTCTCTGATTCGGGGGCCTTGATGTCAGGAATTTCGACACGAGCAAAAGGAGAAGAAAGCTCAAATACCAAATCGAAAATGTGCCACTGAGTAGGTACTGGTACAGTGCTTCAGAGCAGCTCGTCGTTTGAAATGTCAACGAAAGCAATTTATTGTGTTGTGCTGTGCAGGCTGATAGCATATCACTTGCGTGCAAAGGATCAACTCTGCGTTTACCTTCATACCGATTGAAAGTTGCACTTACTCGATCTACTCAGAGGCAGTTATGGGAGGGGAATTTTGCGCCAGGGCGTAAGGCCTCTCAACACCCAACGCCGGGTCGTTCGAGTTGCTAGCACCGCGTTTCATTATTCTCAAGCGAAATCTGCGATCATTTCTGCCTTACCATCTTGAATTTTGCTGTAGCTGTCTCTTGATTGTCTAACGGAGATTCTGTGCTCCCCAACTGCCGAACGAAGGCAACAGCCACAATCCAATTATCTCCACTTGTGCAAGACGCATTCTTGTCCAGCTATCTATATGGCCCAATCGATGGACACTAAGGTGGAAGGGGTGACGCAGTTCTCGTGGCATTGCCTGCTTAGCTTCCGCTACATCATCTCGCTCGAGAGTGAGAAGGTGAACATTTGGCTAGAGGACCGCTCCAGCAAGAAACAATGGTAAGTCGCTGAGGGTTTCTTGCCGTTCATACTACTAACATCTAAATCTCATCCCCCTGTACAAGGCAAACGGGAATGCTGAAGAATGAAGAGTTTGTTACTGCTGGAAATGTGTTCGATGCTCGTGACTACGTCGCTGTAAGTTCGTTGCAGGCAACATACGAGGTTTGAGTTTGGTTGTAACTTGGTCTCTCTCTCGTATTCTGGTGTCGTAGTGCTTCAAGCAGTGTCTGGATTGTCCACTGGGCGACACAGAGGACGCTCAGCGTACGCTGATCCCGATCCCAGGCGGGAAACTTCAGCTTCAGTTAGGCTTGAAGATTCGTCTCCTCGGGGCGGCACGTAGCATCAAGTTCGTGTTCGGACTTCAACTGGTCGACGCTCTTGAGTCAAAGCTGAAGGATCTGCAGGAGGAGCTGGGCAAGCTACGCAGTCGCGTTGATGCAGGGAGCGGTGCCAATCGGTACGTGGAGAGCGGCAGGTGGGCATCGAGAGGGAACTTTTAACGCATCAGCAACCGAGCTGACCGGCGGCGAGCCTTTTGTTTTTGTGGTAAGTAGCCTTCCATTTGAGTATTGACCGGCGGCGAGCCTTGGTCACATAGTCAGGTGACTCGTCGTTATTTCGTCAACTGTGATCCTTTCCGACATGGTGGTGGTGAAGGAATTTGCCTGGGCTGCTCCCTTATTTCTTGGCACGTACGAAGTATTTGGTAATTTGGGAGCAGAATGGAAACTATCAGAGCTACATGAAGACTCCTGCCACCTTACTTATTGTGCGTCGTCGCGTCTTGTATCCTTTTCGACTGCTGTGCAGCACATTTTCCGTGCCATGACTTAGTTGACAGCATGCACAGTTACTTTGTTACCTCAAGTAGCGTCTGAAAACCAAAATGTGAGCCAAGTTACGCATCTAGACGTGAAAGAGCACGCAGTCAGCTTACCTAGAGATGGCTCTGATTGCACCGTTCCGGATCGAGGTTAAAATGTTAACTCTCCGGACGAGTAGAGCTTCGGACTGACAAGTCCTCCATGGCATCAGGATATTTTTTTAGGGCGTCTTGATTGAGCGAGAATAACACCTCAGTTACGGTTCTGGTTACGGTTTTTTCTATGATGTTGCAGTGCTCGTAAACCACTTTCTCCGCACGGACTGCGTCGCGACTGGGTCGGAGCCGACTGGAGTGGCCAATCCGGCTTGCAGCTACTGGACGTGCTTCATACGTCTCGAAGCTCAATTCTGCCCAAGTTTTCGGCAGCAATTTGCTGCCACCACTCTGAAGCGATTGAAGGTATTGAATGCTTGGCATCATATTACGATAGGTACCAGTTTGTGGATGCCTGTGTCAGACTCATGTCCACATCGGTCCAAGCCTTCGAACGTGACTGCACTCATTTAACGACAATCTCGCGCTCTGCACTAACATCGGCTGTCAGTCTCACATGGATCCACCCACGTACCAAACCTCGTCTGGACCAATACAAACAATGCGATACTTAAGGCACCCAGCAGGTTTGAGTCGAGTCAAACTCGAACAGGTGAGGCGAACCTGCTGGTCGTGCTCACCCGATCCCGTCCCCGACTGCCTTTTACCCGTCCGTCCACTGCCGCGTTCGCTATGGTCGGGGTCACCCAGATGGCGTCGCGGCCGGAGACTTTCGCCGACTCAGTGAGCTCCGTGAGTCACTCACGGAGCTCCATGCGAACGAAAGCGTCAACGATCCACGCGGTTCCTCCAGTCGAGAGCCACACGCCACCTGGCCACCCAGAACTGGGATCCGATACGTCGTGATCGGGTGCCAATTGTGTTCGATTCGCGCCAGTCGCGGATGGCGCCATGACCCTAGGGGAACCGCCTGCAGTCCACGCTCAGGTCGCTCCACTCGAGCGAGCGAGCGAGTCCAAGTCCAAGGCGTCTTTGTCATCGCTCACTTGTCAATTGGCCTCGGTCCCAGCACCCGCCCACCCCCAGCAACAACCTTCTCCCCACTCTCCTCTCTCCGTCCAGCATGAAGCTTTTCTCGGCCCTCGCTTCAGCTGCCGCCCTCGTCGCTCTGAGCTCGACGGTCGACGCCCAGCGACTTCTGCGCTCGGAGGCGTCGGCCCAGACGGACTCCACCGTCACGACGGACTTCACGACGCTCGGCTCCGGCGGCTCCAGCTTCACCCCCGGCAACGTCGCGGCCGGCAGCAGCTTCGGGGCCCTGGACAAGGAAAACTCCTCGGAAGGCCACCGACCGTCGGGCTCCATGCACGGAGGCGCCGGTCGTGGCTTCGGCTCGAGCAACGGCATGCACAACGTCGGATCGGGCGACGGCTTCGCCCACGGAAGCGGCTCGTTCGGAGGACCCGGCGGAATCCGCGGCCACGGAGGCCACGGCGGGTCCTTCTTGGGCGGCAGCTTCGCCGGTTCGTTCGGCGGTCACGGCGGCTTCGGGGGCTCTGGATTCGGCGGTGGCCACGCTGGCGGCTCATTCGGTGGCAACATGCCGTCCATCGGTTCGGGTGAGGCCCCGACGGAAGGCTCGGGTGAAACTCACACTGCTCCTGCTGCTGCTACCAGCTCGGTGACTGCGTCCGGCTCGGCTTGAATTTGAGAGAGCGCATCAAGTGACCAAGCGTTGGATGTGAAGTCGCGTTCCAAGCTCGAGAAGAAGAGCTCTCTTTGTATGATGTTTAGTTAGACGGTCTCTAACTTTTACCAGAGACTGATGCAAAATATATCGTTATCGTTTTTGCTCGTCGTAATGTACAGTGTACTGCCCGCCGTAATTTACAATTCATAGGATCCGTCGCGTCTCTTCGTGTGAAGATCTTTTCGGTGCGGCGACTCTCCACCGCTCGTTGCATACCTGTACCCGATCCTTCGATGCTTGTCATTCGGCGATCTTCTTGCTTGTCAACAAGTGACAATCTAACGGTGGCGAAAATGGCGAAGTCGGTGATGTGGTGGCTGCTGGTTGCGTTGCTGTTGTCGACAACCGACGGCCAACAAGTGGGCACCAACTGCTCGGACGCCCGCGTCCGTCGGTCTTGGGACTCGTACAACGCGAGCGAGAAGGCCTTGTACAAGGAGGCGGTGGGCGTGGCCATGGACCGCGGGTTCCACCTCAAGTTCATCCAGGTCCACATCGACTACCTGTCCGAGAAGGAGGCGCACCAGAACTGCATGTTCATCTACTGGCACCGGATGCTGCTGCTCGGCTACGAGAACATGCTGCGCAGTCTGAGCCCCAAGTACCGCTGCCTCACGCTGCCGTACTGGGACCACCTCTCCGGCCGAGCCCGACGCACTGCGGGCAAGTGCTCGACCATGGCGGATTGCTCCGCTGTGATCCCCGACACTGGCGGCATGTCAGTCGCCACGACAACCAGCGCGAGGAAGAGCCTGTTGATCTACAACGTCACCATCCCTCGGTCCTCTTCAACCTCGTGCGTCAGCCAAGACCCGCTGTCGCATTTCTGCGGCAACAACACCCCGTGTGCCAGTTGTGTGCTTCGCAACAGCAACGCCCCCGCGTACCCGTCCGACGCCTCCTTCGCGTCGGTGTACCAGCAGGTTTTCTCCAACGACGTGTACAGCGACTTTCGCAGTCGCGTCGAGACGGGAGTGCACAGTGAGTCCACACCATCAATTGTAGTCTGATCTCCTGTCCCTCACCTTGCTGTGCTGTGCTCGTTGCTGCTTTGCTTAGACACAATTCACAGCGTCCTGGGCGGAGTGATGGCGTATTTTCAGTCTCCGGCCGACCCGGTGTTCTACATGCACCACGGGCTCATTGACTTGCTGCAGACCATTTACCTCAAGTGCCAGATTGGGGCCGAGAACGTCACGCTGTCTGCTGCTGCGAAGGGCAGCGACCCCCGCTGGTTCAGCGCGTGTGCTAGGAGGACCACGGGGAGCTTCACGGCCGCAGACAACATCACCATGCAAGCTGTGGCCTTTGACGGGAAGACGACCGTCAATGTGTGGAAAGACCCCAACAACATCCTGTACCCGTTCTTCAAGGACATCCCGTACAAGTACGTGGACTATGTTGACGCTAAGGACCTGGGCAACTACAGCTACACGTACGCGATCAGTGGCGGACTGGCCACCATGTACCAGTCCTGCAAGGCGTCCAACACAATCAGCACGACCTCGACGTTATTGGCGGACGAGGTTAACAACCGTGGACAAGAACATCCTTGCCCGGTCATTGAGCCCGGGACGGTGGATGACGATACGGTGAGGCGCTGGAACATTGCGCTCTTCGAATCTGCGCGCATCGTGGGCTACACCGAGTCGGCAGCCAGAGAGCAGACGGAGATGGCCGTGTGTCAGTATCAAGAAGACTGTCTCGGTGGGGTTCAAGACTACACTGACCTCTTCAGAACCAACTTTGGCGTCGATGGCCATCCACGCTGCTACACGATCATGCAGTACTTGGATTCTGGCGATCGCGTCATCGGCATCCCCAAGTGGAAAGCGATCACGGCGCGCTTCCTGCCCTGTGCGGCGTACAAGAAGAGGCCTCAGACGGCGTTTGAGAAAGCGGTGGAGAAGTACGCGAGCACGACGTCGTCGTAAGTGTGGCCTTGCTTGAGGAGTAGTGAACTGTGAAGGTTGGGAGCTTGTTGGTCTTCAGATCGACCAAATACACGTAATTTCTTGTGATTTGTCTAGCATTTCTGCGGTAACAACACGCTGCACAAAGTCTTCGAAGAGCAACTTAATGGTCAATTGTCATGGTTGACACGATAACGTCGTTCCTAAATTCTTGTCTGCGATCTTTGCGAGGGGCCGTAGGATCTTCAACGTGCGGTCAGCATTTGCCTATCAAAAAAAAAGATCTTCATGCCTTTCAAACGCTCAAGGTCATTCTTGAATCCCAGTACTATCACGTTAAAGATGGCGACGACTAGAGCTTTCATCGCGACACTGGTGACTTCGCTGCTGTTGCTATCAAGCCCCTCCATCCACGGACAACAAGTCGGGACGTCGTGCACGCAGCCTCGCGTGCGCAAGTCCTGGGACGCTCTGGAACCATCGGAGAAGACGCTGTACCTCGACGCGGTGGGCGCCGCCGTGAAGGCAGGCTTCCACCAGAAGTTTGTGCAGATCCACACGGCCTACTTCAGCAGCGTCGAGGCGCACAAGGCGCCGACGTTCGTCTACTGGCACCGGATGCTGCTGCTGGGCTACGAGAACATGGTACGCAGCCTCAACTCGTCGTACGCGTGCGTCACGGTGCCGTACTGGGACCATCTCTCGGGGTCTGCCCAGCAAACCAGCGGCAGCTGCTCCACCATTGAGAACTGCTCACCGATCATCGCAGACACCGGCGGCACCACGGGGGTGAGCAAGAGCATCAAGATCTACAACGTGTCGTACGCGTACACGACCAAGACCACGTGTGTGAACCAGGGCGTAGTCAGCTTGTTCTGCGGCAACACGTCGACTTGCGCCTACTGCACCTTGCGTCAACGCAGCAAATACATGCCTGCGTATCCAGACGAGGCGTCCTTCAGCTCCGTCGCGCAGCAGCTCTTCACTTCCAGCGCGTGGGTCAACGTGAGCTCGGCGATTGAGAACGGAGTGCACAGTACGTCGTGATAGCCAGCCAATCTCTCTTGGTGTATGATACTGACTGCTCATTGTTGCAGACACGGTGCACAACGCGTTGAGCGGGATGATGGCGTACTTGCAGGCTCCTCTGGACCCGGTGTTCTACTCGCACC
The DNA here is from genome assembly GCA_009729435.1 of Phytophthora fragariae. NCBI lineage: Eukaryota > Oomycota > Peronosporomycetes > Peronosporales > Peronosporaceae > Phytophthora > Phytophthora fragariae. The sequence goes on from QQOI01000012.1 coordinate 1,377,769, forward strand.
ACGCACTCGTCGACTTGTTGCAGACCATTTATCTCAAGTGCAAGCTCGGAGACGAACAGGCCGCTCTGAGTGCAGAGTGCAAAGGCAGCGACCCTCGCTTCTGGACGTCGAGTGTGAGAGAAGGAGGCGGCGTCTTCAATGCCTCGGACAACGTCACCATGCAATTGGCGGCGTTCGATGGCCAGACGTACGTCAACGCGTGGCAGAACCCGAGCAACATCCTGTACCCCTTCTTCAAAGACCTGCCGTACACCTACGCAGCCTACGTGGACGCCAAGGACATCGGCAACTACAGCTACACGTACAACATCAGCGGCGGGCTGGCCAACTTGTACCAGAACTGCTCGAGTTCGAGCACTCTCAGCGCTGTTTCGTCCTCGCTGCTAGCAAACGACCAGCAAGGCAAGAGGCCGCTGTGTCCCGCCATCACTGAAGGCACAGACGAAGACGACGCCATCACGCGCGTGAACATCGCGCTCTTCGAGGCTGCGCAGCTCTTCGGGTTCGAGGACTGGGCTGCCCGCGCACAGGTGGAGATGGCCATGTGTCAGCGCTACGTCGAGTGCATCGGCCCTGCCAGCGATTACTCCGACGACTACCGCAAGAGTTTCCACATCGAGGGACACCCGCGCTGCTACTTGATCTCCAGAGACATCGCAGCAGGCAACCGAGTGATCGGCATCCCCAAGTGGAGGAAAATCACCAGCCGATTCCTGCCCTGCCCACTGAAAGACGGAGACGCAGCGTACGCCACAGCAAAGGCCTAAAGAGGATATCAACGACTATGGTATATTACTCAGTGTGGTGGTGAGGTAATAGCAGCTCACCTTATGGAAGCTGTCCTAACCACGAAGCCACTGAACATGGCAACAACGACATTCGTACTGCGCTGCGACCCGCAGCGCCACAAAGACTGCAGCAACCGATCTCCAGCCGTAGCACAGCTGGACTGGAGCTGCAACTGCAACTGCAAGTACGAGTCTCTCCGGAGAGAACAAGACAAGAGAGGATTAGATTTAGTTCAGTTCACATTTTACTTCCAACTAAGCAATACACGTTGCCTGTTGGTGGGAGTCCCAGCTCCCAAGTTCCGTGTGGAACGTCACATTGTTAACAATAGTACCTGTTCAAGCACGGATGAAGACACGCAGTGGCCGTACGACAGCGGACACTTCGCGTCAAGATCAAGACGATGACAGCAGTGAGAGAACAGCGATGATGAACGTACCAATCACGTCGTCCGCCATCCTGCCGCCGTGGGTCAAGGACATTTCCCATGCGAGTCTTGTGCAGTGGAAAAAGAAGCGGCACACGCAATCTCTGCACGCTGTTCAGCCTCTGGAGAGGACATCAGCAAGGCGCTAATGACTGTCAAGAGCACTTTCGACCACGCTTTGCTGAAGATGTTGTGCAAGTACGACTGGGAGGTGCCGTTTGAGTCCATCACGGAGGAGCGGATCCTCACTGAGATTGACAAGATTGTCAATAATGTCAAGAATGGCTCGATCGTGAACATCGATGCGCTGTTCGACGACGAGCTGCGCATGGACCTGCACGAGTCGGATGTGCATGCTCGAGTGGTGAACTACTTCAAGTTGTGTGAGGACATTATTTCGCGCAATGAGTTACAGACCACGTTTGGCACTGCGATGGGGATCACGCACAAGTGCACTATCCTGAGAAAACATCTACAGCCTACAGCACTGCGCGACGAGGTGGAGACCCATCAAAAATTGATTGACAAGGCCAGCACTAAGAACGATGTGGCTTTGTACAAGCTTGTGAAAGAGAAGGCGCTAGAGCAGGAAAAGGTGTTCCGCTCAGTGGCTAACCGCAAGCGGCTGCAACAGCAGCCAAAGCAGGAAAACAAAAAACGACATGGAGAGCGGCGTGCTAATGGAAAGCATGACAGCGACCGGACTGCTGTCACGTCGAAGTCGTGGGGAAACAAGCGTAAGGTGCAGTCTGAAACTAGCACCGAGCGTAATGTCGAGCGCCCGCAGACCACTGGGTCCTTACGTACAGCAACAAAGAGCAAGCCGCGTGGCGGTTGCTTCAACTGTGGCAAGGATCATTGGCTGAGTGAGTGCCCAGACATTGATGAGGCGGAAAAGGAAGCCATATTGGCTAAGCGCGGTTCCAAGAAACAATCGGAGAAGCGCTTTCGGGTGAAGCGTGTGAACCCGCGCACAAGGACGCAATGCAGAATGCGCTCGACGGCTACATTGAATGCTAAGCTGGATCTACCCTACTGTGCCGACAGTGGATCTGACTGGAACATCATTTCTCACAACCATGTCAAGGAGCTGCAGGCGCTTGATTGTGATGTACAGGTTGTCGAACTGGATGGACCGGTGGAATTGGAAGCTGTAGGAGGTGCAGTGCTCTCTGCAACGCATGGTGTTGATGTGTATTTGTGCCTGAATACAGCGGCCGGTCCAGTCAGATGCCAAGATCCGAAGCGGTGTCTCGTAGTGGAATCGGACGATGATGAATTGATTGTCGGGCGCGTGCTTTTGGCCGAACTAGGGATAGACGTGGATCGCGAGCTTGAGCAGCTCGCCGCACGAAACCTGAATGATGACGATGAGTTCGGAGACCTGATTGGAATCCCGATGCGCGAAGACACTTTTGACGAAGATGTAGCCATCGTGATCAATGGCATGGTAGTCGATTATGTGGAGCGTGGAATTGTTTCACCGGGTGCTGAAGAAGATCGGCTGAGAAACATACTCACCTCTTTCAAAGGGTGGAGACTCGCCCTTGGTGATGACCCACCTGCCAGGGTGCCTCCACTACGGATCCGACTGAAACCCGACGCCAAACCGTTCAAGTGTAAGGTGCGACAGTACAGCCCAGAGAAGTCGGAATTTCTTGCAAAGTTCAACGCTGAGCTGGTGCGACTGGGCTGGGTGATTGAGAATAAGGAAAGTCGGTGGGCATGTGCAGCACTTCCGGTCCGGAAGCCGAACAGCAACGAATTTCGCCAGGCGAACGATTACCGACCAGCTAACTCGATGACTGAGGGTATTGCAGGCGTGATGCCAAGTTTGCAAGTGCGACTGGAAGAGTGCAAGGGCAAGGAGTTCTACGCCATTTTCGACTTCATAAAGTGTTTTTGGCAACTCCCATTGCACAAGGCATATCAGGAGATTCTCTCTTACATGACTGATAGGGGGATATTCACCCCAACGCGAGTACCGCAAGGTTGCACTGATGCAGCGTTGCATTTTCAGTCAACTGTGGAGGAAGTACTCAAAGAATATCTTCAAGAGTGCGTCCTCCTTTGGATCGATGATTTGCTAGCCTACGCGAACACTGTGGTTGAGCTCATGGATGTGATTGAAGCGATACTCAAGCGGCTTGATGAGTACGGTTTCAAGCTGAACCCGCGCAAATGCAAACTATTCCAGACGGAGATTAAGTGGTGCGGGCGAGTTATCAACAAAGACGGTGTTGGACATGACCCCGAACGAATTCAGGCGCTTCAGAAGATTCCTCCACCGTCAACCGCTGCTGAGTTACAGGAGTTTGTATGTGCCACCAACTGGATGCGTGAAGGACTAGTGGACTATGCTCGGGTAGTGAAGCCCCTACAGGAGCGACTTGATGAGTCTCTCCGTGGCACTAAGCGCAGCAAGAGAGCTGCTGCTGGTATTCGTATCAGTCTCTCGCACAGTGAGCTGGCAAGCTTCGAAGCGGTGAAGGAACTGCTCTCGAACTCCGCGATGCTCACGTATCCCGATCCTTCGAAGCAACTTTGTCTGCTATCAGACGCTTCTGATTCGGGGTGGGGACTTATCGTCAGCCAAGTTGGGGACTGGAAACCGGACAAACCTATCCAGGAGCAGCAGCACGAGCTACTTATTTGCATGGGTCGTTCATTTACTGGATCGGCGGCCAATTGGAGTGTCATTGAGAAGGAATGCTACCCTATCGTACATGCATGCGAGAAATTGGAGTACCTTCTCATGCGCCCGCAAGGATTCAAAATATACTGCGATCATCGCAACATAATCCACCTGTTTGCCCCAGGAAAAGAATTGAAGAAGACGATGCGAGGAAAATTGCTCGTTGGTCTACTAGATTCATGGAGTATCGCTACTCGATTGAGCATATCGAGGGCGTCAACAACGTCTGGGCTGGTCTAATTTCGAGGTGGGGAGGTCAGTCCAAGCCTGTAGCTCTTCGGAGCAGTGCAAAGAGACTGACTGGCACCAAGCGCAAGCGTAAGGCCAACGACACTATCCTCGAAGCCAATACACTGAGTCCGCGCCCACTTGACTCAGAGGGTTTTGTATGGCCCACTTTGGAGCAGATTGCTGAAGCTCAGCGTGATTGTCGTCCACCTCCGACTGCTTGCAAGGCAGACGACGGCGTGCGGCGCATTGGAGACCGCATCTGGATACCTGGTAGTGCGAAAGAACTACTGCAACGCCTCATGATTGTGGTGCATTGCGGAGCAAATGGACACCGAGGAATGCACGTGATGACAAACCATCTACGCCGACTGTTTGAAGTCATTGGTCTGAGCGAGCGTGTGCGTGATTTCTGCAAACGCTGCTTGCTTTGTTTGCACGTGAAAGGTGGGGCCATTATACCGAGACCGTTCAGCGAGACCCACTTCACGTTTGAGCGAAATGAGACGCTACGCTGGGACTTTTTGACTCTTGGTGAGTCATTCGGGTCGTCTCAGTACGTCCTCGTCATGAAAGACGAGGCAACACATTTTGCAGAGCTTGTGGCATGTGACGGGCCTACATCAGAAGTAGCTGCCGCTGCTATACTCGACTGGCATAGTCGATTTGGGATTCCGCCTACGTGGGTAAGCGACTCTGGCTCACATTTTACGAGCAAAGTGATTGGTGAGTTGAACCGACGCCTCAAGGCTCAGCAAAAGTTTACTCTGGCATACACTCCATGGAAAAACGGTAGTGTTGAACGAGTGAACCGGGATATTATTCAAGTTTTGAAAGCACTGATACTAGAGTTTAAGGTGAGCGCCGCGGACTGGCCTTATCTACTACCGCTCGTCCAGTCTAGCATCAACCACTCACCGGTGCAGTCGCTGGCCAACAAGGCACCGATTAAACTTTTCACAGGGCTACCCTGCCCGAACATATTGGACACGGTGGTACTGCCAGGAAAGAAGGCGAGGCTGGTATCGCTACCGAAAGAGCGACCGGACCTGGACAACAAGTTGAGGCAACTACGAGCGAGCCTGAAAGTGATGCACAAGGCTGTAAAAGAAGTGCGCGAGCGCCAGGCACTCCGTTATCGCAGTCGAAGACACTACGAACAGCCCGTCAATTTTTCGATCGGCGACTACGTGCTTCGCTCTCGTGTTGACGAGAAGCTCCATGCCAACAAGCTCAGTGTGACTTGGGTCGGTCCGTACCGCGTGACTGGTGCAATCGAATACTACTTTACTGTGGAGCATCTAGTGACAAGGACGTCCACGAACGTACACCCGTCACGACTAAAGCACTACGCCGACTCTTCGCTCAACGTCTCTGCCGAACTGATCGACCACGTAGCACCCCAGGGCACGCTTCTCGCGGTCGAAGCCTTGGTGGACCACCGCTACAACACTAGCATGAAAATGTTCGAGATCAAGGTGAAGTGGCAGGGCCTTGAAGAGGTCGAGGACTCATGGGAACCATTGAAGTCAATCGTTGAGGACGTGCCCAAATTGATGAAAGAGTATGCTGACGAAGCAAAAGACGGTCGTCTCCATCGTGCCATGAGAGCGATACTACAACCTAAGAATCGAAAAAGTTCGTAGCAAGCTGCAGGACATGCATGCCAACAAACCCGTTCAACCCGATCGATCATGTTTACGAGGGTACCGGTATTTTACGAAGATCCAGGACATTTCGGCAGTCGAGCACAAGTTGCAGTAACGTTCAGCATGTAGCACTGCGACTGGTGATACGCCTTTTCGACAAAAACACGCCACAGCAACGGAACACAAAGGATCGTGGTGTATAAAAGCTTGGGGGGCAGTGTGGTGGTGAGGTAATAGCAGCTCACCTTATGGAAGCTGTCCTAACCACGAAGCCACTGAACATGGCAACAACGACATTCGTACTGCGCTGCGACCCGCAGCGCCACAAAGACTGCAGCAACCGATCTCCAGCCGTAGCACAGCTGGACTGGAGCTGCAACTGCAACTGCAAGTACGAGTCTCTCCCTGGGCTGCCAGGACTGGCAGGAGAGAACAACACAAGAGAGGATTAGATTTAGTTCAGTTCACATTTTACTTCCAACTAAGCAATACACGTTGCCTGTTGGTGGGAGTCCCAGCTCCTAAGTTCGTGTGGAACGTCACACTCAGTCTCGGGTCTAACTAACTAAACATCATACAAAGAGAGCTCTTCTTCTCGAGCTTGGAACGCAACTTCACATCCAACATTTGGTCACTTGATGCGATCTCCTAAGCTCACGTCGAGCCGGACGCAGTCACCGAGCTGGTAGCAGCAGGAGTGTGGGTTCCACTCGAGCCTTCCGTTGGGTCGCCCGAACCGATGGACGGCATGTTGCCACCGAAAGAGCCACCGACGTGGCCACCACCGACTCCAGAGCCCCCGAAGCTGCCGTGGTCGCCGAACGAGCCGGCGAAGCTGCCGCCCGAGAAGGAGCCACCGTGGCCTCCGTGACCGCGGAGTCCGCCGGGACCTCCGAACGAGCCGCAGCCGTGGGCGAAGCCGTCGCCCGATCCGACGTTGTGCATGCCGTTGCCCGAGCCGAAGCCGCGACCGGCGCCTCCGTGCGTGGAGCCCGACGGTCGGTGGCCTTCCGAGGAGTTTTCCTTGTCCAGGGCCCCGAAGCTGCTGCCGGCCGCGACGTTGCCGGGGGTGAAGCTGCAGCCACCGGAGCCGAGCGTCGTGAAGTCCGTCGTGACGGTGGAGTCCGTCTGGGCCGACGCCTCCGAGCGCAGAAGTCGCTGGGCGTCGACCGTCGAGCTCAAAGCGATGAGGGCGGCAGCTGAAAGGAGGACCGAGAAAAGCTTCATGTTGGACGGAGAGAGAGGGGGGGGTGGAGGTTGTTGCTGGGGAGTGGGCGGGTGCTGGGACCGAGGCCAATTGACAAGCGAGCGATGACAAAGACGCCTTGGATTTGGACTCGCTCGCTCGCTCGAGTGGAGCGACCTGAGCGTGGACTGCAGGCGGTTCCCCTAGGGTCATGACGCCATACGCGACTGGCGCGAGTCGAGCACAATTGGCACCCGATCACGTCGTATTGGATCCCAGTTCTGCGTGGCCAGGTGGCGTGTGGCTCTCGACTGGAGGCACCGCGCGGATCGTTGACGCTTTCGTTGGAATGGAGCTCCGCGAGCGATGGTCCGGCCGCGACGCCATCTGGGTGACCCCCGACCATAGCGAAAGCGGCAGTGGACGGACGGGTAAAAGGCAGTCGGGGACGGGATCGGGTGAGCACCACCAGCAGGTTCGGCTCACCTGTTCGAGTTTGACTCGACTCAAACCTGCTGGGTGCTTCGAGTATCGCCCTGGATGGCCATTGTTAGTATTGGGCCTGACGATGTTCGGCACGTGGGTGGATCTATGCGAGACTGACAGCCGATGGCAGTGCAGTGCGCACGATTGTCGTTAAACAAGTGCAGTCACGTTCGAAGGCTTCGGCCGACGTGGACATGAGTCTGACACAGACAACCACAAACTGGTACCTAAGTATTCATTAAGACCTTCAATCACATCTCTGTTTATCTGCACGTGCTTCAGAGTTCTCAAACTACTCGTTCGTATACCGGAAGAGTGAACACTTTAACCGCGATCCGGAATGGTGGAATCTGCGGTTCTCAATGCGATAGAACCATCACTAGGTAAAGCTGACTGCGTGCTCTTTCATCTTTAGATGCGTAGCTGAGCTCACATTTTTGTTCAGACGCTACTTGAGTAACTCTGCGTGCTGTCAACTAAGTCATGACGCGGAAGATGTGCTGAACATACAAGACGCAACGATACACCGTAAGTAAGGTGGCGTTGTGTCGCACGTGGGGAACGATGAGTCTTCAGGCAGTGTTCATAGTTTCCATTCTGCTCCCAATTTACCAAATACTTCGTACGTGCCAAAAAAAATAACGGAGCAGCCTACGCAAATTCCTCCACCACCACCTTCTCGCAAACGATCACAGTCGACAAGAGAACGACGAGTCACCTCACTACGTGTCCAAGGCTCGCCGCCGGTCAGCTCGATTGCTGACGCCTTGAGCGTTAAAGCTTTCAATAAAGCCCCCTCTCGATGCCCACCTGGCGCTCTCCTCGTACCGATCGTCACGGCGCCCTGCATCAACGCGGCGGCTCAACTTGTCCAGCTCCTCCTTCATATCTTTCAGCTTTGACTCGAGAACGTCGACGCGATCGACAGCAATTGGTTGGAGCTCGAAGACGAACTTGATGCTGCGTGACGCCCCGAAGAGACGAATCCTCAAGCCTAACTCAAGCTTAAGTTTCCCACTTGGGAGCGGGGTCAGCGTACGCTGAACGCCCTTCTTGTTGTCCAGAGGACAATTCAGACACTACCCGAAGCACTAAAACACCAGAGTACGAGAGAGAGAGAGAACCCCAAGTTACAACCAAACTCAAACCTCGTATGTTGCCTGCAACAGAACTTACAGCGACGTAGTCACGAGCATCGAACACATTTCCAGCAGTGACAAACTCTTCATTCTTCAGCATTCCCGTTTGCCTTATACAGAGATGAGCTTTAGAAGTTAGTATGAACGGCAAGAACCCCTCAGCGACTTACCATTGTTTCTTGCTGGAGCGGTCCTCCAGCCGAATGTTCACCTTCTCACCCTCGAGCGAGATGACGTAGCGGTAGCTGGTTGAGAAATACGAAGAGAACTGCGTCACCCCTTCCTCCATGGAGTCAATCGATTGAGCCATGGCTGAAGAAGTCTTGTACAAGTGAGCGTTGTTCTGTCGGGAGAGAATTGGATTGTTGCTGCGGCGAGCTGGAATTCCTGCACGACGCGTCCCAGTTGGCTCGGTTTGGCAGTTCAGCAAATTCAAGATGGTAACTTTCGTAGATTTTGCGGTGCAAGGGAAATGGGACTTACAGTTGTCTCGAAAATCTCTTCTGAATTAAAATATAGATTCGGCCAACACGATTCAAGTCAACTTACTCCATGATCCGCACGGCCGTAAGATGCGAGGCAACGCCCTTCGCTGGCGCAATGTTAGTGCACATGACGGTGATATGCAATTCCTTCTCCACGCGTGCATGGCACATCAGCGAGGCGCTTGTTTGGTCGCCGGTAGTCGCACGCTGGATCCTAACTCCGTCAATACAGTGAAATTGCTCCGCCTTTTGGACTCCGCAGCTCATGGTTCACAACGACTGCGAGCACGTACAGACCTGGGACGCGAGCTATGATTGCATTTCTTTTCTTTTCATCCACGACAAAGTTGATGTTCCTGACAGATTTCCACTGCAGTTTCGACTCATTCAGCTTGATGTCACTCTCCGCATACAAATGCACCGGGCAAAGAGGCCTCAAGTCAGCACTAGCGCCAATTTGGTCCAGTGCTTCTTGATGGTCTCACATCTTCGCCTCAAGAATTTGAATGCGATCAACAGCAACTGGATGCAGATCAAATGCATAGCGGATGCTGCGCGCCGAATTGAGAAGTCGGATAGTATTGCAAAACTCCAACCGAAGCGTATCACCTGGAAGGCAAGTTAGTTTGCGCTGAACATCACCCGTTCCGTCCAAAGAGCAGTCGAGTGATTGCTTGAATAACTGAAAACATATATCACAGAACGTTAGCAACTTATCCTATCAGCCAAATGTTTTTTTCTTCTTCTTTTCATTGGTCTTACCGACGCGTAGTCTGCCGAGGTGGCGTCCACGAAAGCATTCGCAGTCGTCACGTTTACGCAGTTTGCCTGAATAACAATTGATTAATTGAATTTATGGTGAGCCGACATGCATATGCTACATACCATTGTTTTTTGCTGGAGCGGTCTTCTAGCCAAATCATCAACTTATCGCGCTTTACGGACAAGAGGTAGCGGTAGCTAGTTGCTCTCGAGTGAAACGTGGTCACTCCTTCGACCTTGATCTCGTCTTGAGTCCCCAACATGCTGGGCAAATGCCGAAATGAATGGATGGCTCCAAGGCTTTCAACCAGGTATGTGCGATGGTCTTTTCGCAGAAATTAGCCTGAGAAAAGGGTAAGAATTTTATTCAGGAACGGAATGCGGTTGGCGTTACACTGATAAGTGTCAAAAAGAATGCGTGGCAGCTTAGAGAACTTCCAACGAAACTTTCTTCAATCCCGTTGGGACGGATCACCGATATCTGCGCATAACTCAAAACTCCAACTAGCGCAAAGAGAGATCTCAGCGATGCCAACAGCCGTCGATTTCGAAGTCGCAGGTGTGACGACATTTGGATCCCGCCCTGGCGATAGTTTTCGCTACCAACTCTCACTTCAAGATGAAAAACTGAATATCTGGCTGGAGGACCGCTCCAACAAAAAGCAATGGTAAGGCCAAGTCCGTTATACCCACATCTTTTGAACTTAGGTAGTAAAAAGTAGCTAAAACCAATTATTTGCGTAGGCAATCCGGGTTGTTGAGCAAGGCAAAATACGTGACCGCAGCAAACATTTTCGTGGACGCATCGGCGGGAGACTACGTCTCGGTAAGAATTCTCTAAACGTGGTAAAGGGAACATTAAGCTGACAACTTCGCTCTTTTGCTTTATCACCAGTGCTTCCAGCAATTGGTTTCCGAGGACGCCATCAGTTCTCTCGTGCCTAGCTAGCTACCTAGTTCATGGTCTCGTCTTGGTTGTCATCGTCCTCAGGCTCGTGGTGCCCAGCGTGCGTGTCTTGGCCCGGGTCTCCGAACGTGAGGATCGTGGAGCTCGCATTCTTGAGCCGTCCGACTATGTGTTGGGATCGCTGTGGGGGGGGATAGCCACAGTATCAGACACTCAGCACCAGCCCTCGCACCCACGTCGCTCAAACTCACCTCTTCTTGCATCCGATACAGCTCGTTCATTCCGGCCTGGACCTCCACCGCGTCGTTTTCCAGTTGCCTGCGAGGACATCGTCATCGTCAGGGCACCTACACGTACAGCACCTAACTATCTCAAGGATGTAGCAGTCGCATGCGAGGGCCCACCGGTGCGTGGTCAGCAGATGCTTGAGCGTCTTCGTCAACTACAGACCGGACCGATTAGAGCTCAAAGTCACCGAACAAATACTCAAACAACACGAACCTGCTTCGCCATCTCCTTGAGGTCGACCGCAGGCGCGTCCGTTTCCACCTCCATCGGCGTCTGCTGCTCTTCCTCTTTGGACTGCTCGGAGGATAAAACCGATGAATCGCAGCGTAAGCTGGTGCCTCTCAGGGGTGGAAAACTACGACTTGAGATGAGTATCAAGCTCCGATTGCTTCAGTCAGCTCGAGATGTGAGCTACGTTTTCACACTCGAGCCAATTGCTGTGGAGCGAATCGATATCCTCGAGTCGAAGCTGAAGGATCAGCAAGAAGAGCTGGAAAAACTCCGTGCCCATCGAGACAATGCTACACGAATCTTCTTGTACGCAGAAAGTGAAACGTGGGTGTCATCGACGCTTCAGTGGAAACCTGTGAGCTCGGAGTTTTTCGCGTTGACGGCGGACAAAACGTCGATCACGGTCCTTCATCCAGGCTTGTATGCCGTTGGGGTACTTGTGAACCATTTGCCAACCCAAGCGAGCCATGGGAGCATCTCGCTGCAGAAAAACGGAGTTCAGCTTCAACGTGCTGCAACTGGGGCGTCCTACTATGACGATCGCTACAATGCGTCAGACTGCAATACAAGCCACCCGACCAGTAGTTCGTTGATGTGCATCGTCCAGGTCAAGAAAGGCGAGCTTATTTCAATCGTTTGCTCGGGAACCTCAGCTGTATCGAACTATGTTTCGTATTTGACGATGGTTCGCATTGGCGCTTGATTTGGGGATCTGCCGAGATAGTACAGTACTGTACCTAGTACTGCACCTCAAGCTCCTTCATTTCTGATTGCGAGATGGTAACCACAGGTACATGCCACTGTAACAGGGCCCTGGAAGAGAGCGGGCCTGTTATAGTGACGGACGGGGTGGAAGGGCGACAGCTACTCGACGCCTATGACAGGCGAAGGGTCGGTCATGACGGACGGCAGGTGGCGGCGGGTGGAGAGCGGATCCACTCCGCTACGCCACACGAGGGCGATCTTGGTCGCGACGAGTCGCGCTGCGACGAACTGGGTACGGAATGGACGGTGTAGGGCGAAGATCGCGAGGCTGGAAGGTCGAGCGATCTTGTTTGGAATGGACGGAGTGAGCTGAGCCTCACAAAGGAATTGGCTGTGAACTACACAGCCCACTGGACGGACGAAAGCACCCTCGGTGCCGAGCGACGACTGAGTCGGGCTAGCATGTAGGCTGAGCGAGTGCTGGCAGGGTAGTACGGCAAGTCTAAGCTTAGCATAGTAAAGAGTTGTGTATTGAAATAAATAGGACGAAAGTCCGGCTACTTGAAGTGGCCTGCGCGTGCTAGCAGATCACCACACCGACGACCGACCTTGGCCAACAGCAGCAACAGCACTCGGAGCGACGTCCCGCTGGCGAGCTGGCGTTAGCAGCCTCGTTACATGGTGGTCATACAGGGGCTCAGACCACGACGAACACGATCAAAAGCAACAACTCGGCTGACGAGCGAAGCAATGACCGCCACGCTGACGAGAACGAAGACGGGCAAGACGAGATGGGGACCGAAGCAGGCGAAGAACCCACCGATTGAAGATGAAGTGGCCGGAGACGACGAGCGGGATGAACTCGGGCATCAACACCAGCAGACAGGAGGCACGACGGCCGGCCGAACAGCGACCACGGGACAAGACGGGGACCAGCGAGGCTCTCGAGTAGCCGAACGGGAAGCGGAGATCGCTATGACGGATGCACCGTCGAACGAGAGCGGACAGTCCGCGACGCAGGTCGAAGAAACGACCACGACAAACACCAGCGACGACGCAACCACCATGGACGCAGCCGCAATGACAGCGGCCATTCAACACCTGATGACGGCGGCAGGACTCCAACCTGGGACAGCCACCACAGGCAGCAAGCGGAATCAAAAGAAACCCATGACGAAGACGCGACGACGAGCAGGAGCTGATGACGACGAAGATGAGCGAGCTCCGCGGACAAACCAACAGCGCGTCACGACAAAGGATGCACCCTCCACGGCGGCGCGAGTTGCGCCATCGACGAACCCGACAACGAGGAACGCGGCGCCAAGCGGGGGCCCGTCGACGGGCGAGCAAGCGGCGGGCACTCCGGCGGCGGGTACACCTGACATCTCAGCAATGGCGGCAGCCATCCGAGACTTGACGGCGATGGTGTCTGGACTCCAACCCACCGAGCCCAACGAAGGCGAACGGGGTCGACGAATGCAACGGCGAACCACGAGAGGAGCTACCCGCACGCGGCGAACGACGCCAGACTCGTCGGACAGCAGCAGCCGTTCGAGTCACACACACCGTCGGCGCGCCCGAAGTGGCCACAGGTCGAGGCGCCGGCGCGGTAGTGGAGGAGGCGACGGCGATAGCAGCTCCAGTAGCGATGACAGCAGTAGTAGCTCCAGCAGTTCCAGCAGCCCCAGCAGTGAGTCGGGAGATGGACGGCGAAGGGGAAGTCGACCAACGGAGCCGCCGGCACGCGGCGAACGGCCACCAGGCCGACGTAGCGTGAAAGAACTTGAGCTTCCGACGTTCACGCCCTCGCCGAAGGTATCGGTGTCCACCTGGATCGATAGGGTGGACTTGGCTCTCAAGGGCGCCGCGAAGTCGGGGCGGGGTAAGTGGTCTGACCACGCCCTGTACTTCATCCTAGGCAACCAATTGATGAAGAATGCAGCAAAGTGGTGGGTCAATCAAGATCGCAGACTTAAGAAAAGACAAAGGACTTGGACAAACCCGAAGAAAGCGCTGCTGTGGCGCTACGGACCGAAACTGGACAAGTCGAACGCCGAACTGCGCGTGACGATGAGACGAATGATGCCGGGCGAGACGTATGCAGATTTCGCGGCAGGGTTGCGCGATGTGGTAGGACGCAGCCGGGTAAAAGAACGTGTACTACTAGCTCAGTTCCTACGCTGTCTGGATAAGACAACGAAGAAGCTGGTTCAACAAAGGCCGAAGCCCAAAACGCTGGAAGAGGCGGTGGACAAGGCTACCGAAATTGACGACCCCATGGACAACGTCGCCCAGGGGATGGCCAATATCGGGCAGCCGTGGGCCGTAGCACCAAGTCACCACCTGATGACGATGACGGGCACGACCGGACCAATGAGCGTGATACCCGGGATCAGCGGCACGGGGTTACCGACGGAGATGGCCAATGCGTTCGCAGCGAGCGGGGGAGAAGCCAGTGGTGTGGCGCTGTTCACCAACCTCAAGGCGTGTAGAACGAGTGTTCGGGCACGTGGGATTCACTCCCTGGCCACGCGTGGAACGGTAAGTTCTGGGCCGAGACGAAGCAACACGAGTTGTGACGCCAGGTGGCGCAGCCGAAGATGGAAGGCAAGAAACCGGCGGCCAAGGTGAAAACCAAACGGGAGGAGTTCGCGTCGAGTGGGGACGAGTCCGATGTAAAACCTCTTCGGAACAAGTTCAAAGCGGCTGTCAAACAGGCCACTGCAGACGGTAGTCGATACGGACCTGGGCGAGCAGGTGCTGGCCAACAACAGGAGGGGGACCGGAAAAACCTGCCGGAGACGTGCTTCAAATGTGGACGAAGTGGCCATAGGCCGTCGCTCTGTACGGTGCAGCTGAAATGCTTCGCATGCAACCAGTTTGGGCACTTCGCCAGAGAGTGCCCCGACGCAGACGCGAAGGCACGGAACGACGCCTACCTGGAGCAGCGAGAACAGAAGCCGCCACCAGCGGCGGAAAACGCCGACCGGGCACGGTAGAGGGGTTACCGTGTCCGGGGGCGATAAGGCATCCCCAATGGCAGCTGTCAGCGGCAAGCAGTGGAGGCAGAGATCGGCAAGCTGTGGCGGCCACGCAGGAGCAGAACGCCACGGGACAGCATGGTCAAGTGGCAGACGACGGAGGTGCGGAGGAAGGACAGAAGCGGCGAAGGGCGAAGAGTGGATTGGCGGCGGATGACGCCGCGAGGAAGAAGGTGACGGGGATATGCCCCGGCACGTCGGGGTCGGTGACGAATACGGGGGCGAAGCGACCGGCGCGGACCGTACGGTTCGAGGACGAGCCGACGGTGTTCGGCATGGACAAGGTACTGCAGCACATGGCTACGGAAGCAGCGGAGCGAGACGACCGACGCGCGGCGGTATATGTGGCCACAGTGCGGCCCACGTTAGCATCGACGCGGTATGCTACCGAGGAGCGAGAAGCGCAGCTACGCACACGAAGTGGAGAAGGTACGAAGGCACGCTCGGCTGGAGCAGGCGCGGAGGTGGGACGCACTGGAGAAGGCGCAGCGGCACCACCGACCGAAAGAGACGACGGGGAACGGCGGATGATGGCACGGATGACGAGGATCACAGAGGCGGAGGAGCTTGAGAGCGAGTCGACGATGCCCTCGCCAACAGAGCGCGGCTCGAATAACGGGGCGGACCCCGACGCGCCCACGACGGCGAGTGGAGACGTGACGACCACAAGCCCGCCCGATGTGACTGACACGCCGGGCACCGACACTAGGGCCTGCACGAATGCGGGGGTGGACGGAGTCGACGCGCGTGAAGAGGAAGCAGCCACGATGCACGGTGATGGCGCGAGGGACAACGACGCAGTGGTGCAGGCCAAGCAAGACGAGATCAGTCAAGCTCGTCTTGCACGGCACAAGGTCCGGAAAGCAGCGAAGCGGCACCGATTTCGGGCGTTGCAGCTCAAACGACGCCGTGAGGCGAAGGCTACGGAAGCCGGGCGCCAAGAAGTCAAAGAGGCGCGACAAAGACAGCGGCGCACGGAGGCGAGTGAAGCCCTAGATGCCCTACAACGGCGGCGTCAGCAGGGTCGTGATGAACCAGGAACGCGTGAGTCGGCGACGGCGCGGGTGAGCCTGGTGAAGCAACACTGATGCGGCGGTCGATGATCCGACGGAGTATGTGGGCACGGAAGACGGGTTGCCGACGGCAACGATGGAGGTAGCCGGCGAGCGACGTTGCGTCAAGCTGGATAGTTGTGCACGCTATACAATAGCGGTCACGGACTGGATGACACTCGGCGATCGGGTTGCGATGGAGGCACCCGTAGACTACGTAGAAGGGATCGGCGGGTTCCTACTTGACGTGGTGGGGGTTTGGCGCTTCGAGTTGCGCAGTGTATTCGATGAGAAAGTGATTGTGGACGCGTGCGTGGTGGCCGGATGCACGAGCGAATTTTTGTTGGGTGTAGACTTTATGAGGGCGAAAGGAGCCACCATGGACTTTGATAAGAATGAAGTGAGATACCGGGACGGCGAGCGTGCGGTGGTCATTCCATTCCGCACTCGTGATGGAAGTGGGGGAGCGAGGATCGCAGCCGTTCGCATGGCGGGCAAGATGAAGCTGGCCGAGCGGGCGGTGACGCCGATACAGGTGTCGGTAGTCGCACGAGATGGCGAGTATGGGCTCTTCATACCTACGAAACAAATGGGGTCAGTGATGTTGGCCGCCACGTTGACCAAAGCACGTGACGGTCGGGCTTGGATACCAGCGATTAATACTAATAGTGCTACGGCCAGACTACCAAACAAGAAAGAGCTGGGTACTTGGATACCCCTGGATGGAGAGATGAACATTTTGGCGATGAACGGGGAACTGCAAGTGGAGCGACTGCACGAGTGGTTGGACACGATGGGTGATACGACGACGCCGCTGCAGGACGAAAGTGAAGTGCGCATTGGAGTGGAAGAAGCAGACGCGCGTAAGTTGGTAATGAAATTGTTGAGAGTTTATCGGAACTTGTCGGCAAATTCGGGCGATTGCCCACCCGCCACTGCTCTCGACATGCACCACCACATTGACACTGGTGATGCATCGCCGATAATGTTGAAGAGGCGGCGGCAGGCTCAGACCGAAGATAAGATTATCGAAGATAACGTCAGCCAGATGCTGTATGCGGGAGTTATCGAAGAGGGCAATGGGGCGTGGGGCTTCCCAGTTGTACTCGTGCGTAAGAAGGACGGCGAGGTGCGGTTTTGTGTGGATTACCGGGCGCTCAATAAAGTCACGAAGAAAGATGTCTATCCTCTTCCCCGAAAAGACGAAACCCTCGAGGCGCTGGGTGGAGCTCTATTATTTACGACCTTAGATTTACGTGCTGGGTATTGGCAGGTGCTTGTCGCGCCGGAAGATCGCGATAAAACCGCATTTACTACGAAAAAAGGGCTCTACAGGTTCGTCCGGATGCCCTTCGGACTAACTAATGCGCCGTCCACCTTTCAGCGCATGATGAACGGCGTTCTGCGAGGGTTAACCTGGACTACCTGTTTGGTTTATTTAGACGACATTGTCATATTTACGCGGGGCGGTATCGAACGGCACATCGTAGAGGTGGCGAATGTGTTGGAACGGCTGGCGACCGCAGGATTGACCCTAAAACTTAAGTGGTGCACGTTCGCAACCAAGTCGATGGATTACTTGGGGCATGAACTTAGCAGTGACGGGGTGCGACCCCTGCAGCGACTCATTTCGGCGGTTCGAGAATTTCCTAGACCTACAGATGCTACGGAGGTGAAGCGTTTTGTGCATCTCGGGGGATACTATAGGCGCTTTGTGGAGGGATTTGGTTCAATCGCGGCGCCAATGACAAAACTACTCCGGAAGACAGCCGAATGGGCATGGACGCCCGAACAGGAGCAGGCTTTCGAAAGAATTAAGGCGATTCTAACCACTAAACCTTTGTTAGTCTACCCCGACGTTCGACTACCGTTCCGAGTGGTCACGGATGCCAGCAAAATTGGCCTGGGCGCATGCCTCATGCAAGAACGAGAGGGCGGGTGGAAACCGGTGGCTTACGCCAGTAAGGTCAATAGTGAGACGGAGGGCAAGTACGGCATTACCGAGCTCGAGTGTTTAGCAGTGGTTTGGGCGATTAAGTTATTTCGGCCTTGCCTATGGCCGTACGTTCACGATACTCACGGATCATGCTGCCCTGAAATGGCTCATGACTAGCCCTAATCTGACTGGGAAGTTGCACCGCCGGGCGTTGACGCTACAGGAGTTCGACTTCGATGTCCAGTATCGACCGGGGAGCACTAACGTGGTGGCAGACGCGTTGTCTCGCGCACCCGTGGCAGCGACGGCGCTCGCAGCAGTTGGCCGTCGGCGACTCGCGAAGCAGCGGGTAGCAGGGCGAACGATGCCAACGGAAGAGGTCGGTATGGTAGCGGAGACGGAAGGGGCAATGAGGGCAGTAACGCGTCAGAAGGAAGGTGGGCAGGGCGTTCGAGACAACGCCGAGCCCGAGACCAGCGGGCCTTCACTCGACGTGACTGTCCCCGAGCACGAGGAGCGAGTTCCGACTGGGGTGTTAAGCCCTCGACCAGAACCAAAGGTCACGAGTGCGAGTGGTGTGGGTTCGGACACTTCGACGTTGGCGGCGACAGTGCGAGGAACCGGGACTAGTGTTGACCCACCAGTCACGAAGGCGCAAGCGGCGCAAGCGGCGGAAACGGAGGCAGTCGTGGGGGCGACTACAGCGGGCGAAGCGGTGGAGACGGACATGGTGCTGCTACCGAAGCACACAGAGGTGCAGTCGAGGCGGACCCGGCGGACGGAGCGACGAATGGAGGTCGAGAACGCGTCGCGACCCCAGACGCGAGCAGCCAAGCGACTGGCTGACGAAGAAGAACGCCGGAGACGAGAGGGGATGGCTGCACCAAGCAGTCACCAGGACGGCCCAGCGGACGCCGCGGTGGCGACGAATGACGAAGGAAGTGCGACGCACATCCAGCCGATGCATACGCTGGCGACACCGGTGGAAACTGGTGCAATGCAGCACACGACGGACGCTGGCGGGCCACCAGCACCAGTAAGAGGCCCGCCGAAGAGCAGCGAGGAACCGGGAAGACCGCGGGTGGAGCGAGACGGAACCATCACGACCCCCACTCCAACCGGGGGCCGAGCCGTCGGGACTACTACGATGACACGGCTGGAAGCCGACGCCACCACCAAACGAGGACGCCAACGAGTCCCGCCAGTGGCCGAGCGACGGGACGATGCAGTCAGCGACGTCGGAAGTCGAGTACGGCGCCAGATGCAGACATCGGAGGTGGTGTCGTCCAAGGACAAGCCCCGGCAGCGGTCGGCGAAGACAGGGAAGGGCGCCGAGCCTGCAGGCAAAGCGCCGCCTCGAACCAGCGGTAGCAAGGGGCGAGAGACGATACGCGGAGGTGATGACCAAGGACGGGGAACTCGACGAAACGATGAGGGAGGTGAGGCAGCATCACCCACCGAAGAAATTGAACGCCTCGGCGAAAGACCGCCGAGTGAGCCGACACTGCAGCTGACGGATGGAGAAGTCATCGAGGCACAGCAGAGGAGTCGGCTGGTACAGCGACTTGTCGAGGCCGGCAAACATCAGGGCAAGAAGGTGGTGACGGCTTTTGGATTGGTGTTGATTGAGACGGTGAAAGGACGACGGGTGGTGTTGCCGCCGGCCTTGTGGGCGACGGTCTTCTAAGAAAGCCACGATTCGATATGGGCGGGGCACCTGCGAGCAACCCACACTCACGCTCGAATAGCGCGACTCTACTGGTGGCCTAACCTGGAACGAGAAGTCAAGCGTTGGGTGGCCGGGTGTCAGGAGTGTGGTAGCCGCAAGGCGCGCCCACGTGAAGTGATTCCTCCGCTGAGGAGCCTGAGAGGTGGAGACGTTGGCGATAGATGGACATTGGACGTGGCGGGTCCGCTGCCCGTGAGTGACGGTGGACAGCGATACGTGATCGCCGCCATTGAATACGTCACTCGCTACGCAGTCGCAGTGACGGTACCCCGACACACAGCTGAAAACGTAGCCGAATTTCTAATGCGGCACGTGGTGCTGCGTTTCGGTCCCTTTCGGGAGCTCTTGACGGATGGAGCGCCCGAATTGACGGGCAGTGTGATCGAGCAGCTCGTGATCATGCTGCAAGCGCAGCAGACGAACCCGGTTCCGTACAGGCCTCAAATGGTGGGGTTAGTAGAACGATTCCATCGTACGTGGAAGGACTGTGTGTCCACGTACATGAATGAGGCCAAGCAACATGATTGGGATGTATGGGTCGACTGCGCAGTTTACGCGTACAACTCCGACCCACACTCAACTGTGAAGTTATCACCGAATGAGTTGATGATGGGGCGGCAGCTCCGCAGCCCGAACGAACTCCTACGAAGCACCAGCGTCGCAGAGGCAGGCGAGTTAACGGCCTATCACCAGCGACTGCTGGCAGCTTTGAAAAGTAGCCAAGAATGCGCTGACCGGGCGCGAGAACGGGAACAGCAGCGTCAGGCCCGGTATTACGATCGGAAAGTAAAGCAGAAACGCACTTTCGAACTCGGCGACCGGGGATGTACCGACCACCTCGGGGCCCTAAGGCCTCGAAGTTTGTTCACCAATGGGCAGGGCCGATGCGGATAGTGGATTCGGCCGGTTACGACAACTACCTGATTGAACGAGAAAATAAGACGGGGAAACGTGAGCAGTTTGTGGCACATGTGTCATTTTTAGTTACGTACCGCTACCCGGTGGCTCTATTGCGCGAAGTGGCAGCTGACCTGGAAGCGCAACTCGAACATGAAGGCGCGTTCCAACGCCAAACTCATGACGCGTCGGCAAGCGCGCCTGTGGGAGCAGCGACGGCTCCTACACGTGCAGCAGCTGCAGGCCGCGGCACGAAGCGAACTCGCCAACCAGCAGTGGGTACGAGCACATCCGGATAGCCGGACGAGCTCATGGTGGAACTGCGACGACGGCGGCGAAGGAATAAGGCTGGACACTACGTGCTCGAATTCGAGCTGCAGTCTCTACCTGCGTGGAACCGGCGTCGCAGCAACCCCCACGAACAATCACGGCGAAGTGGAACGGATGCAGACGATGATGGACGGCAGTGGATATCAGTCGGGGAGTACGACCGGCTACTCCAACTCGGCAGAGTCGTGGAGAGATCTGCTGGTGGAGAAGGCGAGTAACAGGGCCCTGGAAGAGAGCGGGCCTGTTATAGTGACGGACGGGGTGGAAGGGCGACAGCTACTCGACGCCTATGACAGGCGAAGGGTCGGTCATGACGGACGGCAGGTGGCGGCGGGTGGAGAGCGGATCCACTCCGCTACGCCACACGAGGGCGATCTTGGTCGCGACGAGTCGCGCTGCGACGAACTGGGTACGGAATGGACGGTGTAGGGCGAAGATCGCGAGGCTGAAAGGTCGAGCGATCTTGTTTGGAATGGACGGAGTGAGCTGAGCCTCACAAAGGAATTGGCTGTGAACTACACAGCCCACTGGACGGACGAAAGCACCCTCGGTGCCGAGCGACGACTGAGTCGGGCTAGCCTGTAGGCTGAGCGAGTGCTGGCAGGGTAGTACGGCAAGTCTAAGCTTAGCATAGTAAAGAGTTGTGTATTGAAATAAATAGGACGAAAGTCCGGCTGCTTGAAGTGGCCTGCGCGTGCTAGAAGATCACCACACCGACGACCGACCTTGGCCAACAGCAGCAACAGCACTCGGAGCGACGTCCCGCTGGCGAGCGGGCGTTAGCAGCCTCGTTACACACGAAATCTCGATTTTATTCAGAATACATTTTTTATACTCGAAACAGCGTTCATTTAGTTACGTCGAGAATCCGAGGGAGAAATTTCGAGGTGGTGGGGCAGCGTCGCCTGGTCTACTAGCCAAAACTTCAATTTCTCACGTTTTACACATATACACATATATGTATTGTGCCTTTCACCGATTTTGGCGGGTGGGCTTTTAATTCGTGCGGAATTAGATCCATAAAACGGCGGCCTACCTTTATTTAATGCTAATTCTGCCTATGATTGTGAGGACTTCCCCTAACACCCGCGATCGGCTTTTGCAAGCTAACCGATGGAGATACGGCGGGATAAACACAGAATGGCGAGCAGCAAACCGCCAATCGCCCTGTTTCCCTCTAACTCGGGCGGGATTAGCTTATTCCGTCTCAATTCATGTTCACCATCGCCACCTTAATTCGACCACGATCAGATGACCTTGAATTAACGATGGAATTAGCTAACACAAGGCATAATTAAGATCGAGGTGGGATTAGAATTATGCCAAAATTATCACGGCAGAATTGCTGAAAGGCACAATACATGTACGTACTGTGTGATCGCGACCACTGTTTCCCACCCATCACGATATGCAATTGTCGAAACGAATGTGTGGTGGCGTGATTTCTTTCAAACAAGTACGCGCGTTGGAACTCATCCTAAGGAATCTGTCCGGCTAGCTGTTGTTTTGCCGAGGATACGATTTCTTTCTGCGTTCGTGTTTTCGTACAATCTACCGTTTTTGAGAGGAAACGGAGCACCAATATCTATCTGCACATAACTCAAAAATCCCCAACCAGCGCAAAGCTTCGCTCCAAGAGTCCAGTGATGCCCGCGGCAGTCGATGTCGAAGTCAAAGGAGTAATAACGTTTGGATCACGTTCTGGTGATAGCTTTTGTTACCGAATCTCACTTCAAGATGAAAAGTGAACATCTGGCTGGAGGACCGCTCCAGCAAAAAGCAATGGTAATGTAACGATCCTCTTGTCTTGCCCGGTCGTTAGGCAGATCGTATAGCTACGCTGTGGCGGTCTGTGTCGCCGTCGCTTCAACTTCGACACTTGATGGCCGTCAGAGACTAACTCAGTCTCCCCCTGCCGGAACCCACGCCTGCGTCTGCGCTAGTTCCTACTTTGTTATTCTTTGTTTAATCGCTAGCCTAAGCCAACAATCTACTTCTCGTTGCTGTGCCTTCCGTCGTCGTAGCCACCGTGCACCCAGTCGCCGCCAGATCCCGTACCGAGACGCTTCTAGAGCACCCCCGAGCCTCAATGCCCGTCGTTGCCCTCACCCACGCCTGGTACCGCCCGACGCCCAACCAGCCGATCGGTTACTACCCAGCAGTGGCGTTCGACCACTGTCGACGTACTGCTCTCCTTGCTGCTACTTCAGGCACCGGGAGCTCGTCTCCTCGTGCCCGTCTGCCCTCGTCTTCCGCGCTTGTGTCTGCGCGGCCTTCGTCTGCGTCTCACGCGGCGAATTCGGTTGTGAGCTCGCCTCACAGTGCTCCCCGCCGCTCGAAATCACACGGCCGGCCGCCTCGAGGTACTTCAAGGTACCCCGCACGTCCGATCCAGCGTTCTCGTCCTCGTCACCGGCGTAGCCAGCGTCCATTGGTCACCGCCTGTGGTGCACCTCTTCGTCAGTCCGCGCGATCTTGGCAGCGGCTGCTTCTACGTGGCCGGATTGCGCCACGGTTCCATTACACGCCTTCTTCCCCCACAGAGTCTTCCACGCCTCTGTCGGCCTCGAGAAGCCGATCATACTCGGCAATGGAGCCCCATTGTGACTCGTCGTCCGCGGCAGTAACTCGCGCTGCATCCTGTACGGGTCGGAGCTCGAACTCGAGGACGTAATGACCCGCTCGGTTCCGCCTACGTCGTCGTCGTAACTCCACCAGGAGCTCACTCGACTGCTGCTCTGGTCTCGTGCTGCGCGCCGACCTCGCTTTCGGCCTCGGACCGCAGTGGCTGCGTTAATCTGAACCGTCGTTGCTCGTACAGGCGACGCTGTCTCCTCGTCTGCCCTTTCATGATCTACTTGCTCAGCGATGTCGGCCGCCGCCTGCTTCAGCAGCGCCTTCGGGTAGTAGTAGGTCACCAAGAACGACACGTGCACAATGTGCCGTTCCGCGTCTCCGTCAGTATCTTCTCGCTCCACTAGGAAGTTGTCGTACCCCGCATGCTCGATCACTCGCATCGGACCGACCCACTGATGCACAAATTTAGACGCCGTAGGCCCTCGGGGTGGCCGGAACATCCAAACCCGGTCACCTGGAGACAGCGTCCGTTTCTGCTTCGTCCTGCGGTTGTAGTATTTAGCCTGACGCGCTTGTTCACGCGTCCAAGCTCTCTCAGCAATCTCATAACTGCTCCGCATCGCCTGCAGCAGCCTCTGATGGTAACTCGTCATTTCACCAGCTTCCGCCACACTCGTTTCTCGTAATAATTCATTCGGGCTCTTAAATTGACGCCCCATCATAAGCTCGTTTGGTGATAGCTTCACCGTAGTGTGTTGCCCTGAATTATAGGCGTAGACGGCGAAGTCTAGCCACACATCCCAGTCTCGTTGCTCGTCCTCGTACATGTAGGTCGCCACGCAGTCCTTCCACGTCCTGTGGAATCTCTCCACAAGGCCGATCATCTGCGGGCGGTAAGGCACCGGATTCACCTGCTGAGCCTGCATCATGGTGACCAGTTTCTCGATCACCTTACCCGTCAGTTCGGGAGCCCCATCCGTCAGCCGCTCGCGGAACGGCCCAAACTTGAGCACCACGTGCCGCATTAGGAACTCCGCCACGTGCTCCGCCTCGTGCTGCTTCACCGCCACCGCGACCACGTATCTGGTCACGTATTCCACCGCGGCAATGACGTATCGTGGTCCGCCATCTTTCGTCGGCAGAGGGCCCGCTACGTCCAGGGCCCACCTGTCCCCCACGTCTCCGCCTCTGATACTCCTGAGTGGCGGCACCACCTCACGCGGCCGTGCCTTGCGGCTGCCGCAATCTTGGCATCCTCTGACCCACTGCTTGACTTCACTTCGCAGCCCGGGCCACCAGTAGACCTTGGCGATTCGGGCGTGGGTATGGAGCGCGCGCAAGTGCCCTGCCCACACCGAATCGTGTGCTTCTTTGAATACTACCGCCCACAAGCTGGGTGGCAGTATCACACGCTTCCCCTCTGCCGAAGCGATCAGTGCCAGTCCGTGGCGTACTTCCACCTTCAGACCCCCGTGCATGCCGGCCTTGACCAGCCGCTGCACCAGGCTGCTCTTCGCCTGGGCACTGATGATCTCGTCGTCAGTCAGCTAGAGCGTCGGATCGTGCTCTCGCTGTCCTGCGCGTTCTCCTGCCCGCTGCTCAGCTTGCGCCTGAGTGACTTCGTTCCCCACGGGCCCAGCTGCCGTTGTCGGCTGGCCATCGCCCCCACGTATCAGCTGCGACGACCGCTGCTGCCGTCCGGCCGCCGTCACTTCCGTCGCCGTTCGCCTTGCCGCCGGTTTGTCAGCCGACGTCGCCTGCGGAACGCGTTTCGCGCTCTTGATCGTCTGGCCCACCCCGCCACTCACTAATGGCTTCGTTCTTGGTCGGTTGGCCACTGCATCTTTCGCCGCCGGTCGCGGCTTGTCGCCTTCTCCAGTCGTCGGTTCCACTCGCGTCGCTCGTGTCCCTCTGCTTGGTTCTGGGGTCGACGGTGTTCGCCCCGCACCGTCCGTCGGCCTCGTCACCCCGCCTGCCGTGTCCATCTTCGAGCAGGCCGATCCTTGCTGCCCGTCGACCGTCACATCGAGCAGAGCGTCTTGACGCACTTCTCGAGACTCCGCCGGCGTCCTACGAAGCGCTTCACTCCTTGACAACCTCGCCGATACGGCGCTGCTCGTCTCCGTGCTCTTCTCCGCTGCTTGGACTCTCGTTGCCCGCTTCTTCGACGCCGCCGGCACTGCTGCCGGGTTTCCAGTCATCGCCACCGCGGGGTCGACCACGGCGGTCGAAGATCGCAGTCCAGAGTGTGGGGTCACGCCCACAATTGGCGTCCGGATCGGGTCACGAGGCCCAAGCTCTCGTGGCCCCGTTGGCACTTCTGCCACCCGCTTCTCGTCGACACCCGCCGACCTGTCGAGTCGTCGTGCACTGCTCCTCGTCCGGTCGGCCATCGATGAGGGCACTACTGCGGGCGCACTCTGCTTGCTCTTCGTGGGTGGGGCGGGTTGCTGCTCGTTACCGCGAGTGATCACGGGCGCGGCTTCTCGTGCCCACCTACCACTACGACCGTCGAGTTGCTTCATGATATGACCGCCTCACTTCCTGCTGTGGCCGTCGTACTCCACGCAATGTCCGAGGACAACGCGTCGTCCGCCACACTGTCTAAGCCGCCACCGCCTCCGTCTCCCGTCTCCTGCTGCTCGTGTGTCGCCAAGCTGGCTTCGCCGCCTCCGCGCGCTTCTCGGGACGAGAGTTCCGACCTCGCTGGTCGCTGTTTCGCCCTACGTCGCCGTCCTACCGCAGCCAACACTACTGCCGTCGTGGGTGCCCTCGAGAGCGCATCCGCGACTACGTTGGTGCTTCCTGGTCGATATTCGACTTCGAAGTCGAACTCCTGGAGGGTCAATGCCCATCGGTGTAGCTTCCCAGTCAGGTTGGGGCTCGTCATTAGCCACTTGAGGGCCGAGTGATCCGTCACAATGGTGAACTTTCGGCCGTACAGATACGGCCGAAACAACTTAATAGACCACACCACTGCTAGACACTCCCGCTCGGTGATCCCGTACTTCGCCTCCGTCTCGCTGTTTACCTTGCTAGCGTAGGCCACGGGCTGCCACCCGTGCCCTTGGTCCTGCATTAGGCATGCCCCGAGACCCGTGATGCTAGCATCCGTTACAACCCGAAAGGGCAGGCGGAAATCCGGATAGATCAGCAAAGGTTTGGTCGTGAGCACTTCCTTCACGTACTCGAACGCCGTCTGCTGTGCCTCCGTCCATTCCCACTCCACGCTCTTGCGCAACAACTTCGTCATGGGCGCCATAATGGCCCCGAACCCCTCAATAAAACGTCTGTAGTAGCCCGCGAGATGAACGAACCGCTTGACCTCCACGTCGTCTCGGGGTTGCGGAAATTCCCGTACCGCCGACACTAAGCGCTCTAATGGTCGTACGCCGTCAGAACTAAGTTCGTGTCCTAAATACTCCATCCTTCTGGTCGCGAACACGCACTTCTTCAACTTCAGCGTCAGGCCGGCTTCAGCCAGTCGCTCAAGCACGCAGACCAGCCATACCACATGGCGTTCGATACCGCCCTTCGTGTAGACGATAATATCATCTAAATACACTAAACATGTCACCCATGTCAGTCCCCGTAGCACGCTATTCATCATGCGCTGAAATGTCGAGGGGGCATTGGTGAGACCGAAGGGCATCCGCACGAACTCGTAAAGTCCCTGCTTCGTGGTGAACGCGGTCTTCTCCTGGTCCTTGGCCGCCATCTTGATCTGCCAACAGACCGCTTTTAAATCTAGCGTACTAAATAGTAAGGCTCCGCCTAGCGCCTCCAATGTTTCATCGATCCGGGGCAAGGGATAGACATCCTTACGAGTCACCTTGTTGAGGGCTCGATAATCGACACAAAATCGGACTTCCCCGTCCTTCTTCTTCACTAGCACTACGGGGAAGCCCCACGCGCCGTCGCCCTCTTTAATCACCCCAGCCGCGAGCATCTTGCGCACATTTGTTTCAATTACTGCTTCTTCAGACTGCGCCTGCCGTCGGCGCTTCAGCATAATGGGCGCGGCGTCGCCCGTGTCAATGTGGTGCTCCGTAGACAAGGCCGTGGCGGGTGGACAGTCCCCCGTGTCCGCCGTCAATCGCCTGTAGACTCGTAGCAACTTAACAATTAACTGCTTGCTCCCTTGGTCGTCAACTCCAATGTTCACTTCACTTTCATTTTCCAGTGGTTCGTCACTACTCTCGCCCAATTCCTCCAGCCATGCGCTCACCCGGTCCCGACGTAACTCTCCACTCATCTGTAATAATGTCACGTCGCTGTCGAGCGGCACCCATTTGCCTAACTCTTTCTTCGCAGGTAGTCGCGAGTCCTCGCCGTTCGCGTTGATCGCGGGCACCAAGGCTTTACCGTTCCTCACTATGGTCACAGTGGGGGCCAGCATGACCGCTCCCGTGTGCTGCGTGGGGATGAACAGCCCCCTTTCTCCGTCCTTGGCCGTTACGGCCACTTCTATCGGCGTCACGGTGCACTTGTCCAACTGCACACGTCGTGCCATGCGCACCACTGCAATCCGACCGCGCCCAACGCCGTCATAAGTACGGAAGGGTATCACCACTGATCTACCGCCCTTGCTGTACCGCACTTCGCTGTTCTCGAAATCCATGGTGGCTCCACGCGTTCGCATGAAGTCCACCCCTAGTAGGAACTCGTCCGTACACCCCTGGACGATGCATGCCTCGACGCTGATCGTCTCACCGAAGACACTCTGCAGCTCGAACCACCATACTCCGACCACGTCAAGCAAAAAGCCCCCGATGCCTTCAACGTAGCCTACTGGGGCGGCCTTTCCGACTCGGTCCCCGTACTGCATCCAGTCCGTGCCGACGACAGTGAACCGCGCTCCACTGTCGAGCTTGACCTGTCGACGCACTCCGGCGACTTGCATCACCGCGGTCGGTAGCCCGTCATCGGCGCCGACATACTCCACTCGCTCCTGCGACACCTTGGCGGCGCTGCTCCCACGATGCTTCACGAGACTCACGCGGGCGGCCTGGCGTGGGTCGTGATCGCCACGCATTGACTCACCACGCTGCTTCCTCCGCTCTTCAAGTTACTCCAGAGCAACGGTGGCCACGCTCCGTCGTGCAGCGAGCTCGTCTTCGGCCACTCGCTGCTCTGCCGCCTCTTGCTCTCGTCCTTCCCGCTTCCGCCGGGCCAGCAGCACCTTCACTCGCTGCCTCTTGGCCTGCCTGCGGGCTCGTCGTCTCGCCAGACGTATCCGTGCCACCTCGGAGAGCCCGTCCGCCTCGTTCGCCAGTGTCGCCGACTCTGCACGCGTCTCCTCCGCTGCGGGGTCGCTCGCCTCCGGTATGACTGCGCCCAACTCCGCCTCATCCTTGCTCAGCTGCTCGCTCTCGTCCGAGTCCGCCTCGGACTCGTCCAATACGACGGCCGCGTCGCCCTCGCTGATCGCCAGCAACTCTGCATCCTGCTCCTCGTCGTCCGTGTTGCTGGCTGGAGACTTGCCAGCGTCATCTTGTTCCTTAACGCCTCCCACTTCGCTTGTCCTCATCGCCTCGGACGCGCTCACGCTGATCGACGACTCGCCCGTGTTCAGATCGTCGTGCCTCGTCGAGACCCGACCGGGTTCGCCACCATCATCCGACGACGTCCTCGACGTCGTTCCGCCGCTACTTGTCCGCACTGCGGCGCCTTCTCCAGTCTTGAGTGCGTCGCTCTGGTACAACTCGCGCTCCGCTTGTACGAAGCGTACGGCGGCCATCGCAGGTCGGACAGTCGCCACGTAGCGCAGGGCTCGCTCGGCGTCGCGCGTCGCCGTCGCAGCCTTCATTTCGAGTAGCACCTGCTCCACTCCGTCGCACTCTCCACTTGTACTCGCCCGCACGACCCTCGTCGGGGCCGCCTCCTCTCTCCTCTCTCGCCTCACGTCTTGTCCGTCCATTCCTCGAGCCTCGGCAGTACTGCCGACGCCCGACACCTGCTGACTCGTCGCCACCGGGTCGCAGTCGTTCGCGTGCTGGTCATCACTCACCAGACCGCCTCCACCTTCGCCACACGCCACCTGTCGGGGATCATCGTGCTGCACCGGGCGTAGTAACCCCGTTACTACGCCCGTTCCTCGTTTTCCCCTGGCGACTTCGCCGACTGCCCCCGTGACTTCATGTAGGCGTCGTTCCGTGACTTGGCCTCCGCGTCTGGACACGCCCTCGCGAAGTGACCCGCCTTGTTACAGGCGTAGCACTTCACCTCGTTCGGGCACTGAGTCGCCCAGTGACCCATCTGGCCACACTGGAAGCACGATGCATTGCCGCGCCGGCTGCCCTCGTACTGCCCGCCGCTGACTAGCCGCACGGCTCGCGCTTCACCACTGGGCGAGTCGCCCGTCGTCTGGTTCACAGCAGCTTTGAGCCGCTTCTTCTTTGGCTTGACGTCGGAATCGTCGCTACTCGACGACACCGCTTCACGTCTTGCCTTCGCCTTCTTGGCGGACTTGGCCGCTGCTGCCTTGTCACTGGCCGCCGCCACTCGCCGCTTCCGTTCCACCTTCTTCGGCTCATACCAATATTTACCGTTCCACTGATGCCCAGGCGGAGGGTCCCAGGTGCCCGACCACGCGTTGTAGATCCCCTGCGGGTTGGTAAAGAGCGCCACTTGCCCCACTTCGCCTTGTGTCGCGACCTCATTGTTGGTTAGGTGAGTCGTGCTGCCCGTGATAGCAGTAGGGAGCCCCGTGCCACCGATGCCTGGCACCACCATCGTCTGGCCGGTCGTACCGGTCATAGGAATCAAGTAGGGGTTGGGCGCTGTTGCCCAGGGTAACCCGATGTTCATCATGCCCTGTGCGACATTGTCCATGGGGTCGTCGATGTCTGTAGCCTTGTCGACTGCCTCTTCCAGCGTGGCAGGCTTAGGGGCCTGCTTTACCAGCTTCTTGGTGGTCTTATCGAGACACCGGTAGAATTGGGCCAGTAGTACGCGCTCACTAATCCGGTTGTGCCCAACTGCATCTCGAAGTCCAGCGGCGAAGTCCGCGTAAGTCTCGCCTGGCATCATGCGACGCATACTCACACACCACTCCGCCGCCGACTTGTCCAACTTCTCCGCGTAGCGGTGCAGCAGCGCCTTCTTGAGGTTGGTCCAGGTCCTCTTGCGCTCCGGAAGCCGCCGATTCATGTTCACCCACCACTTGGCGGCGTCGTCCATGAGCTTGTTGCCCATGATGAAGTAGAGGGCCTTGTCCGACCACTTGCCGCGCCCCGACTCTTCGGCACCCTTCAATGCCAGATCAACCCGGTCGATCCACGTCGACACCGACGTCTTCGGAGAGGGCGCGAACGTGGGCAATTCAAGGTCCTTCACGCTCTTCCTCGGCGGCACTCGTTGCTGCCGTCTTCCTTCTCGCCGCGCCCGCCTACCACTTCGTGCGCGCGCCTCGCTGTCGGACGACTCACTTTCCGCGTCGCTGCTCGAACTGCTCGAGCTACTCGAGCTGCTCGAGCTGTCGTACCCTCCATCGCTGCTGGAGTCGGACGACCCGCCACCGTCACCGCCTGGGGTACCCATGGGAGTTCTCACAGCCCGTGTTCGTCGACTGCCGGCCTGTTGGCCATCCGGATGCGCGCTAGCGCTGGTAGACTGGGGCTGAAGCCTCGACACCATCGCGGTGAGCTGCTGAACGGCTGTAGCCATAGCTGCCATCTCGGGCGAAGGTGCCGCGTCCACCATCCCGCTTCTCGGTTGTCCTCGTCCTACCGTCGTCTGGCGGGTTGGCGCCGCTGGAGGCCCGCCGCCGATACTGGAATCATTCGCCACGGCTGCCATCGACGCTGGGGCCTCGTGACCGTCGGCCACCGACGCCGGTGTCACACGTGCAGGCACGCGTGTCGCCTGGTCCTCAGGGTTTCGCACTCCACTCGTCGGTACCTCATCTTCCCTGGCGACGACTGCCTGTGGCTGCAACCCAGCCACGATCGCGGTCAGCTGCTGCAGGACCGACGCCACCGCTTCGGCATCCATGGCGGGCGTCGAGGTAGAGTGGCTCTCACTGGCGAGGCCGTCTCTCAACTGTTCCGCCGGTAAGATCGCGGGCGACGGTTCGTCGCGCGACTCTTCGTTCGGACCCGCGTCTTTCGACCTCGTCACGGCCTCATCCGCCGTCGTGGTGGGGTCCGGCTGCTGCTCCATCACAGAGCCCAGAGGCTTGCTGACCCCGTCACCTTCGTGTTGTCCTTCGCCGGCAGCTTCACTGCCTTCTTCGTCGTCGTCGTCGCCCGGGATTGGCGGGTTCTTCGTCTCTCGCGGAGCCTTTCTCGTCTTCCCGGACTTCGTGGTCGTTTTCGCTCTCGTAGATGTCGTCATAGCACTTGCTTGTCTTGTTTGTGGCCCCTGTATGACCACCATGTAACGATCCTCTTGTCTTGCCCGGTCGTTAGGCAGATCGTATAGCTACGCTGCGGCGGTCTGTGTCGCCGTCGCTTCAACTTCGACACTTGATGGCCGTCAGAGACTAACTCAGTCTCCCCCTGCCGGAACCCACGCCTGCGTCTGCGCTAGTTCCTACTTTGTTATTCTTTGTTTAATCGCTAGCCTAAGCCAACAATCTACTTCTCGTTGCTGTGCCTTCCGTCGTCGTAGCCACCGTGCACCCAGTCGCCGCCAGATCCCGTACCGAGACGCTTCTAGAGCACCCCCGAGCCTCAATGCCCGTCGTTGCCCTCACCCACGCCTGGTACCGCCCGACGCCCAACCAGCCGATCGGTTACTACCCAGCAGTGGCGTTCGACCACTGTCGACGTACTGCTCTCCTTGCTGCTACTTCAGGCACCGGGAGCTCGTCTCCTCGTGCCCGTCTGCCCTCGTCTTCCGCGCTTGTGTCTGCGCGGCCTTCGTCTGCGTCTCACGCGGCGAATTCGGTTGTGAGCTCGCCTCACAGTGCTCCCCGCCGCTCGAAATCACACGGCCGGCCGCCTCGAGGTACTTCAAGGTACCCCGCACGTCCGATCCAGCGTTCTCGTCCTCGTCACCGGCGTAGCCAGCGTCCATTGGTCACCGCCTGTGTTGCACCTCTTCGTCAGTCCGCGCGATCTTGGCAGCGGCTGCTTCTACGTGGCCGGATTGCGCCACGGATCCATTACAGTAAGCTTAAGCTAAATATTGCCAAACTCGTTTTATCTAGTTGGCAGTATAGCGGCTAACACTCGCTGTGTAGGCAATCCGGGTTCTTGAGCAAGGCAGAATACGTGACCCCAGCAAACATTTTCGTGGACGCTTCGGCGGCAGACTACGTCACGGTAAGAATGATCTAAGCATGGTAAAAGGAACCATCAAGCTGACAATGTTGCTCGTTTTGATTTAACAACAGTGCTTCCAGCAGTCATTGGACTGCTCCGAGGATAAAACCGATGAATCGCAGCGCAAGCTGTTGACTCTCAAAGGTGGGAAACTTCAGCTTGAGATGAGTATCAAGCTCCGATTGCTTCAGTCTGCTCGAGATGTGAGCTATGTCTTTACACTCGAGCCAGTCGCTGTGGAGCGAATTGATATCCTCGAGTCGAAGCTGAAGAATCAACGAGAGGAGTTGGAAAAACTGCGTGCCAATCGCGACAATGCGACACGAATCTTCTTGTACGCAGAAAGCAAAACCTGGTTGTCGTCGTCGAAGCTCCTGTGGGACCCCCTGAACTCGGATTACTTTGCGTTGACCGCGGACAAAACGTCGATCACGGTCCTCCATCCAGGCGTGTATGCCGTCGGGGTACTTGTGAACCATCTCCCAGCTCAAACGAACAATGGTGGAACCCTCGCTGCTGAGAAATGGAGTTCAAGTTCAGTGCGCTGCGACCGGGGTAGCCTACTATAATGACGGCTACAATGGGTCACGCTATACAAGCCACCAGACCAGTACTTCACTGATGTGCATTGTCCAGGTGGAAAAAGACGAGCTCATTTCCGTTGTTTGCACGGGAACCTCAGCCATCTCGACCGCTCCTTCGTATTTGACGGAGGTGCGCATTGGCGCTTGATTGTAGGATCTGCCGAGCAAGAACCTCAAGCTAGGAAAAATATTCTCTGATTGTGTGCTGGTGCACCCCCGAATCTCCATTTTATTCAATTTTTGTTTTTACTAAAACGTGCTCGATAGATGGTGCATTGTTCTCCCTGAACATTGCACCAGTAGGCGAAGAACCCCCAACGCTCACCCATCACCACAGCACTTTTGGGGTCACCTGGGTTATGAAAACTTGGTTTTAACTTTAGGTTCCTTGTATACCTTCATTATGTCTCCGCTATACCAGCCTCCGCGCAGAAGCGCGACTAATTAGAGTGAAGTAGTAACTAGCACCAGGTCAATGACTTTGCCGCTACAGCTTCAACAGCCTCTACCTCCGACTATCTAACGGTGCCTACCGCCTATATTACATTAAGGCATTATCTGACCGATGAGCTCGCTCTCCAATGCTTTCGCAGATTTTGCGGTGTAAAAAAAAATTAAATTCCGGGAGCCAAGGGATAGGGTCGAGTTGTTGATTATTTTGAGTTCTGCTGGCTGATAGCAAGCCCGCAAAACCAGCACACACCTTATCCTGGTAGTGCAACAACGGTACGTTGTGAACGGACAGCCCAACAGGGATTAATTCGACAAATGAAAAAATGTGGTCCACAGAAAAAGTAGGTATCGCTTCAATACAAATATCAAGTACAACGCCCTTATAAAACTTTTTTTTCGCATAGACATCGCAGATTTTACTATTATTGCAGGCAACTAGCGGCTTTGTACAGAATCATATAAAATTACACGGGGAAGAGAGAGATCGAAAGATGATAACCATAATCGGTTTAGACAGGTTGAGTCATCAGTTAGATTGCAGCACTTTGCTGCAAGCATTTGCAGCCTGCAGATGCTCATATTGAAAGCACGCATGTTTCCAGCATAACTTTCAATGCTGGTATCCAGCTCGCCACTGCATCGGTGTTGTTAGCGCCGGCGCTGACTGCCGCAAAATTGTATGAGAGCATTCGCGGCAGTCAGCGTCGACCCACAGTGAGGAGGCATACTCAGGGTCCGTAACCAGCTTGTCGCCCTCCATGTAGATCTCTTAGCACATGAGTTAGTAGATGCGAGGCTCATGCACTTTAGCAGCTTACTCTGACGCCGCAGCAGCGAAAAATAACCCCTGAAGGGTGAGAGCTGCTGCAGCGCCTAAGCTTGCGCGCTTGATTAGTAGAAGAGTAGATAATATTGAATCGTAGATGAGTAAATGAGTAGATTCGCAGCGGCCTTGTGGTTTCGTAGCTTGCTCTGACGCCGCAGCAGCGAGGTATAGCCCACGAAGGGTGAGGGCTGCTGCAGCGCCAAAGCTCGCGCGCCTGAGTGGTAGCAGGTTAGATGGCTTGGAATCGTAGATGAGTATATGCGTAGCGCTTCGAAGAGGGTGGAGGCTGCTGAAGCTCGCGTAGTGTGCGGGCGAATAAAATCTCTGACTGAGCATTCGAGAACGAAAATTCCACGAAAACCCGTGGTCGAAACCTCTCAACACAAAACCAGAGGTCAGAAACAATTATTGTAATTCAATAAATTATTGGTTTTTTTAAACCAATAATTTATATTAAAATATAAATATATTTTATTGAGGAGTACCGAGTCCAATACCGGTACAATAATAATATTGACCGCCGTTTCGGATGGAACAGATCCCAGACCCAGGAAGAAAAGTGCAGTCTGAGCCAATCAAAAGTCTGTGCGAGTCGCCCAGACTATTTAAGGAACCTCAGACTTGTCACAGATTCCAAATATTTATTATTGATTCGCTCCAAATCGAATCGTTATTATATGTTCAATTCACATACGGCCCGAACTCCTTCGACTATTCGACTATTCCCAACAATATACGATTCCAACTTCAGTCCATTAACAACCATAATGTTCCCATCCACACCACCGCAAATACTTTCAACTCGGTCACGCACTACCAGCCCAATTCTCTAGTTTTATTGGAGTTTAATGAGACGAGCTGCTTTAAAGTTCTCTGGATATTTATATCCAGAGTCTAAGGCGGGATCGCCAGGCCTCGCTAATCCTGTATAAAACTATATTTGAGTACTTCAGTAATTTTCAATAGTACGAGTGTGACGCGCTCATATTGAAACGCGATGCGATATTACATTACCTGTCATATTGTATACCAAACATGGTGAATGTTGACCCAGTCGGTGAAGAACGACATTCATGCAACAATCAAGGAGGGTGACAGTCGAGCAACAGTCGTGCAGCATTCACGTAACATTTGTACATGTATGTGTACCGAATTCCTCATGTCAAGGCATGCAAGATGTCAAGGCATACAGGGGTGATTTAGCCAATCAGAAGCCAATAATGGCTAAACGGGACACTTTCCTGTGCACCCTTAGTCAAGGCATACAGTGTGTAATTTATGTCGCATTCATGCATAGTGCGACCATGTTGGTCCGTTCACTCCGCCAATTCATAGCACCTAAGCAAAATCGACGCTTAACAGGGAGGCCTCACCTCCCCGGTGACCACAGACAGCGCCCATAATTGTGTATATTCAATTAGTTTAACTTCTGTCAGTAAGAGTCGCACTGTAGGCCTGTTAAGACAGTGGAGGGAGTTGAGATCGAGGACGGCGAGGATATCATCCATGAAGTTATTCTCATGAGTGAACTAGGCAGGTAGCTAGCTAGGCCTCTTATTTTACATGAAGATTTTGACGACGTTTTCCGCACAGTTGGGCATCGATAAGCTGATATGAGGACGATTTATTCAAAGGTATCATTAAGTATTTAACCTCAAAACCAAGCGAGCAATACTACGTTATAGAGGGGTCCTTTAGCTACATTTTGACGCTTTCAGGTCCCCAGAAAGTGAAGTTGGAGAAAGGTTGTGGCCATTGCCTCGGAAAAATATTCTTTTCCAGATTTTTTTTCTTAGTGTTACGGGGTCTAAAAACGCTGATCTTTCGATTGCGCCTATCGAGAGCTTCAGGAGACGCCGAGAACTTAAGTAAATCTGAAGATTTCTACGACACATCCATAATCTGTCAACACCAATCTTAGTCAAAAGTATCATTAAGTATTCTGAACACTACTCACACCGCCAGCGTAGCAAACAGCGACGCATTTGCCTCCCCTTGCGCCCTAGAGTATAAGAGATACCCTATTAAGTCCCTCTTGCCGCAGAGGCAGGCTTTCGTGCAGCAGATTTAGACCCGTGACTTCATAATTGAGCTGGCGCCTCTAAAAAGCTCTCGATAGCTGGCGCGATCAAGCCATTCCCGTCACTCGGTCCGGACGTCGGAACCGCAGCGGGCCCGCCAGCGTCTTGCCCTTGCTGTTCTGCGTCTTTTCATGCGTCATCCGGGGCAAGCATTCTGGCGAAGTCGTTTGACATGCCCACCGCTGCTTCCGGCGGAGAAACTTTTTCTTTTGGCTTTTTCTCGGCTTCGTCAAAACGGCCAACAAACTGATGGTCTGACTTTAAACCCCTCTAGCAAAAAACCTCAAAAAACCCTTAATGATACTTTTGAAAAAATCGTCCTCATATCCAAGTTTCAAAACCATAATTCGCGAACATTTCACTTTTTTACCCTACAACTCAATTTAGCCGGGCCACAAAGATGTCGGTCTCTTTCACAGAATCAGTGTGTGGGCCTTGACATGAGGAATTCGGTACTGACGAGGCGACGGAATCAGATTGTTCACTCTGGTAGATGAAGAGGACGGGGAGGAGACCAGGAGGACGGCGCTCGCCGAGCGCTGGATGAAGACGACACGGTTGTGGGCCAGGACGACGTGCATGGCGTTCGCGTCGGAGAGAAGAACAGAGCGAAGAAGCGAGAGCACGAGCAGTTTGACCAACCTTCTACGTGATGCTCACACGCGAGAACATCGTACATGAAGCCACGACGGGGTTGGAAGACGGACTGGGTAAGGGCTCGTTGGTCTAGTGAGGGTCATGTGGGGGAGTTCCTTGGAACTCTAACATCCTTTCTTTGCTTTCTGTCTGTTTTGTGCTTGATGCAGCGAAGCAGCATGCTGTCTTGGCGAGCCTGCTCCACTCGAGGCTCTTCTTGCCCAAGTTTCGAGATTCGCACGTGGAGAAGAGCGCGTTCCACTGGATTGCGAACTTCTTGCTGGTCAACTTCATGGAGCTTAGCCTAGTGTGGAACAAAATCACGCTCCTGATCACTGCGGATGCAGCCCGGAAGAGTCGCAAGTTTCTTGGGACGAAGAGGCCCCCGAGCAGTGTATTGGCATCCTCATTCCTGTGGGCATGGAATACGACGCCCTGATCGATTTCATTTACGAACACGTCGAAGACTTGGAGTTCGTTTTAGAGGAGAAGTCGACGCGAGCACAATCGACTGTGAAGAAGAGCAAGTCAGGCGAGAGCGAAGAAGAAGAAAGGAGGCACAATCGACGAGGCCACTTCTACCAGTACGAGGTGAATACTATTTTAAAAAAGGATCGCAACAACAACTAACATCAATAGAGTACTGACGTTGAAGTACTTACATACGACAGTCTTTGACTGAAGGTGAATGGCTTGACTCCCATATGTGTTCGTGCGTAGGTCGTTATATAACTAAGTGAAGAGCTGCACTGTACGGCTACGCTCCGTGACATCGTTGGCGTCAGAACATCACTTCTTTTGATTTGCTCACAAGTTAGTTGGAAGAATCTCAGCGCCTTTTAGTCGATTGTCATTGCTGGTAAAAAAAATCGCTCTTACTGGACTCGATTAACTACCGTACTGGTGCATACTAGCAATTTAGGCGGCATGAGCATATCCAGAGCTTCCCCGGGCAACGCACGGCATTAGTATCTACATAGTTGCATATTTTCGACTGGTACCGAAGCTTTCATCTCCTTTTGATATTGTTGGAGATCTTGTACTTCGAAGTACTTTAGAAGACAACGGTGCGACCCCGAGACCGAGGGCATGCTGATAGGAATCGCACTAAGTAGTACATGTACCCCCCCCCTGACTTGGCTGAGCTCGCATTTACAGCAGCTAGATAATTTCATTTTGGTGAACGCTGCGGATTTCATTCTCAAATGATTTTCGAGCGAAAACTTGGCGAGGAGTGGCAGGTGCTGCAAACTCGAAGATGTTTGACAGCGTGAACCGGTCGAGGTCTCATCGCACACAATTGGTATAGTCTGCCACGCCAGTTGTCAGCAACGCTGTTCGCGGTAAAATAACGCTGAGATATGCCAATTTGCCCTCGCTCGACAGTGGCTGGCGTGGATAAAGGATCGGCGTGAGATACGCTCGGAAATTGTCAATGCAGTTGTGGTACGGAGCCGGCGGGTGGACATCGAGATATTCAAGGCGCTGATTCACTTCCAGCATTTGCTGAAATGTCGCGACAACTATTTTGATACTCGGATCATACATCGTTTTACCGTTTTCATCCTTTCCGTCTGTGAGGGAATCCAATTTGACAAGCAAGCAGCGCAAGCACCTCGCCAGTGGGCTGCTCTTGGCACTCAGAGCTTACACTAACTCTGAATCGAAAGAATGCGAATCCGCCGCAGAACGTCAGCTCTTGCAGCTTTGGGCAGTTCTGAAGAATATCCTTAAGCCCGCCTTCGTGGTAGTCAAGACCCACAAATGTCAGCGACGATCCTACCGCAGAGAGAAACATGGGCAGTCCCTCCCAGATATCCCCATCCTCCTCCGTAAAACCTATCTGCAGCGACGTGACCCCTCCACTTGACTATCTAGAAACATTTCCATCAGCAGTTTGAAACTCCAAGTTGTCACGCTGGACTTTGCATCGCCCAAGACCAGGTACAATTGCGTCCACCCACGTACTTGAGCCATCGTCACTGAAAGTGCGCACGAATGGGATCGCATAATCGAATTTGATCGGATCCCATTCCAGATTGGGTTCGCCTTCATCGGTAAATTTCCATCGGATCGGAGCTCCACGCTTCAAGGTAGCATCACGCGGCTTGATGAGACCACGAGGTCGGTCGAAAAGCTCTTCCTCCGGGTGGTCCGAGTTCACGACGGCAGCAAACCCCTCCATGTCTTCGATACTCATGCTTCCGATACGCATAAGCGCCGGAGACTTCAGTGAGGTGCACGCCCGCGCCCGCCTCGAGAAGAACGCGTAGGCGATCCAATTCCACCAGCGCCGCGTCTTGAGAGGATTGATCGGTGCAAACTTCGATTTCAGCTTCAGCTTGATCGACAGCTTGCTCGTTTCTGGTTCATGATCGTCGCCGAGCAAAACGCCTCGAACCTTGAGCTCATGCATATGCGACAATCAAGGTGCACCGCGCCGAGCTGAAGACGTGGGATGTCTTGACCAGCTAAATTCACATTGCAGTAGTAGCTTGGCTCCTTGGTTGGGCGACAACCGTTGCCGAAGACTCGAGTGATGAGATTGGCCAACAGCTTCTTCGCCACTGATTTATCCTCTTGAAGGTAGGGATTCATCTTCATCTGCAGAAGAATCTGGGAGAACTAAACATCATTCATCATTAATGTATTGAGGAACTCCACCATTTCAGGGCTGTCAATATGACTGAAATCTGCCTCCGTCGGCTCCAGTTCGAACGTCCATCAAAGTCACCCTGGCGCTACGACATGCCTTTTTTTTTCTTGCCATTGATCTCGAACCGCTCGCCAAATGCCCTTCAAGAGGTGGATAGGATCTATCGATAGATCCTATCCAACTCCCTCTAACAGGAACTTGACGTCCACGCCAGCACTATCAGTCGTCAGGTTTGGACCCAGAGCTGCAATGTTCGCCAACGCGTTGAAATATTCTTCGCTGGGATTGTTGTACAGGCTTGTACCACAAAATTGGACAAGGTCCGAGTAAAAGCTCGATGGGGCTTGTTTATCAAACATCAGTTCAAATCGAGGCAAAATCGACTCGCCTCCATACTTCGCCTCTCCCTTTTGCCCGAAAATTGAAAAATCGCTTTTATCTTTGGGGTTGTAAAGTCCACATAGGCTACCACCGATAGTAGCGCCAAGACTTCTCGCACGCGTTTGAAATGTTTCTGGAACTTTTCTTCTTCTCCTGGAGTCAATTCGTAGTTCTTATCACCAAGTCGCCCGTGGTTAGGCAGAACCGCACAAAGGTAACGACGCCGCGTATCCCAAAGTATCCCTTCGTTGTTTGGCAACAAGTACTTAGTCCTAACTCTCCCTTTTTAAGAGAACGTAGCACCATGGTGCTAGAAATCTCCAGCGTTCATCCATCGCCCCGGCAAAATCAATTGAACTTGTAAAAAGGCAAGTAAGCTCGATAGGTAAGGACGATTTCATCACAGCAAATGTTCAGAGGTGTACCTTTTTGGCATTTCATCTGCAATTTGAAAGTCGTTTCCCCTTCAAAATAAAACCCTCTCAGATGCAACGGACCGCAGGCCACTTGCTGTCTAGATGTCTAGATTCGGTACAGATCTATCGACGTCTCGTAGCAAAATATTTCCAGCTCACGGGTTTCCGCTGGCCATGGCCACGAAGCTTTTCCAGCTTTTCTTGCTGATATACTTTGCGGACAAAACGTCGATCACGGTCCTCCATCCAGGCGTGTATGCTGTTGGGGTACTTGTGAACTATCTCCCAGCCCAAACGAACAATGGTGGAACCATCTCGCTGCTGAAAAATGGAGTTCAAGTTCAGTGCGCTGCGACCGGAACAGCCTACTATAATGACGGCTACAATGGGGCACGCTATACAAGCCATCAGACCAGTACTTCACTGATGTGCATTGCCCAGGTCGAAAAAGACGAGTTCATTTCCGTTGTTTGCACGGAAAGCTCAGCCATCTCGACCGCTGCTTCGTATTTGACGGTGGTGCGCATTGGCGCTTGATTGTAGGATCTACCGAGCAAGAACCTCAAGCGAGGGGGAAAAAACCATTAATCTCTGATTGTGCGCTGGCGCACCCACGAATCTCCATTTTATTCACTTTCGTTTATTAACCCTTTCGTTACCATAAAAATACATTAGGTACTATTTTGCAAAATACGGTTCGAAAATTGGATATCGATCGGACGCCATAGTGGAACCAGGATATTGGATGGACAACCACCGTGTTTTGAAACGGCCGCAACATTGATATTTCGGGCCTTTCTGGCCACAGTGCGTGATTTTTAACAAATCACAATCGAGAAGAAGCTGGCAATCTCAGCATTGTGTCAATCTCAGCATTGTGTCTCCTGAGGTGCCCGCAAGATCTTCGAAAGAGGGGCGGCCCCGCTCCCAGAACCAAGACAAGTGTGATCTCCATGCGTGCGCCTTTCCTGTGAGGTTCTTGCAGCCGTATAACAAGCCGACATGCAGACAGCGCATCATGCTAGCACGTGACGGAGGTGAGTGGTGTTGTGTACTTACTAAGGTATGTGTGTTCACGCAAAGGCAGGCCCCATATAAAGTGCTCATATTCTATGCAGGTGCACGAAGGGCGCCAACGGATCTCTGCATGATGGTCATCGGTCTGTACGGCGTGCCAAATGGCTGTCCAAGTCAGCGGCGACACAGAACAAGCCCAATCTCACATGGCGCTTGAAGGATGAGACCTCGCGTTTACCGCATTCGCATGATGGCGTTGTTCGCGGCGGACTATTTATCGTCGCTTTGCTCGTTGAAGGGCACGTGATGACGACTTGGGGTGCATGGCCAGCGATTCATTCCTGCTCTTTGTAGTGTAGCGTGCGCTCCACGGCCTTGTTATGGTGGCCGCTCGTCTCGGGCACCATGTCCGGTTTCCACGTGCGCTAGCTTAGTGGGTAAGTTCCCTCATATTGACGGCTTCATCAAGCCCAATATGTTATCTACACGGAACCAACCAAAGAATAAATGCGAGTTACGCTTCTTACTACGTGTTCAAGCTGGCTGACTGTGTTGTAGAATGATTGAGTCATTTCTTGTAGATAGGACCCAGAGCCACACTCGAAAGATTCCAAAGTCATACAAAACGGTATATATTTGGTCCAAATGTGTCGATAGGTTCATGCACGCCCTTTGAGCGAGCTCCACAATCCACGAAAGACGGCCAGACTAACTTGGCAATTGGAGCGCCAAGATGTCGCGACGAAAGAAGGAAGCACTTCCGGAGGGCCCTGTAAAACGACAGCGAACCAACCTCAGATCTCAAAGCGTCAGCGAACCCCCGTTACCAAAAAGTATGCTGTGCTACGCGAATTGTACAGTTGATGTAAGCTAACGCACAAGCTGTTTAGACGAAAGTGTAGCTTTCAAGGATGCTTGGGCAGTGCTGTATCGCGCGGGATGGACCTCTAAACGCGCCAACGGACGGAGCCTGGATCTGCGTTACCGATACGTGCGACCTGGTGGTGATCCTAATGGAAAAGAAGGCGATGACTTTTTGTTGGGAGAGCAAGCTGTTACGAATTATTATCGGCGGATGTACTGCGTGGAGAATAGTGACAATGTTGTTGGAAACGATTGTGGAGGCGGTGACGAACGAGCTGATGAATTTCGTCCTGAACAGCTTGATGGACCAAACGAGGATGCAGATCGGAATGCTTGGAGATCTGCTGTGAGCGCTGCCAACGCAATATGCAGCTCAGGGGGCCACGAACTTCCGGTGCCGGAAACGTCTGTTGACGAGAGCAATAGCAGCTCAAGGCGTGGCCCAGATGCTGAGGCTCATGCTACAGAAACGCTGTGTGCTGTCTGCAAGGAGGAGTGCTCTAGGGCACGGAAGTGCACAACTTGTGGTGCCTACTTACACCACTTCTGCTCGCACGATGTGTGCACGAAGCTGGGTATCTGCGGCCCGGATGGACTTCCATTGACTGATTTTGGCGAAGCCGCATACTGTAGCACACAGTGTTACAAAACGGTAACTCATCCAGCTTCAATCCCAACAGTACGGCCACCAATTGGTACTGCAGCGTGTGGTTCGACCAATACCAATGCGGTAGATGCACAATCGCCATCAAGTTTGAGAGCGGCATCTCACTCTAGTACCAGGCCTAAGAAGGCAGTAACGAAGAAGAAAGCTGGGGCAAGCATCAATTCACTAG
Source organism: Phytophthora fragariae (assembly GCA_009729435.1). NCBI lineage: Eukaryota > Oomycota > Peronosporomycetes > Peronosporales > Peronosporaceae > Phytophthora > Phytophthora fragariae. The sequence goes on from QQOI01000012.1 coordinate 1,421,327, forward strand.
CAAATACCAGTAAAAACAGCGCCAACTTGTTGTCCACAAGCTCTCTACCGAACGCAGCGCCGACAAAGGCAACATCTAAGCCTCGGGTCGGGAAGAAGAAAACTCAACAAGCTCCATCCAAGCCGAAGATCAAAAAGACGACGACGACAAACGCCGCCGCTTTGCGAAATGAACTTTCACGCCGATTGCAAGCCACAGCCAGCAATTTCGTCAATGCGAGAGTAGCATTCGCTCCTCCGAATGAAGGTTGGATGGACCCCGAACAGTATTTGAGCGTCGGCGCTGCCTTTTTAGTTGGTGTTGTGACACGCTTCACTATTACCAATGAAAAAAATATGGACAATGTGTGCGTGCCGACAGCACTGTTCGAAATTCGGTGGATAAATACTACATTCCAGACGAAGAAACACGTCCATCAAGTTGATGAAAGCGTAATTGCTCGTGGTGTACGACTCGATGCAAAAAAATAGCGTGGAGTTCGGAGAATCATGGAGTGATTTATGTAATATGATGATTCCCAAGTTCACAGATATTCCTACCCTAACGGAGGAGTGTGAAGAAGTTGACGATGCAGATTATCGTGAGTGGTCTTCATTTCGGAGTCATAGAGAGCTGAACATCAATTTGTGTCCAGCAGAGGTAGAAGCTATAGAAGGCCTAACGTTCTCGCCAACGGCATCACTTGATCAGGTTCCAGGCCTCTTCACTCACCCAGACGGAAGTATAACAACCAAATTACATCAAGACAGCAAAAAGCATTTCGGAGGTCGGGCTAGTGCAAGTATTTTTGCATTTCTCCCGCTCTCACTGTGGAAACAAGTAGTAGTGTTTTCAAACGCGCACGCTTCAGCAACCGAAGTCTCACCTGGTAAACCTATTGAGCTGGACGAACTTATGAAGTTCCTTGGAATCTTGTGGTACATGGCGCTTATAGATAAGGGAGAGATGCGCAACTACTGGCTTGATGACGATGAGGCTAGTATTTTTCCTGAATCTGGGTCAACGAATTTAACGAAGATAATGAGTTGGAGGAGATTTGTGTACATTCGACGACATTTATCGTTTCGTGCTAAAGTGACTTTGGAGGAAGTAAAGCGTGACCCAGCAGCAAAGATCCGACCTTTGATCGCTATGCTGAAAAAACGATGTAATCGCCACGTGGTTCTCGGTAGGAATGTGGCTGTCGACGAAGCAAGCATTGATTGTCGCTCGAAATATGCTCGGCACCTGATCGTCTATAATCCTCGCAAACCGACAGGAAAGTATCACTTTAAATTGTACGTGTGCTGCTGTTCAACTACCTGGATGGTTCTAAGCTTCAAGCTTCACTGCTCAAGCGAGCTTGAAGATCGGCTAGCTGATGTTGTACCCAAGTCCGAAATTGAACGACTTGCTGCTCTCACAAAGATGTCATCCGATGTACGAAAGCATGTAATGGAGGTCACGAGCACACTGGAAGGTTCTCGGCGTGTGGTGAACACTGACAACTTCTATACGTCCTATCAACTTCTCGAGAGTTTGCGGACATTCGGTTTGTACGGGCGTGGAACAGTGCGTTCGTCAAGTAAGCACTATCCACGGTATACAATGATCCAGGGAAGCGATGAGTTGGCGCGAGGTGCAATGAAGCAGGGTGTTTGCGTATCAAAGCACATTGTGGCCGCAAGCTGGGTTGACGGTTCTATCGTCAATGTTGTTCCTAACGCAGACGACTCGGGCACGACAACAGTTTATCGGCGAATCAAACAAGAACGAGTCCCGTTTGAAGCCCCAACATGCGTTCGGGAGTACAATTCCGCCATGCAAGGAGTTGATCGTCACGACCAACTCCGGGGTCGTTTTTCTTTGGCTGATAGCCACTCCTTCAAAATATGGCACAAGAAAATGGCATTGGCTTTTATTGATATCGCAAGGTGTAACGCGTATATTTGTCATCGGTTAGCGTCCATCCCGGAGTTGAATGGAGAAGAGGACTTACTGGGTGGTGATGAGGAAGGTTCTGTTCGTAGTGGGCGCGATAAACACCGATCATTTGTAGCATCATTAGTTCGCGAGATGTTTGATGGATCATGGGCTGAATCGCTGGACGATGACGACGGCATGTTGCTTACGGGATCATGCACTTCCTCAAGTGTTGCGCCAAGCTGCGCGGAAGGCGAAACCGAGACCAAGGCAACTGACCAAATCGTTCCCAATTGTGTTGCCCGCGAATCCTGGCTAGTGCTCCAAGGCCGTAGCAGAGCAATGCGCGAGTGTGTTGTGTGTCGCTTTGAAGGCAGACGTCCAACCCAAAAAAACGATTACTGTGAGCAGCACCAGGTAGCGTTGTGTAAGCGTCGATATGAGGTCGACCCTACGAAATTGCATCTTTGCCAAGAACAAACTTGGACCTGCTGGCAAAAGTACCGCGATACTATTTCCCGAAACGCGTCTACAATCCCCAAGGCCGTTTGATGCGCAGCTCGCCGATTTACCTGGCCCAAGCACCGTTTCTAAAGCAGAACAAGAAACCCAGTCGCGATGCTGAAGCTGACTAAGACGTCGAGAGGAACCCATCATATTCAGAGCGTCGTTAGATGCGTAAGATTGACGAGGCTACTACCAGACCTACGTTGTCAATAAACTGTGCTCTTAGCCTCCACCAGCTCAATTCAGCATAAATGTTGTGTTCATACGTCTTCCTGGCCGCGTTGAGTTTTGTACATAGGTCTCCCATTCGGCGCCAAACGCTTGGACGTCGGAGGTAGCATGAACGCTCCTCTGTCCGTCCTCCGATCGACCATTTCGCAGCGCTTTGGCTGCTTGGTTGTGTGTCGGCGAATGAGGGAAATCTTCCCCCGCGATGATCGGCTCACAAGGTCAAGGGGTCTTCGAGACCAAATATATCGATGTTTGTATGCTGTCTAAAGATCTAGTGGGTCGCAAGTGGGCTTCCCTCAGCTGGGATCCATGAGTTGAAACTGAGTACATGTAGTTGTTGGGCGAGGGAGTCACATTGCCATGTCAATCATTATGCTGCGACCCACGTGGAGCGCAAGCCGACCAAAACACGAAGATGTATTCAGAGCATCAGTAGATGTGTGGGATTGAAGAAGTTATTATCAGCGATCCTACGTTGTCACTAGATTGTGCTTTAGCCTCCACTTGCTCAATTCCCCTGGCAGTGGTTGTGGCAGCCGTGGCCCTAGTCGAATCCAAATGCAGCGACACCGACTACGCTGACTCCGTCGCGGGTGGAAGAGCCGAATCTCGTCGCCGACTACGCTCACTCCGTCACCGACCCATGGGGTACAATGGATCACACCTTGAATGGCAGCGTGACCACGTTATCAATAGTAGCAGCACATTCGTATTCAGCAGGAGCCCCGATCTTAGGTAGCGGAGCTTCTCGTGGTGTCGCGCGATTGCGACGGAGGTGTCTCCGAACAGTCCCCCATGACAGCATGGTGAGCAACCTCCATGCTGTCATGGGGGCAGCACGAACAAGAAGACCAACGCCGAGCATGACGCCAACGCCGTCATGGCGGACACCACGAACGAGAAGATTAATGACCAGCACGGCGCCAACGCCGCCATGGCGAACGCGGACGAGAAGACCAACGGCCAGCACGACGCCAACGCCGCCATTGAGAACACGGCGGACACCACATACGACAAAACCAACGGCAAGCACGACGCCCGTGATATCATGCCATACAGCACGGACGAGAGGTCTTACGGCGAGCACAACGACCGTGCCGTCATGTCGGACACCTCGGCAGCGAGACCAACGGCGAGCATGACGCCCGTACCATCATGCCATACAGCACGGACGAGAAGTCCTACGGCGAGCACGACGACCGTGCCATCACGTCGGACACCTCGGCAGCGAGACAAACGGCGAGCACGACGACCGTGCCGTCACAGCGGACATCACAGCGGCGAGACCAACATCGAGCATTACGTCCGTGCAGTCGTGGCAGGCCCAAAGACGAACGGCGAGCACACGAACGGCGAGCACGACGGCCATGACAGCATGCTGGAAATAGCGGTGAGGAGACGGAAACGGTGAACACGACGCCCGTGCAGCCGTGTCGGGTGGCTGCTTGGCAGCGTTGGCGGTTCAGGCTTCAGCAGAAGGTGTCAAATTGTAAAATGAGCATTGATTGGAATCGCGCCGCGCGCGCAGCTTGGACGCACGTGACTGACCATTCGCACGAGACCAGCAGAGCTGATTGGTGGAATAACAAGAGCTCGACGCTCTGATTGGCGGAGTAGTATGTGCCCTGCGCGGATTGGCGAAATGGCCGAAAAGCGAACCCCGAGGCGAAAAGCTTAATTTGGCGCGAAGATCGGTTTCATGGATCCAGCCGACGCCACCGTCGTCATCTGTAATCTGATTGGATGAAGTGGTTGACGTTAATCTTCTTCAATCCCGAATTATCACTATGATATATGACCCAGAGTATGGTTCAGTTTGAAATTGGGTCGGAGGGCCTAACATGGCTGATTTACCAGCGTGGTCGCTCTCTGACAGAACCGGCCACAAGGAGGCAGCGATGGTGGCAACAACACCAGCGCCGGCATGTCGACGAAGCCAACCGTGTCGTTGAAAATCAATTGAACGCGGCGAGATCTTGGCAAGTACGAACGGTAACATCGTTTCTGGCCCTCGGATAGTTGTCCGTCGGTACAGCAAATACCGCGCTTGTGCTTAGGACTCGACGGCAACCGGCCACCAATCCAAACCACAGCGCCGCAGATTGGTATCGCCCACGGAAATTATTCTGCTCATATGCTACTGTGCTACATTGGCGTGTATTCTAAGCATTGGCATGATGATGTATCGCTCATTACATTCATATGTAAGTTAAGCATCTGCCAACTACAAACGTATTGTGTATCATTAGATTCGCAGGACTGGTGCATCGGCCTCAACGCCAGGACACTTGTAAATCGTTTTGACTCAACTTTTTACACGTCAATATGGCGCTGATCGTGGCCAACTTCGGCGACCACGTTTCCAACAGGTTTTTCAGTTGCCGTCTAGCATATACAGTGCCACGCGTGAATCGAATCGAGTACAATGTCCGTCGAGGTAATATCACTCACGGACGCTTTTCATAGGCCTATTGCTAGCTTGGCAAACCGTTGAAGCTACCCCTCCCTCGAGGTCGCCGTGTTCGTATCTAACACCGCGATCCGGGCTTAGTTAAATCGCAAATTCGAGTCGGTGAAACACCACAAGATGCAAAGTTGCACACGTCCGAAGGTTTACCGGGTACGGCTTTTTTTCGCGTGTGCTTTTGTGGGTTTCCGAGTGTGATTTGTCTGTGCTAGGTTTTCTTTTTGCTTATCCACACGTGATAACCAAGTATTATGGGCTCTAATGAAGCTTTTGCTTTTGTAATCTTGCTGCTGCACGCGGCAGAAAACTCGCGGCAAACTCGGTCCGCTGCACGCGGCAATGCACTCGCGGCAGATTTGGCGATACTGCAACATGCAGCTACCTGGATCTTGCAGCTGCACGCGGCAAAACACTCGCGGCAGATCTTGTCTGCTGCACGCGGCAGAAAACTCGCGGCAGATTTTGGTCCGCAGCACGCGGCAATGCACTCGCGGCAGATTTGGCCATACTGCAACACGCAGCTACCTGGATTTTGCAGCTGCACGCGGCAGAACACTCGCGGCAGATCTTGGTCGTGCCGCAACACGCAGCTACCGGCACGCGGCAGAACACTCGCGGTCCGCGAGTGTCGCGGTAAGCCTTACTGTATAGTGTCGGGTTCCGTCAATAGTCAAATAATACCTCTCTCCTCGGCAAAAGTGCATCAAATACCTATTAGCCAATCACGACACACTTTCATGTTTCGGCGGCGTAGCACTGATTATCAATGATAATCACAGGACCGGAACGACAAGTAGTATTACCGGAACTACCGGGGCTCGAAATTGGAGACATACTAGTAGTAGTAGAGATACCAACAATTGGGTAGTAGTAGTAGTAATATTAGTAGTACTACTCCACTACTACTCGAGCTACAATGGTACGGTCATGTACTGTAAAGCTCCCACCGTACTTAATCTCTATGTGATAGAATCTTACCGTACACGTTAGAAGATCTCAGCGCTTGTCGTATACTACGTAGTAAATTAATTGATGTGCGAACGAACTCCTAAAATTAAAAATTAAATTATAACTAAAAACATTATATGAGCTTCATTATCGGGATTACTACGTACCATATTAGTATTATTGGTAGTATTCACTGCCGGAGAATAAACTGGTGTCCCATCCACGCTATAAGAATCACGATTGACCTCCCTGGTAATCCTTCGTGGTCCTGGGATGGACTCTGGATATGAAATCCAGAGAACAAGTAAAAATGCTTCGTTTGTTGTGCTTTGAAGAAAATTGTGATCTTCCCCGAGGCCTTAATACAGGCCTAATTAAGAGCCACTCAATCTAGAATTGCAAGATGAGAACCGAGTTTGCTCGTTTAGGGTCCTTCAAAAGTATTACTTTGAAGAGTACTATAGTAGTGGTGCTGATGATAGCATAGTATCACCCATATTGAATACCGCACTATACGGTAGTAGTATTACCGGGTATACTATTTCAGCAAGTACTACTAACCCGTGCCTCGGATGCCAAGGCTGTCGTGGAGGCGCTCAACAAAAAATTCACGTGGCAGTCAGACTACACGAGTCCGAGCGACAACCGCTGGGTTCTGAAGGACTACTTCTACATGTACTCGATCGAGGATAACGACTCGGGTGTGAGTATTGACATCTTCAACGTGGACTCGGGTGATGCTAGTACGCACGCTGCTCAGTAGACGTGCTACCAGTGCTACGGCTATGCTGAAGGGAGTGACAAGAAGTGCAAGACCGTTGCTCGTGGCGACAAGCTCTGCTGCGGTGGTGACGCGGATATGTACGACGCTTGCTTCGCCAAGTTTAAGGAGTGGAGTGATGACTCCCGTAAGCAGCTCGCGAAGGAGGTAGATCGTCAACAGCCACTACTCGACCTACGCCCACTACGACGAGGCCGGAATGAAGGAGTGGTTCGATATCTTGAAGGACTCGGGCATTCAGCTGTGGATGAACGGCCACACTCACGGTGAGAGCCATGACTACTCGTCGACGTACAAGGTTCACTTCATGGACAACGGTGCTGGTGGTGGTATCCAGAAGGAGTCTGCTAGTGGAATTCCCGAGTACGCTTCTGCTGACGTTGAGGCTGTGTGGACTTACGGTGGCCAGGAATACGGCTTCATGTACGTGGAGGCGTCTGAGGAGTGGCTGAAGCTGCAGTACCACACGGCCGACGACTCATGGTCGTTCGCGGAGAGCTTCAAGTCCACGACGAAGGGCGGCGTGGCGACGAAGCACTGCTGGTACATCCCGGTTGATGGTGGAACCGGCAAGGAGTGCTAAGTGTCCTACAACGTGCAAGAATGATTAAACGAATGAATGAATTACCCGTTATGATTCTCGAGTTGTCGAGGCTAACGGCTTGTGCTTGTCAACGGCCACTAGATCGAGTTTTCGGTGTGCTCTCGAGCGTCTCATTATCTCTCTACCAGTTGTATCCTCGAGGTGGAGTGGATTTTGCTGCGCAAAATGGTCGACGTGCGCTACACGGTCAGTCCAAAGCAACTCAAGCCCACGACACCAACGCGTTTTGTCCATGCTGCCGCCTGCAGAATACGACACGACAGGATAGCGAGCTTCGCCGTTCGTTCGTGACTTCGCTGGAAGTCAATTCAGATGTGAAGATTTCTCGGGGGCCGCGTTGGAAGCGGCTTCATCACATGTACAATGCAATACATGTAAGCATGGATTTCTCGGTGGGGCTCGACGAACGCACGTTGCACTCCCACCCTGACAATTAATCAGACAAAGAGCCGGAAGTCAAGCACAGGGCAGCGGTGCTTCGTGACGATAGTCCCTTCATTAAATGTGATCACGTACGTCACCAAACGTGTACAACGCATAAATAACTTGTTGACAACAAAGCTTTTAGTAGATGGTATGAAGAACTAATATTCATACTAGAATTCGGGTGATGGAGGGAGTGGTAGCTAAAGCTTTGCTACGGGCGCTAGCTTTTAGTGCTTGATGTACCAATATGCATTGTGTACCGTCGCAGACCACGTGACAGAAACTGGGATTGTCAGGTGGAGACGCCAAACCGCACAGAACGGTCGCTTACAATCCTCGCGGTGGCGCCCGCACAATTTGTTCGTGGTGATAACATGAACTAGTCTTGGCGCCCTGGTAACGAAAGTTTCGAGTGCGAGATTGCTTGATGGATCGAACACGAGATTATTCGAAAACACAACGGTGCTCGACTGCATTGCAGCCATCGTCGTGTGCGTAGTTGGCGAATGTCGTCGTCATGAACGCAGATCTTCGTCAATCTTAAGTGAGAAGCCTTTGCGGAGGCAAATAGACTCTTTGATAGCTCTGCTAGCTCCCTCTGCACCTCCACTCCAACGCAGACACCGACGTTCGACTCCAGAGCGACTTGGGCAATTACATTCCCGATTCCAGATCCAACATCCAGAAAAATGTCAGTGGCCTTCAGTTCCGGGAGCGCAGACAGCATCGAGGTCACTCCACCTTCTGATATCTCGCCTGTATGCTGATCAGGTTCTCGGCGTCTCGAGTCGACTTGCTGTTGAGATACAGCTCGGAAGAGCTCCCCCATAACACGATGAGAATAGTCCGCCCCGCTACCCACTGAAGTATTGGTCCGGATGCTGCGATGCACTTGGCCACGTTGCGCACCAGTAAAAAATCGTCTGGGAAAATGATCTAAACGCGTTCCGTGCGTTCGCTTCAGCGTTTTTAGCCGGATCTGTAGTTGATGCTGTGTTTTCCCGGTAGATTGCATTTCTCGCCACACTCGATTCCAATCGATCTTGTGCCCTTCATCGAGCTGCTGTTTTGCTAGCCGAAAAAGCAGTCGATCTTCTGCATCGGAGAAGTCAGCCATGTTAGGCCCTCCGACCCAATTTCAAAGTGAACCATACCCAAGTCTTAATATATGGTCCAGAGGACACTGGGTCATATACCAGAGTGATAATTCGGGGTTGAAGTTGATAAACGTCAACCACTTCATCCAATCAGGTTACAGATGACGACGGTGGCGTCGGCTGGATCCATGAAACCGATCTTCGCGCCAAATTAAGCTTTTCGCCTCGGGGTTCGCTTTTCGGCCATTTCGCCAATCCGCGCAGGGCACATACTACTCCGCCAATCAGAGCGTCGAGCTCTTGTTATTCCACCAATCAGCTCTGCTGGTCTCGTGCGAATGGTCAGTCACGTGCGTCCAAGCTGCGCGCGCGGCGCGATTCCAATCAATGCTCATTTCACAATTTGACACCTTCTGCTGAAGCCTGAACCGCCAACGCTGCCAAGCAGCCACCCGGCACGGCTGCACGGGCGTCGTGTTCACCGTTTCCGTCTCCTCACCGCTATTTCCAGCATGCTGTCATGGCCGTCGTGCTCGCCGTTCGTCTTTGGGCCTGCCACGACTGCACGGACGTAATGCTCGATGTTGGTCTCGCCGCTGTGATGTCCGCTGTGACGGCACGGTCGTCGTGCTCGCCGTTTGTCTCGCTGCCAAGGTGTCCGACGTGATGGCACGGTCGTCGTGCTCGCCGTAGGACTTCTCGTCCGTGCTGTATGGCATGATGGTACGGGCGTCATGCTCGCCGTTGGTCTCGCTGCCGAGGTGTCCGACATGACGGCACGGTCGTTGTGCTCGCCGTAAGACCTCTCGTCCGTGCTGTATGGCATGATATCACGGGCGTCGTGCTTGCCGTTGGTTTTGTCGTATGTGGTGTCCGCCGTGTTCTCAATGGCGGCGTTGGCGTCGTGCTGGCCGTTGGTCTTCTCGTCCGCGTTCGCCATGGCGGCGTTGGCGCCGTGCTGGTCATTAATCTTCTCGTTCGTGGTGTCCGCCATGACGGCGTTGGCGTCATGCTCGGCGTTGGTCTTCTTGTTCGTGCTGCCCCCATGACAGCATGGAGGTTGCTCACCATGCTGTCATGGGGGACTGTTCGGAGACACCTCCGTCGCAATCGCGCGACACCACGAGAAGCTCCGCTACCTAAGATCGGGGCTCCTGCTGAATACGAATGTGCTGCTACTATTGATAACGTGGTCACGCTGCCATTCAAGGTGTGATCCATTGTACCCCATGGGTCGGTGACGGAGTGAGCGTAGTCGGCGACGAGATTCGGCTCTTCCACCCGCGACGGAGTCAGCGTAGTCGGTGTCGCTGCATTTGGATTCGACTAGGGCCACGGCTGCCACAACCACTGCCAGGGGAATTGAGCAAGTGGAGGCTAAAGCACAATCTAGTGACAACGTAGGATCGCTGATAATAACTTCTTCAATCCCACACATCTACTGATGCTCTGAATACATCTTCGTGTTTTGGTCGGCTTGCGCTCCACGTGGGTCGCAGCATAATGATTGACATGGCAATGTGACTCCCTCGCCCAACAACTACATGTACTCAGTTTCAACTCATGGATCCCAGCTGAGGGAAGCCCACTTGCGACCCACTAGATCTTTAGACAGCATACAAACATCGATATATTTGGTCTCGAAGACCCCTTGACCTTGTGAGCCGATCATCGCGGGGGAAGATTTCCCTCATTCGCCGACACACAACCAAGCAGCCAAAGCGCTGCGAAATGGTCGATCGGAGGACGGACAGAGGAGCGTTCATGCTACCTCCGACGTCCAAGCGTTTGGCGCCGAATGGGAGACCTATGTACAAAACTCAACGCGGCCAGGAAGACGTATGAACACAACATTTATGCTGAATTGAGCTGGTGGAGGCTAAGAGCACAGTTTATTGACAACGTAGGTCTGGTAGTAGCCTCGTCAATCTTACGCATCTAACGACGCTCTGAATATGATGGGTTCCTCTCGACGTCTTAGTCAGCTTCAGCATCGCGACTGGGTTTCTTGTTCTGCTTTAGAAACGGTGCTTGGGCCAGGTAAATCGGCGAGCTGCGCATCAAACGGCCTTGGGGATTGTAGACGCGTTTCGGGAAATAGTATCGCGGTACTTTTGCCAGCAGGTCCAAGTTTGTTCTTGGCAAAGATGCAATTTGCGGCGCTCATTCGAGAGCTTGAACACAGCCAGCTGCTGCTCGAGCGCCGCGGTGAACTTGTTGACTGCTTCCAGCATCTCCTTATTGCGCTGCATGAATCGGCGCTGCATGAATTGGCGCTGCACCTCGCGGTGTTTCATCCGCTTCTCCTCGAGGCTCACGACCTTGCGACCGCTGCACTTCTTGGGGTCAGTTTGGTTTTCGCTCCGCATTACCGTGGGGAACAGAGAATATCACGCACGGGGGCCGTCGCTTCCCCACGGTACTGCTGCTAATGAGATTTTGTATGGCATGTGCTGGTCATTTCAGCGAATCAGAATGACGGATGTAAACCATACTTAAAGTATCATTTAGCTGAAGGGTCGCCAAAACCCTCGTACAACTTATAGGAAATCCGTTTATAACACGATTTACTAAGCAAAACCTCTTTGAATCGATGGGTCTAAACCATACATTATGTACGATTGAACCGCTCACCATACTTAAATCAAGTCAAAATCTTAATATAGAACAGTATGGGATAACGAAAGGGTTAATAACTAAAACCAACACTGCCTGATAGATGGTGGAGGACGGCGTTTCCTCGCTTAGAAAATGGATGGATGTGTACCATTATGCAACAGAGAATTCATTACCCCTGAGTCGACACTGACCAGGAGATCAGGGCATGGGACATCACTACACTATTCCTCGGTTGGGTGGCGAGATTGTCGAAGACTTCAAGTGATGAGGTTAGTGAGCAACTTCTTCATCACTGGTTTATCCTCTTCGATGTCATGATTCGTCGTCATCTGCAGAGAAAACTGGGAGAACCGTACAGCATTCATCATTAATACATTGAATCGCCATACTTTGCCTCTCCGAAATGTGAAGAATCACTTCCAATATTCGGGTTGTACTGTAGAGTCCACAGTAGATTTTCAGCAAATATCTCCAGATTTTGTAGACCACACGGGCTACCACCGATAGTAGCGCGAAGGCTTCTTGCACGTGGTTGAACTGCTTCTTGAACCTGTGGTCTTCTTCTGGGGTCAATTCGCAGTCTCTTCTCACCAAATCGTCCGTGGTTTGGCAGAACAGCACAAAGACAACGGCGCCGCGTATTCCAATGTATCCCTTCGTTGTTTGGCAGCAAGCACTCAGTCCTAACTGTCCCTTTTTAAAAGAACGTTGCAGCATGGTGCTAGAAATCTCCAGCGTTCATCCATCGCCCCCGCAACAACAATCACGTGGTCTTCGGGTTGGAATCAGGCTAGCTCGAACTGATTTTTTACGGTGAGCGTACGTTGGGAACGGTTTTGTCGCTAACGATACTGTTGAGGAGGATTTTAATTGAGGTCTCGTACGTCAGCGTCCGATGATCGTAAGAGCGACACAGCCTCCAGCTGATGCACTCACTATCTGTACTGAGATTGAGGGGTGGGGTGGTGAAGGCAATTTATGCTTAGATTGCAAGATCGATCGATGAAGAGAATTTAATAACTTTGAAAGACAAGTGAATTCTTCAAAAAGGGATTCCGCACAAGATCACCATGCGGTTCATAAAGGTTCTTCAAAAGCATGACTCCGCTCCAACAGAGTGGCCAACCCAGCCCCAATTCAAGCTCCAAGGCGCACCACCGTCAAGCACGACGCAGCGGTCGAGATGGCTGAGGTTCCCGTCCAAACGACGGAAATGAGCTCGTCTTTTTTGACCTGGGCAATGCACATCAGTGAAGTAATGGTCTGGTGGCTTGTATAGCGTGCCCCATTGTAGTTGTCCGTATAGCAGGCTGCCCCCGTCGCAGCGCACTGAACTTGAACTCCATTTTTCTGCAGCGAGATGGTTCCACCATTGTTCATTTGGGTTGGGAGATGGTTCACAAGTACCCCAACGGCATACACGCCTGGATGGAGGACCGTGATCGCCCTTTTGTCCGCGGTCAACGCAAAGTAATCCGAGTTCAGGGGGTCCCACAGGAGCTTCGACGACGACAACCAGGTTTTGCTTTCTGCGTACAAGAAGATTCGTGTCGCATTGTCGCGATTGGCACGCAGTTTTTCCAGCTCCTCTCGTTGATCCTTCAGCTTCGACTCGAGAATATCAATTCGCTCCACAGCGACTGGATCGAGTTTAAAGACGTAGCTCACGTCTCGAGCAGACTGAAGCAGTCGGAGCTTGATACTCATCTCAAGCTGAAGTTTCCCACCCTTGAGAGTCGGCAGCTTGCGCTGCGATTCATCCGTTTTATCCTCGGAACAGTCCAATGACTGCTGGAAGCACTGTTGTTAAAGCAAAAAGAGCAACATTGTCAGCTTAATGTCCCATATTCATCAATAACAGAAATCTCACCGAGACGTAGTCTGCCGCCGAAGCGTCCACGAAAATGTTTGCTGCGGTCACATATTCTGCTTTGCTCAGGAAACCGGATTGCCTACACAGACAGTGGGTATTAGCCATTCCTTAGTACAAGAAGTAGATAAAGCAGACTCGGCCTTACCATTGCTTTTTGCTGGAGCGGTCCTCCAGCCAGATGTTCACTTTGCCATCTTGAAGGGAGATTAGGTAGCGAAAGCTATCGCCGAGACGTGATCCAAACGTCGTTACTCCTGCGACCTCGAGATCGACAATCGCAGGCATTGCTGAGAGTCTTGGAGCGAAGCTTTGCGCTAGTTGAGGGGTTTTGAGTTATGCGTAGATAGCGGTGCTCCGCTCCTCAAACAGGGCAAATTCTACGAAAACACGAACGCACGTACCTACCTGGTTGAAGAGATTTTCCTTGGAAGCTCTCTGAAAGTACCTAAGCTGCATTTTTCTGTTATTGGCGTCCATCCCTCAAACAAATTCCTGACAAATTTCACGGGGTAATTTCTACGAAAAGACCAATGCACACCTGGAGCCTTGGAGTGCTGCCACCCATTGAATTCGACATTTGCCCCTTTGCCGACAAGAACACTACAGCATGTTGGCTACTCAAGACGAGACCAAGGCCGAAGGAATGACCACGTTTCACTCGCCGAGAACAACTAGCTACCGCTACCTCCTATCCGTAAAGCGCGATAAGTTGATGATTTGGCTTGAGGACCGTTCTAGCAAAAGACAATGGTATGCAGCGTACGCCTGTCGGTTCACCATAAATTTAATTAATCAATTGTGTTATGCAGGCAAACCACGTATATGCCCAAGGACAACTACGTGACGGCTGCGAATGCTTTCGTTGACGCCACCTCGGCAGAATACGCGTCGGTAAGTTCTAATGAAACAGTCTGGCTGATAGGATTGATTAGTTGCTAACGTTCTGTGATATATTTTTTTCAGTTATTTCAGCAATCCCTTGACTGCTCCCTGGATGGATCGGGCGATGTTCAGCGCAAACTAACTTGCCTTCCAGACGATGCGGTTCGGTTGGAGTTTTGCAACACTATCCGTCTTCTCGATTCTGCGCGCAGCATCTGCTATGTTTTTGATCTCCAATCAGTTGCCGTCGATCGCATTCAAATTCTTGAGGCAAAAATGCGAGACCATCAAGAAGCGCTGGACCAATTTGGCGCTGGTGTTGACTTGAGGTCTCTTAGCCCAGTGCATTTGTACGCGGAGAGTGACGTCAAGCTGAATGTGTCGAAACTGAAGTGGACGCCTGTCATGAACATCAACTTTGGCGTGGCCAAAAAGAAAAGAAATGCAATCATAGCTCACGTCCCGGGTCTGTACGCGCTAGCAGTCGTTGTGAGCCATGTACCGCGGAGTCAAAACGGCGGAGCAATCTCGTTGTGTATTAACGGAGTTAAGATCCAGCGTGCAACTACCGGCGACCAAACAAGCACCTCGCTGATGTGCCTTGCACGCTTGGAGAAGGAATCGCATATCGCTGTCATCTGCACTAACATTGCGCCAGCGAAGGGCGTTGCCTCGCATCTTACGGCCGTGCGGATCATGGAGTAAGTTGACTTGAATCGAGTGGACCGAATCTAACTTTTAATTTAGAAGAGATTGGATAAAATCCAATCCAGAGAATTCAACCCCCCTTGGTGGTGCAAATTGATGGGCCGTCGGAGAATAAAATGTTGGTCAATCTAGTAAAGAGATTTTGGAGCAATTATTTAATGAAATGAAATTAGCGGTTATGTCGGCTGGCTACGCCCGGAGCCGCGCACGGCAGCAGTTGGAGCAATTATTTACCGTCACATTGGGTGAGGACAACTCCGAAATATCGTTTCAGGAAATCCCCAGACACCGACGGAGAAACCAGGGCATAAGATGCCGCATCCGTATCCTGGAGCCGACTCCAAGGACTTGTCAAGTCACTTCGGGGTCCTAAGTGACTAAACATCGCAAATCTACGATGAGTACAGTATTCGTATTATAAAAGCAAAGCTGCAGTGCACCGGGACCTCAGTGACTAAACATCACAAACCTACGGTTGTATATACAGTATGCGTAGTACAGTATGCGTACATGTATTATAAAATCAAAGCTGTAGTGCACCGTGCACAACAAAGCTTATATTAAATACATGCAATGGGGTGCTGTGGCGCAGCCAAGCTGTGTTTTGCTGACGAATGAGGACACGATCTATAAAGATATTGCCTCTGAGATCTCTCTGGAAGGTCGGCGCACGTGAGCCGCAGGATCTTTCGCGAGTGGGCACAATGAGCTACCGCAAACCATTTTTGGATTCGCCTCCGGTCGCTCACTGCTCGATGACGTCGAAGATCGAAGGCAGCAAGATGCGGATGCATGCCTCGCTGCTACTTGTCAGACCGGAGGACTTCCTGTCGTCATCGCCGTGGCATCCTGACCAGCATGCTTACGTGCGAGTGCTGAGCACGCAGCCGGACCACGCGGTCGTTCAAGATTTCCCTGGCTCTATGCATCAAGGTCAAGTTAGGCTGAATACGGTTCAAGAGCGCGCGGTTACCGAACAAGATGCCAACACAGCAACAGGCGGGTTTCTATGCAAGGCTGTCTGCGGAGTCGTACGCGGCACCTATGTGTATGGTCAAGTGGAGTCTTATCAAGGGAAGTCCGTCACAGTCCGTCAGGGTGACAGAACTGTCAGATTCGCGGCTTCTCGACAGGACGAGATCGCCCCCGTCGTCTGCTTGCTAATGAAGAA
Organism: Phytophthora fragariae; assembly: GCA_009729435.1. Lineage (NCBI taxonomy): Eukaryota > Oomycota > Peronosporomycetes > Peronosporales > Peronosporaceae > Phytophthora > Phytophthora fragariae. The sequence continues at coordinate 1,437,543 of QQOI01000012.1, forward strand.
TTCGGCAGTTAAGACATCGGACACAACACGAGCAGCTCTCCGAGACTTTAACGTCACTATCCTCGACCGAATCCTCGGCTACAACGGATGAGATGGCTCCAGGGACATTGCCGATATACTGAATGGAATTCTGCCTAGCAATGAGCATCCGAGATACACACTTGGGTCAATCCGATCACTGGTGATATGGCCACGCTTCGGCTGCAGCGCTGTGGATTACGCTCACTACATCGACGGCGGCCGATCTGTTCCTGCTTCGCTGCAGCGCGAAATTGGTGAAACATTTACCGACGACCCATCATACCGAGAAGCTCATGTTCCCGATGAGATCGCACAAGTCGCTCCAAATCAACTTCGGCCGAGTCCGGTTCGTCACCCGGTCTCACGCCCCGTCACTCGAACCAATCCTCGAACTCGAACGCAAACTCGTAACCCGATATCGTCGGCCGATCACAGCGTTTCTTCCAATGGGAACGCAACGCTTACAGCGTTGCTCTCAGAACTCGAGGGGGGCGATGGTGACGTGGCCCATGAGTTCGAAGATGTCCATGAGCGTTCCCCCCCATCCTCGTCAGGGGCATCAAGGAAACTTCAGTCAGAGCTCTTGTCAACACTTGCATCTAACCCTCGTGTGTTGGCATACTTTGTCTCAGAGTATCTGGATCGGAACAAACGACCTGCTGAAAGCAGTGACATCAATGCCCGACCTGCCCAACGTCGTGCGTTCGGGATGGAGATATCTGCACCATCGGCCAGTGACGCCCCACCCGGCCATCCTGATAAAGCTTTTTGATCTGGCTTTCGGTATTCGAGGTCTTTCCTTGGCTCATCTCGAACGGTTCGACCTGTCTGTGCAGCGACAATGGCGTCGGGAAGGCGTCAACATGAATAATTTTGCGGCAAGTGTTGATCTTCCTCGTCCCCGAAGTCTGTCAACTATGGCTGAGCTATTCGAAGCCTTTTCGCTTCTTTAAGCATTTGCAATGCGGTTCAATAACGCCACAACTCAAGCATTCATTACCGCAGCGATGGGATTCGTGGCAACCATCACGGGCATGGGTATGTGGAATGCATCGGCCGTGCATCTTATCACGTTCTGGTTAGATGGTGTTCTTGATGATTATCGTCGCGCAATCGAAGAAATGGTGGTGTCTGGTGTTGATAACCGAGACAATGTTCGACAACGACTCACGAAAAGTGACCCAGACTTTTTCAACACCATGCATTTAATTCACTCCGAAGCGTCCGCGCCTGCAGCTAAAGACCAAGGTCGGTCTGACCGATCGGCTACCAAGCGCTCGCCCGCTGAATCCAAACGAACGCGTGTCCCTCAGGACATTATCGCTGCTCTCCCGTCGCAAAATGGCAAATCCGTGTGTCTCAAGTTTCTTACACGTGCTGGTTGTCCGGCCGGTCCCCGGAACGATGTATGTTTGGACGCGCGCACTTTGTCCCGGAGAAGCTCGAACCCGTTGTGCGTCAGTACATTAATGATAACATGGGGGGAATCCGACGAGATATACCTCCCGACCAATGACTCGCAGTTGGGGCCTCCTTGCACGATGACTTTGCGGTAAATGCTGCGACTGTACACCTCCTCCGGGCAAACTTAGAAGTCTCTCTTCGTCAGGAGGAACAAAAGCGCCGAGTCCATCTGCAATCTCTCTTTTGTGAAGCATGCGTACGACCCCCGCAATCCGTTGAGCCAACAGGATCACACGGGCCGACAGGTTCTGTTCAGATCGACAACGAAATGCAACGAGCTCTGTCTGAGTTAGCACGCCGGAAACGTCTATCGCTCGTGGAATTAGTGCGGATTTGGCGCAATGAGACAGTTCAGGATGGCAGGCCTAACAAGGCACTCAACGTGAAATGGGCAGACGTGCTTTCGATGGGTTATCGGCATCACGACCTACTCGTCGACATCGCACGACACGGTGTTAGTCATGCTTTTAGCGATTGCTCGCGGGATTTCTTCTCAGAAGTGCCAGAAAACCACAAATCGGCTCGCGAGGCAGTCACTGCACTTCGTCGGAGCATTCGGGACGGTCAAGATACGGGAACATATCTTGTTGTTGATGTCGACGTCTCACATCAATGGCCGAACGTCAAATTTAGCCCGTTCGGATGTGTGCCTAAAGCTGGAGTTGATCCGCTCCTCGAGGCTAGGCTCATTCACGATTTGTCCTATCCAAAAGGGAAATCGACCAACGCGGCATCCGACCACTCTCAACTACCCGCATCCCTTTATCTGCATGTATGAGTGATCGCGCGCCGAATCGAGTTTCTACGAAAGCTCTATCCCTATCGAAGGAGCATGATGTTGAAAGGTGACGTGAAAAGCGCTTTCAGGCAGATCATGTTGGCAGCAGAAATTTTCCGGTGGTTCTGTGGGAAAATACCCGCTGATAATGCAGCCGTCATCGACATGGCACTGCCTTTTGGTTGGACGGGGTCTCCCGGTCATTATGGAGTCTTCCGTGGCGCAATATCGTATCGCATGGGGCAAGAAAGTCCTTGTAGCCTCGACCCGCGGTCGCTGGACAACGATCCCTTCTTTGCGTATGAGTGGGTAGATGATCATATATGTGTCGAACCCGACATCGAAAATCGACTCGAGCTCTGTGAGGCAGCACTTCGCTTATCGATAATGGCGTTTCTTGGGCCAAGATCGACTAATGACTCTAAGTTTTCGTTTTGGGTGCAGAGTTTGACAGCACTTGGACTCGATTGGAACACAGTGGAAGGTACTGTTTCAATGCCGGAACCCAAGATTGAGAAAGCTCTTGGGCGCATCCGCGCAATATTGGAATCGTCCACGGTAACCAAGCATCAGTTGAACCAACTTCTGGGGAGCCTTCGTCATGTATGTTCCTGTATTCGCCCAGCCAAGGCCTTCTACCAGCGAATTGTAACCCTGTGGCGCCAGACACCACAACACGGTTCTAGACGACTGAGTGACGCTGCTCGACTAGACCTGTTGTGGTTCGAACACCTGGTTACGTTTGGAAGACTTCGTTCGGTGCCCACAAATTTCTTTTGTGATCTGCCGGATCCTATCGTCTATCTCTATATTTGCGCAAGTGACACCGGTTTGTGTGTACCCCATCCAGCTCGTCGGCAATTTTTACGAGTTCGTTTTGATTCGGCCGAGCAATACATGATCCTGAAATGCAAGACAGCTACAGTCGATTCGGACGCCGGCTTCACCATAAATGTTCGCGAGCAACTGAGTGTCGTTCTGGCCGTTCTAGTTTGGGGTGCGGAATGGAGTCCAACAAGCGACCGACACCTTGCACACGTGAGATGCATGTTGGATAACCAGTCTGCCGTGTCTTGGTGCAACAAACTGGCCAGTTCGAACCCGTTTTCCCAAGAGATTAATCGAGTTCTCGGAGCGGTTGAAGCTCAGCATGGAATCCGGGTATCTGCAGAGCATCTCGCGGGAGCCTGGAACATATTGGCTGATTTAGGATCTCGTGCTTGGGTGGGGACAAGCCTTAAACAGTTTTCTAACATCGTTTCTACGTGGCAGGAACGAGAAATACCGCAAACGGTTCGACGGATTTACGATCCACGCTACTCACACTTCAGCTCCGTTCCCTGGCAGAATCGTCGCAACGAACCTATCGATCATCGTGGCACCAATGGTGCCAGTACCGACGTTCCCGCCAACTCTCAATCTGGCTGCCCAGTAATGACCCCGATGAACAATCACTACAGCTGGCTCTCTTCGCAGTGCACTGTTGGTGCTCAGGCGGCGTTGGATACGCCACCATTCTATCTAAACTCAGCCATATTGGATGGTATCATTGCATCAAGTACGGTGTCAGACCCAAGCTCAACGAAGGACACCACCTCGCGCTCAGGGGACTCCGGCGTTCCTCCGACAAGTCACGACCTCGAGCCCTCGTCTCCCAACAACTCCTCGTTGCATTCAGCAATCTCGTCGACTTTACAAGGCCACAGCACCGCGTGCTCTTTGGGGCTACGGTGCTGGGCTTTTACTTTCTCTTAAGGCGCTCGGAATATTTACTGTGTGACGGTCGGCGTCATACTTACTGCCTCGAAGTTCGGGATGTCAAGGTTGTGGACAATCACGGTCAAGTGACTCTAAACTATCAAGCAGCATCTTCGGTTCGAATCCACTTTCGCGGAAGCAAAACTGACCAATATGGTCAAGGAACCACACGAATTCTTCAGAAGGCATCTCAACCGCCGATTTGTCCAGTTTTTGGTGCCAATTTGCTGATGAAGAACGCGGAAGATCTTCATCTCGCACCTGAGAAGCCACTGTGCTCTTTATCCAGTTCTCCCATGGTTTCGGCAAAGATGATGAATGAAGCACTTCGTTTGGCTGCTCGTCACGCTGGTTACGATCCCAGTCTTCTCGCTACACATTCGCTCCGAATTGTAGGAGAGACCGCACTCTTTCACGGTGGTGCTGAACCGACAGCAATACAGTATCATGGGCGTTGGTGTTCTGACGTTTATCGCCGATACGCACGAAACCCTGAGCACCGCACAAGACTGCTGACGCAGCTGATGGCCAATGGGCTAGCAGTGTCTGTTGCAACTACGTCGCCTGATCACAATTTGGGGCTGCACTCGGATGCTCCTCGGCGTGATCACGACTAGTTTGCTAATAGACATTGTTTGCCCCATTTCTTACATCTGGCCGAAGCGATGAAGCAAAGGGGTGCTGTGGCGCAGCCAAGCTGTGTTTTGCTGACGAATGAGGACACGATCTATAAAGATATTGCCTCTGAGATCTCTCTGGAAGGTCGGCGCACGTGAGCCGCAGGATCTTTCGCGAGTGGGCACAATGAGCTACCGCAAACCATTTTTGGATTCGCCTCCGGTCGCTCACTGCTCGAAGACCCACCACTCCACTCCCGGGCTGCACTCGGATGCTCCTCGGCGTGATCACGACTAGTTTGCTAATAGACATTGTTTGCCCCATTTCTTACATCTGGCCGAAGCGATGAAGCAAAACATGTACTTTTGACACTATTGTGAATCCGGCCACTATGTCCCAGCTGAACTGACATATTTGTGGGTTTTCATCATTTACGCTAATAATTTACTTAAAACTGGTGGTGATGCCATAATCGAAAGTAAATAATTTGTAGTGAAGACTTGTCTTACAAATAAATTCGAGTACGCGAGGACCTTTTCACCGGTGCCCTCGGCACTGCACAGATCATGGGATAAGCTTTCTCTGCTGACCCTCGTAAAATTTCTTGAACCCGATGTATGGACGGCAAAACTGCTGGCTAATAGTGCTCGTGGGGTCGATGAGACAACTTATTGAAAGCCATACGGTATGTATGCAGTCCCGCGAAGATCTCGACAATCCTGAATTCACTTCGCAATTTCCTGTCAAGCCCCCAGTGCTGAAGATCAAGTCGTCATGCAATTCGGATTCTTCGCGCTGCTTGTTGCTGCCGCGCTCATTGAGAGCTGTGACGTCACTTCTGCCTCCACGAACGTGGCCCTCACGCTCTCCAAGACGACTTCCTCGAATTTCATCGTGAACTCAGGCGAGAATGTCCCGGTTCACGGCAAAGTCAACCGATTCTTGAGAACCGGTACGTCTGATGGTGCTGCGCACCAGACGGAGTCGGACGACGGAGAGAGAGCGATCACCTTGAATGAGAATGTGTCGAGCTTCGTGGCAAAGCTGACCAGGCAGAACTCTAAGAAAACGTTCGGGTCACCTCCGATTGCTGATATACTGCCCAGATCGAAGTCGTTTTCAGGCAACAACGCTGCGGCACAGAAGCTGACTCGATCCCAAAGCGCCAATGCTTTTAAGGACATCCGCCTCCGAGACGTTAAGGAGATGGGCAAAAACTTTCTTAAGGGCACATTCAAGACGATGGACAGACAGAAGCAGACTCCTGATGATATGGTGGATTTCTTCAACCTCGACGCCAAATGGTTGGCTAAGGCTGACAAATACGAACTACGAGAAGGTCCAAAGGGAATAGCGAACGAGCTGTGGTATGGGTTCACGAGGTACTACAAGAAGAAGTATCCTAACTGGGTTAGCGAGTTAGTGAAGGGGTAACTAGTGCTTCATCTAAGATCAGATAACTTCCCAAACTAGCAGCTCGAAACACCAAATCGTCACACTGCTTGACTAAGGCCAAGGTCCGCTTGCGCCGTCGTCACCGGAAGTGTGCACGCATGAGATCGCTGAAATTGAATTTGATTAGACCCCATGATGCTTCATAGTCAAATTCGGTTGAACAGCTCCGGGTGGTCAGAGCCCACGGTGGCACAATCTAAATCTATTTGCCTCCAGGTCCGAGTTGAATGGTTCTTGTTTCGTACTCGTGATTTCCCCAGGGGTATTGGTCCTGTTTACCGTGTCGAACTTGGTGGATCCCATTTCGAGGTGGGCAGAGCAATGGAAACGAGTCTCAAGGCGTCGCCGATCTCCCCCACACTGAAATCGCTCCGGTGACAGTTGTATAAAGCTGTTTTTGGTATAAAAAAGAAGTGTATTATGAATAAAATGGAGATTCGCGTGGGTCTGTGGTTACCAGCGCACAATCACAGATTAAGGATCTTTCTCAAGCTTGGCTCTAGCTCGGCAGATCCTAAATTCAAGCGCTAATGCGAACCACTGTCAAGCACGAAACATAGTCCGAGACGGAAGTTCCCGTACAAAGGACTGAGATGAGCTCGTCTTTTCCGATCGGGGCAATGTACATCAACGAAGTACTAGTCTCATGGCTGAGCGACCCACTGTACTTGGCTGTCCCCGAGCCATTGTCAGTAGCTGTTCATAGCGCTTGAACGGGATGTGGCCGAGACGGGCGTGTACAACTGCCCATGGCTCCTTACGAGATGTCGTCGCCGCATGACACACCTCGTCCCCCACTGTCTTCAACTTGTAGACGTTTCCACAGCGCTTGGCCTCCATGACGGTAGCATCGCCATAGCGAAAGACACACTTGTCCTTGCTGAACTGCGCGACGACGTCCTTCTCGGCCAGCTTCGCCACCGAGATGAGGCTTCCTTCAACTTCAGGGATGTACAGAACATCCGACAGCGTGACAGACGTCCCGTCCATCAGCTTCAATCCGACGGTGCCCATTGCAACTGCGTCGATTTTCTTGCCATCCGCGATCGTGATGCGGACTGGCGTCTTCAGCTCCTTCATGGACACGAACTTGTTCCGGACGCTGGTCATGTGCGAGCTTGCACCGGAGTCGACGAGCCATTCAGTCTTGCCCATCGCACTCGTAGCCGTGAACGCGTAGTCGGATGTCTCTCTCGCGACTTGCCCGCGTTCCCCGTCGGCCTTCTTCTTGCGGCACTCCGTTTCCTTGTGCCCAGTCTTCTTGCAGTAGAAGCACTTGCCATTGAACCGACGCTTGTCGTAGCTCTTCTTCGCCACGAACGCCTTCTGTTGAGCCGATGACGATTCACCCGAGGCATCAACACCGGAGAGAGCTTGGATCGCGTACGCCAACGTCATGTTCGGCGTGTTCTCGAGTACGGTACTGATCATCCGGTACTCATCCGTCAGACTACCGAGCAGCAACACGAGCTGTCGGGTCTCATCCAGAGGCTCACCAATCGTCTCCATCTGGAGGACGATCTCCTTGAACTGGTCCACATGCACCGCGAACCGCGTACCGGACTCCATCTTGAAGTTGTGCAACTTCTTGGTGACGATGTGTCGGTTCTTGAGCGTGTTCCGGTTGAACTGCTCCTCGAGCATGCGCCACGAGTCAGCAGCAGTTGTCGCTCCGCGGATGTAGACTTGGTATGTGAGACTCACGTCTCCTGCGATCACACCAAGGGCCTTCAGATCGTTGGTCTTCCATTGAACCGTGGAGCGGTCACTCAGCGCGTCGAACTCTGGCTTGATGATGTGGGCCAGCAGTCCCTTGCGCGAGAGCTTCATCCTCATGTTGAACTCCCAGTGGAAGTAGTTGTCTTCCACGAGTTTGACGGTGTCAGCGTAGCTTGGGCTCATAACTTCTTGTAAGTGCAGACGCCGCCTGGGAGTCGATGAGGGGTAGAAAGGAAATCCGAAAGTGAATTCATTTGAGTTAGATGTCCTTGTCCTGCTAGCTTCTTCCTACTCATGCAGTCTCTCTAGTATCTCCCTCATTTGACTTCAGTTGACTATTGCATATGCAGTGGGCACACTTTATTGGGACGGGCACACTTGATTGGGACGGGCACGGGCCATCAGCCAATCACAGTGCACTGCCGCTGGCACACTTCAATGCAGCGGACACACTTGGATGGGACGGGCACACCATAACCCAGCCAATCAGATTGCACCATTCGCCTCACTTCAACTGCAGACCTTAGAGGCACGCGCCAGCCACGCGCAGGCCGTGTGCCTTGAGGTCGGGACCCAGTCTTGTAGACACCGAAGTGCAACAGAGCTCGCAAACATCATGCACCGGCTTACCCGGACCGTCCGGCGGATGGCCCCGGGTACCCGAATCCGCCCATGTGGATCTCATCTGAAGTTCGGGTACCCGGACCCGTCCGTAGATCCGAATCCGTACTTTGGTGGATCCGCCCGAAGTTGCGGGTACACGCCCATCGTGAATATGATCATTTAGAAACAAAACGTATCATGTTAAGTCTCTGCTTTAAGCTATGTCTTACTCTAAGAGATGTCTTACTCTAAGAGATGTGCATTCGAACGGCATACTAAGATGTCGTCAACCATGAAAGACTCAGAGAACTCCGCTTCTTGTTCAGCGTCATCCCTGCGCTCGAAAAATTACTCTCCGCCATAGCACTCGAGGCCGGAATGCACATGATTGCGCTGTTCAGAAGAAGGCAATGGTGAGATAACTACGCACGATTTCTCTGCTACGCTCTACACGGTCTTCGACCTTCAAAGAAAACGCCTAACTGCTGGAGGGCTGAATAATCTCGATGGAGGACCAACTTTAGAACTCGGACCCGAACCGGGTACCCGAACCCATCCGAAGCTGCTTCACGTCTAATTCGGGTACCCGTACCCGTCCGAAAACCAAACGGACGGGTATGGACGGACGGGTACCCGGTTTCGGGTACCCGTTGCGACCTCTGAAGTGCAACCGCAACAAAACTCATGCAGACGAAAACGACCACGTACGATGCAGCTAAACTTGCTTGGCAACAAGATATGGACATTGGTAACCCAACCAATTTGGTTGGGGTTTGCTTTTGAATTCTCTTCGGTTGAACGAAGCTGTGGTCTTCTCCCGGACCCGTTGCTCGTAAAAAACTGCCAGGCCTTAGCCCGCGCGAATAACGAAGAACTTGTGTGCAGCGGGTGTCGATGGCAGGTGCGCTGAGCAGAGGTTGAGCTGGACAGTGCGGCAGGTTAATACTTTATCTAGATGCTGGTAAATTGTAAACACGAAAAGGTTGTTACTCGGTTACTCGGGAAAAGCAGCAAGGGCAGCCGCGAGACACACGCACAGATAAAGCCACGCCCCAATGGAAGCGCTGCTAGAGCCCACGGCTTGAAGCTTATCGTGAGCCGCTTACGCTTTTCAGTACGATGTATTTATCACTTCAAGTATTATTATAATAAGCTTACTGGAAGTCCAAGTCCTTTCGTCTTATAAAATGAGTAAATGGGTTCTTCGTCAGGGCAGCAAAAGTGTTTGCAGGAACCCAATGTCGGCATCAGTCCTAAACTGCTTGTCACTTGCAAATGGAGCGGTCGACATATAATCACAGTTGTCGTCGTTTCTGCGGCTTACCGAGATTTCGTTGTACCCGGGTGTCGTCAAGTTGCCGCCCCAGGTCGGAAGGATGTCCATGAGCGAGTATGGCGTGAAGTCTCCGATCCCAGTAGGGGACAACTCGTAGTTGACCACATTTGGCAGAACCAAGTTGCTGCTCTGGCCGTCCGACAGGTAGATTTTATTTTGGTTCGTATACGGAACTGATCTGGTCTATGATCGGGTTGTTGTCGCGTCGATGATCGGATCTGTGATCGGGAAACTAATGGTAGGCTGGGGGCATGGTAGATGCAGTGTTCGCTACTCGATCAGTCGTGAAGTTGCATCAAAGGTCTCAAGTGGCATGGAGGAAGGTGTCAACGCAGTCGTGGTAGACGAGCAAATGGGGGCCGAGGTGCTGGAGAGTGACAGCGGCCCTCAGCCGCCGGTTGAAGACACGAGCAGCCACGCCCCGAGACGTGCTGAGCGCACAACGTGTTACTTCAAGGGGTACAAGTATACTCGCGTCTGGGCTTCTTCGCGCAAGATTGTATACCGATGTTCTAAGTTTCGAGCGGGTTGCGGCGGCAAGATGGAGTTCCGGATTGCGTCCATGGGCTACACCTGCGTCAAGGCGCACAGTTGCAGCGCGACAGCTGTAGTTAGCTCCGTCACCAACGTTGAAGCTGAAATGAAAGCGCAAGCTGACCTCTTAGCAATTGAGCATGTTGCGTGGCCTGTACGTCGCGTGTGGGAGGAGCTGCAACGACGTTTCTACTCTACGGACAACCCTGATGTCGTGCGGGGCTTGTCGGAGCAGCAAGTTATACGCCGCGTGCATCATGCAAGACGCCAACACTACTCCGGCAACGTGCACGGTTCAATCGAGATCCCGCCGCTCTCACTCGCGCTCGATGAGGCTGTCACATTTTTCCAGTTTCACTGCATTACACCCAACCGAGACGACCTGACCAAGCCCACTCGTCTTCTGGGTTGGGCGCACCCTGCACTGGTGGCGCTCTTACGCTATCATGGAACGACGCTATTCGTCGATGGAACGTTCAGATGTGTTCCGAGTGGCTACGCGCAATGCGTCGTGTTCATGGTGCATGATCGCGCGTCGGGCGTGTTCGTACCTGTGTTTTACGTTCTGAGCACCTCTCGAACGGCGGACAGCTACTGGGATATGATACACTTCATCATCCAAGCTACCGATCAGCAGATTGAACCCGCTGAGATTGTCTGCGACTTTGAGGCCGCTTTAATGGATTCCCTTCAAACCCAGTTTCCTAACGCAATTGTGCTAGGGTGCCTGTTTCATATGAAGCAGGCACTCCGTCGCGCTATGAAGCGCTACGCTATTCCGGAAGAGGAGTGTCTAATCGCCATGACGCATGGTGTGTTAGACACACTGACCGTGATTCAGCATGACCACATCGAACGAGGGATTAAATGGGTGAAGCGGGAGATCAAGCGGCGATGCGCGGTAGCTGATGTGACCTATTCGGCAGCTAAATGGGGTGAATTCTGGGGCTATTTCGAACGCACATGGCTCGAGCAGTACTCCATCGAGGTTTGGAATGTGTTTGGTCTGGACAATGAACTGATCGCGAGGACGAACAATCCTCTCGAACGGTTTAACCGGGAGTTAAATAGCAGGTTCCCAACGCCGCACCCCTCCATGGCTACATTCGTCACGGTGATCAAGACGATCTCGCAAGAGTATGTGCGTCGTGTTGCCAACGTCCCTCGTGGCCGTGCTCGACGCGTTGCTCGTGAAGTAATCCAGCTTCCTGAGGTTGTTGACATTTCAGCCGATATAACGAGCGACGTGGAGACGACCGAAGCAGTCGCTCCCTCCGACAACTCCACCGCTTCAGTCAGTGTCGCACTTTAGGTATTTTTAGGTAGCTACTAGCACACTCCTATAATTCAGCAACTTCACCACTACACACTTGCTGCACCATGACATTAATCAGTTCACACATCCGATCAACAGTCCTGATCATAGACCATATCAGTTCCGTATACGATCCAATTTAGAGCTAACCGTCCGACACGAAAGACCGTGCAACGCCAACGTTTCCTGGCGTGACCCTTGCGGGCATAGCACCACCGACGTTATTGACCTCAGGCCCTTGCGGCGGGTTGCGCTGCGACATTGCAAACTTCTTCAGTTGCTGCTGCTGAAGCTGACGAGCCACCGTGAGGGAGACCTGCCTCTTAAGCCGCTGCGTGCGCTCCCGACGACGAATCGCGTGCACCTTCTGATACTTGCGGTCGCTGCGACGCTGGATCAAGTTTTGCCTCCTGCGGTGCTCTTCGCACAGGGAGTGCGCGGTGCCATTGCGTTTGAGCGCGCGTTCGTTGAAGCACTTGCCGGTCTTATAATGGCACCTGCCGTTGTACGGGCGCTTCATTGCATGCTCACCATTAATGGTTGCATTCGGCTCGCACGTCGAGCGAGGAAATTGGACCAAGTCGGCGGAGCTGTCGTCGTTGCTGTAGCTGCTGCTGCTTCTGCTAGCGCTTGCCATTTTTTGAATTGAGGGGAAGTAGGAGGATATGAAACTGAACTCTGTTGATCGCTGTGAGGCGAGGGAATTGACAGGTAGACAGATATAAAATATGACTTTACATGTACAGACTTAGGCGCTTCGCTGATGGACCATCTGATCCGTGCAATGCCGTTTGGCCCGTGACAATAAGGACCATCTATCAACCGAACGATGCGAAGGCTATGTATGGTACATACATGTACATCGTTCTACTGTTGACGGCCATACATGTAATGGGCACATCACAGTGTATGATACTGACCGTACAGGTCTGACCCCTTTGTGAGACCACACCCGCGCATATCTACTGAGGACCAGTTAGTGGACAATCTGTAGGCGCGTGCCCAGTGCCGACCACAAGAAAGTACCGATCCCTAAAGCCAAGAATGTGTGGGGTGTCGAGGCAACCGATTAATTTAAAGGAGAAGATATCACCACATGTACTTCAATTTGTTTTTTGCTAGAATTTTAGTGTTAAATAAGACATTGGGCTATCTATTTTATTGTATTTGCACAAAAAATCTAATAGAGGCCAGGGAAACGCACTAGCTCAGCAGATGGAAGTGGAGTGTCTGCTGAGCTGGATGTTACCAACTGATAGTAGCCACGAAAACGCGGTACATGTAGTAATTGTCGAGTCTTCCAGAATGGAGACATACTAATACGGTAGTAGTATGTCTCCACAGTAGTACTACTTGTAGAGGTCCAACAATTGGGTAGTAGAAGAAGTAATACTAATAGTATTTATTTAATACTACTCGTGCCTGAGCTACGTTGTCGTAATTTTGTCCCTGTTGTGCTAGGCCGGTAGCTGAATGAGAGTCTTATCGAGAGCCACTCTACCTAGAATTGCTAGATGATGCCGAGGTTGTCCATTGAATATACTGAACGAATGATATCATATTATCACTCCTATTGAATACTATGTACAGCACCTCACTATATGGTAGTAGTATTTTCGAGGTGTACCATTTCAGCAAGTACTACCAATCAGGTGAAGTTGCCTTGGAAGTTGATTCTACAAATTTTGTAGCCGAGAATCTATCGGGTGAGACGGGTCAAAATTTTAGCAGGAGGAGCCCGTCCCGTTTTACTCTGGAAAACGGGACGGGTTCCCCTTGTTCATATGTTGATATGTTGACCTTATTTTAGTATAAAACTTTCGCTCCACTGCTTGACCTTCAGCTGTGGATACATGTACCGTACAGTATGAGGTTCTACTGCACGGTAATATCTTTCGTGACCGGAAGGTCGATGCCCGTTTTCGCTGCCTATGACCTCTAATAAACCGTCAAACCTGATACTCCCAACATTCGGAAAATATTTTCAATGTCATACCTTATTTCCCTATTAGCCTTATTATGGTCTGGCCACCAAACTGAAATCAAATAAGTAAAACATATTATCACCTAATACATCCAGGGATTTGAATCCCCCGAGGACGGATGGCACAGTGTAATGCTTTACCCCGGCGAGAAGATTATCTTACCTGGCGAGGGCAGCGCTCGACTCACTAGAATGCTCAGCGTTGGACCCGCCTACGCAAGTGCCGTGCGCGGGATTGCTAAGGCTACGCGATCTCGCAACTCTCGCCTCCTTTGGTCCTCATCACCCTATCTTTTTACGTTTACAATTACGGGTATTTAGTTTCACTAGCGGCTGTGAGAATGCCAGTGCCTCGGGTGCTCCTCACCACCGACGAAAGGTCTCCACTATACAGATTTTCGGTCAGAATATACAGATGGCCTTTCCGATACAAAACACCTTGCGAGCGCAGCGAGCCGAATCCCGCGCGCAGCGCGGTAGGGTCACGCTAAGCGAGCGCAGCGAGCCGATCCCCGCGCGTAAGCGCGGTAGGGTTTAGGCGCCCAATTCAGGGTCTTTGGGTTCGCGCGGAGCGCGAGTAGGGCGATAGAGTTTTTTGGCTGTATGGTTAGACCCCAAAAATGTATATTACGTCCCAAGAATCTGTACATTCTGACACCCTCCTCCTCACCACCCTCTCTCCCTCCAAATCGAAAAATACTGTGCATGAAGTCACTCATGTGTCACTATGTATAAGCGTAGATCCTACACAGGCGCTGTCTGTAAAATAGAAAATGCGTGCTTGAAAAATAAAATGCAGAGGAAAATCCTACTCCAGCTTTGTCCAGCAATTTTGTTCTTGAATCCCAGTTATCGATAGGTTTTTGCTGCTGCTTTAAAAACTGTTCCAGCTTTAGATAAGCCGGGGTATTCGGCTTGCAGAACTCCTGAACTGAACTGGACGTGCACTTCGAGCAGACGAAGGGAGCGCAGCGCCTCTGAACTGCAGCTAGGAAGGCGAATCACCAAAGTCCGGCCTCCGACGCAAACATCACGTTTACGTGTCGGCGTTTTATGCCAGTTCCGGACAGCCCCCCCCCCGGGTGGGGGCTGTCCGGAACTGTGTGGCTCAAAGCCGCGGCTTTATTCCGGCTTTATTGGCGAATTAAGCCGCTGGGCCAAAGGGGCTAAATTGGGGCTTTATTCATTAAGCCGCGGCTTTATTCGTCCGGAGCGGAGGCTAGTATCCGGACACATCCGGACAAAGATGGCACTCCAGAGCAGCGGCATGGCCAACAACGGCCGGCTGCGTGGACAGCACCCAGGCCAAGAACATGTACGACCTTGCTGGCAATAGCAACCCGCTCATCGCCAGCCTCGTGGTCTCGAGCAGCAAGACCCTCCGCAACCTCGGTACGAGCGGTACCATCACGGACAAGGACTGTCTGAACGGTAACAACAATGTTGTCACCATCCAGAACATCCTCATCACGCAGCTGAACCCGCACCACAGCCTGGGTGGTGGCGCCATCTAGATCCAGGTCCACGACAGCGGCAAGACGCCCATGGAGCGCATCTGGGTCGACCAAGTCAAGATATCCAGCCACGGATCTCCGACGTCGGGCGTCAGGTGGTCGACAACGGCACGGCGAGCATCAAGAGCATGACCACCAGCAACTCCGAGCTCGACAGCAGGACGCAGTACTCGGCCACGTGCGGCGGCAACCACTACTGGGACTTCCTCTTCCTGTGCACGCAGACGCAGGGAACCCTTGCCAACGACTACGTGCACAACACGCCGGCAGCTCGCCTGGGGTCGGCGGCAACTTCGTCGTCCACGCGGTAAAGAACTACTGGTTCAACAACACGGGCTACTCGTACAAGGTCGTCAACAACTGCAACGTGCTGCTGGAGGGTGACTACTTCGAACACACGGCCACCCCGAACAAGCACAATGCCGAGATCGTGGGCGCGATAATGGCGCCGTCCTCGTCCCCGCAGTCGACCTGCAAGTCCACGTTGAGATGCCCGTCACTTCGACCGACGCAGTGTTCCAGCTTGAGCGGTGTAGGTCCACGGCGGGCATCACCTTAATTGCTGCAACAAGAGAACGAGCTGCTGCTACGGCACCCGGACGTAACTGTTGTAGACTTTATACTGGAAAACGCAGACGAGTTCATGGTTTTCAGCGCATGGTGACATTGTTGTAGTTAAAGAACCTAGCCGGTATCTACTCCTACTTCGTACTCAGTGTAAGGTCTTGATCCAAATGTTTTTTCACTGGAAAAAAGCGTCCGAAGCCAAAACTTCTGTCCTCGAATTCCTGTCAGTTTCTTCTCCAGAGGGAAGTTCTTCGTTTTGGTGCGGGGAAATGGTGTTGTGTCAGGTTGCGGAATTTCCTCATCGGTACCATCAAATACTTTTTGATTCGTTTCTTGGTTTTGTAGCTCCAACTCTTCAGCTTGCTGCAAGTCCCGACTACCATAATTATCTCGTGTGAATAGGGATTGCAGTTCTGACGGTTCGGGTGTCTGATCTTCTTCGTTGATACCGCCGTCGTTTGTCCAGTATTCTTCGTCTCCAAGCAAATCAAAGATATCCTGCCAGTACTCTAGTGTATCGGGCTCGGGTGCTTCTTGGTCAGCGATCACGTGGCCTGCTTCGATTTCAGTGATAGTTACTACAGGAGGGGCCACACAGTCGCCAACGATTTCTCTCTCTCTGGGATCTACAATGCGCTTGAGTTCAGTTCGTTTCTTTCGACCACTTTCAGCTGCATCATACTCCCGAACAGCTTTACGAACAAGGGAAAAATTTCGGGCTTTATCAGGGTCCATCCTATTCTTGATTGCAGTGTGAATAGCACCCAGCTCGCTAAAGTATCTCTCGCAGGTTGCTGTGTTTACAGCAATAGACAAAATGACTGCAGCCAATTTTGGGAGTTTGCAGCCAAATTTAATATCCGCCGCACAACTCCAAAACTCTCCAACATCACCAGAAAAACGACAAACGCTTGGGTTCTCAAAGTACCGACCGTGCTTCCAGAGATGCATCTCACGTGCTAAATCTCCAACATCATTGTTATCTACGTATCTTCTATAATAGTAAATGCCATAACCACATATTCTCTCATACAGGCGAAGATGCGGTGATGCATCCATGATTGCCCGAGCTAGACAAACGTGGCGATGATGAAGGAAAAGTGCAAGCAGCATTAAAGGTTGCTCACACCACATCCACCTTTTTTCCACGTTCGATACTAGTTCCACATTGTTTGCGTTTCCACAAAACCCACGATATATGTCTCTATACGACTCCACCACGTCCGCAAGCGTGTTTTCATCACGCTGCAACTTGTACGAAGCGTTTGAGAGAGGACGTATTACCTTCTCGGCTGACTCTAATTCATTCCAAAATGTTGGCTCCTTAAAAATGCAGAGCGTGTCCGGAAATTCGGGATCAGAGCTGTGATCCATTGCAAACTGCTCCAAAGCACTTCGAACTCGTAATAGAGATGCAAAACATCCCTGCATGCTATTCCATCGCGTTTCACACAAATTAATAAAACCAAGAGGTTTACCATACATTGTTGCTATGACTGATCTTGCTCGTGGCAACCACTTTGATGACGACTGGTTCAAGGTCACCGTGGCTGTTGATGCCAGCTTAGTTATCGTTTGGTACGACGCGTTTAACACCGACTTCACCAAATTGTTACAGTCGTGCGCAAAACAATGAAGGTATGCAATACCTGGTTTTCGCAGGGCTAGAATGCGTCTAGCACGGTCACACTGGCCAGCATTATCCGTAACAACTGCCCCAATTTGCCATCCCTTTGACTCCATTTCGTCCATCACCTTCTCCATTTGTTCAGCTATTGCAAGGCCATCATGTCGTGACCCCGTTGGAAAAAGACCATAACTCGAAATAATTCCATATAATCCAAGCTGACATCCCAGCAAGTGGGCCTTTGCGATATTCATCCATACATCTGAAAGAAAATTTACACGACCTTTTGTGTAAAGTACTCGACTACGCAGCGCTTGGAGTTGGTCGAGTTCGTTCTGAATGCTGTGGCGATCCAAGATACGACCACCGAGAGTCCCTCGATTTGGCAGAGCTCTGGCACAGGCCCTATTCAGAAATATGAAAAGCCGTCGAGTTGACTTTTTTCTATAAATCGATCCGGCAAATTATTATCGGCTTGAAATTGAATGAGCAAGCGCTCAAACTCATTTTGCTCTTCCTCGCTGAAAATGTTGTCGTAATAATCTCGCATGCATCGTTGCCGCTTGTCCGAGCTGGCCGACGAGACGTTACTGGAGCGTGAATCGGTAGCGGACATGGCTCCAGATGCACTTTGAGGCCGCGTTATCTGCATAGAACCGGTGGAGGGGGCTTGGCCAAAGAAACTTGCGATAGTTAGTGTATCATCGGTAGGTGGTGGCCTTACTCGGCCAGAGGCGACGGCCTCTTTGTGGAACTTGCACACCTTGAGGTGCCTCGGGTAGTTGGTTGAGCGCGCTGCAACCATTGTAGGCATGGCGGGGCGATCGGCTCTGCGCGTGTCATTAAATGCCTCCCTACAATGGATGCAAACAAGGAGCTTTCTGCCGCCCACCCCAGGTAAGCCCGTATCTACAAACTGCTGTCTGTGGTAGCCTTGAGGGCGCCCGCGCGATGCCATGCGTGCTTTTTATTTGAGCGGAGCGGCGAGGGGCTCTGTCGGCACGGCCCGCTCGGTCTTGACTGGGCCCGACGCGTATAGGGGTGAGTGTATACTATATTATGATCTATGTATACGACCGTATAGCCGCTGACAATGGAGCGGGTTTCTTTTCAAATCATACGTGATAATAAAGCCGCAGTGAGGGGCTTTAACCCTTAGAACGCGGAGGGGTGACATGGACGTGATAAGAAATACCCTTAAACCCTCCCGGAAGGGTTAAGGAATCGTATAGATTAAATCATACCATAGTGTGTACAAGTATAAATATGCACGTATTGTGCGCGAGTTGTAGCTAAGCTCTTCGGTAATTATCCCCGCAAAGAGGATGGGAAGTGCGACACGCTTATTTAAACCAATAGTAGCTGATTGCATCGCCTTCGACAATTCAGTTTTTTAGGAATTCGTGGACGGCCAGGGCAGAGAGCGTGCGAGCGACTTGCATGTGTGTACATGTACTGTATCTCCATTTCAAGAATAGCACGAAGCCAATCAAGGCGATTCCAGCGCACACGACACCATCTCCAATACAGCACTGCAGCACCAACGCCAAGTAACTTGATCAACTCAATACAACTCAAGATGCTATAACCAAAGGTTTTATATATATTACTGCGCTCACCCTACTCTGCTACTCGTCCTCTGTCGCGGATATGGCTGGCTTTTGGCGCGAACTCTCCGTTCTGCCACGCCATGTGCCAGATCTGCGAGCACGTTAGCCCTTCGTTATTGGCGTGTCCGTGCACCTTGTTGCAAAGGGTTACAAGCCCTCGTTTGCCTTGTGAGCAGGAGGGGCAGTAGTACGTGGACGTCCCCCCCCCTCTTCTTTCCCTCTGGATTGTAGACCGAGCACACCTTGCATTGTCTTTGACGTAGCCGCTGAACACCGTTGTTCATGCGAAAACCAGTCGTCTGGATGAGCGTGTGCTCGCCCCGCACCGCGCTTGGCGTCTCAGTCACAACCTGTCCTCCTGAAGCCGCTCTAGTTTGAGTAAAACAGTCTTCGGTCTGATCGATGAGCTGCTTGTGCAGTCTCGCAAGAAACTCGAAGTGTGAGTTCTTTCTTGGCTTCTTCTCCCACAGACACTTGTACACAACGTACGCGTTCACTAACGCCATGTCTACTAGTCCAAGAAAGAGTCCTTTGTAATACTTGTTGAATCTGTCAGACAGAACAGCATACATTAGAAACGATAATCCATCCGGGTCAGCATAACAGCATACCTTATGGACATTTGCATCGAATACGCTTGTAGTCGTAGTTGATCATGGCGATCGACGCCTCCCATGTAGCGTTGATACTCAGCCACCAGGCCTGGACATGGCACGTTACTCGCTTGGCCGTTCCTCTCACGGTGCCGCACGGTTGTTGGGTCGGCAACTACTTGTGAAGCCAGGAAGTAGACTATAGTATTGTCAGCCCACATGAGGCGGACAAGACCATGATTCGATTTCGCAACCGCCATCTTGAACGAACCCCGCGGAGTCCTTGCTTGCCGCTTTTTTTTGGGTAAGTCAGCTGGTCGCACCATCCCTTTCGATCCGTCTGCATTGTACCCACGTAATTGAAGCCCATCGTTCTTAGCTGCTGCACCAATGATATCGACGTGTAGTATCGGTCGCCAACAACGAGTCGTCGGCCTTCGTACGGGAGACCTCGAAACACGCACGTAATGTTGCGAATGACAGCAACGGGTCCGTTTTTAGTGTCCATTGATTGAGAGCCTTCAGTGTCACCAGCTCGTCCAATGTCAAACTCCACTCTGATTGATATTCACAAGAACATGTATCAGATCGTGTCAGCATAAGATCTCAGATTTATAATGTACTAGTCAGCATACGAACCGCTTGCAGTATCCGGTTTCCGCGCAGCAAGTCATCACGCATTTGGAGCCCCATCGATGCGGCTTGTCTTTCATGAAGGTCCTTGTAGGGTTCCGCCGATTGTGCGAGGTAAGAACGCCTTCATCGATCGCAACACGTGACCCGAGCACGTACCCCTCTTTGAAGCTCTTCTCGAGTACTGATAGCACCGATCGTACCTTCCAAGCTCGGTCAGTCGGCGCGGCGGGATCTTTATTATCGGTGAAGTGGATGAACCTCGAAATATCGCGTAAGCGGTCGCGGGACATGACTTTGTTGAACGTTCCAACAGGAAGCACCCCAACTTCGTTTGTAGACCAATGCAGATCCATCCGCTTGCACGGGCTCAGGGCATGGGCGAGTATCAATCCAATCCATTGTACAACTTCGTGGGGTGAAATCTTTTGAAATTTCTGAAGGTTTCTCAGTAATGCTGCTCTAGTTCGCTGTGGTCGGTGCGTGACACTGCTTTCCTTGTCCTCTGCCTTCTGAAGACGCGCGGCCAGCGATTGCTTCCAGTAGAGGTTCGTCTGCGTCGCTGCTTGACGCCAAAAAGTTTTTGGCAAGAAATAGTAGAACAACTGTAGAGGCGTCTTTGATGCGTTCATGATGTCTTAAGATGGCCCACAATATCCCGCATACATCTTGTCCACTACTGGGTCGTCCACAATCTTAGCAGCGACATTGTCAGGCAACACGTCCCAGCCATCTTTCTTCATTTGATCGAGTTGGTCGTTATTGTACACATCGGATGAACCTGTCCTCATAAAAATAGAGTTAGACCCTGTTCATGTCAGCATAAAACTTCAATTCGATCTCACCTTGTACACTCATGTGCAAGCGCTCCTGTTCGGAGTCGTTCATCAGTTTCGCAACCCGACTTGACTCACGCTGGAGACTGTCAGTCTCACACAACTCGGCCTCCGGCATGTCACTGTCCGAGTCGTCACCAGTACTTGCCGCCTCAGCCCGATCATCGTCACCTTCGCCGTCCGTCTCCAGGTAAGTATCGTCATCTCCATCCACAATGCTGGGGTCGAGACTATCGATAAAATCAAAGCGAAGCGGTGAAGAACCAGCACTGTCTTGCAGAAGCCGTCGAGAATCGTAGTGGGCGCCTCGGCTAGATTCTTCACCCTGACGAACAGGCTCGTCACTTCCCCCACCACGGTGCACATCATTCTGCTTCTCCTCTTCGTGGTCACTGACATTCAGCTCCTCGTCCTCGTTATCATCGTCAACGTCGGGCTCGTATGCTTCGTCTTCCGAGCCTACATCCGATGCATCATCGATGCTTTCTTCTTCAATGCACGATCGATCCACGGCTTCGTTAGATATGCGACTGTCGTTGCCAGTCTCGGCAGATACTATTCCAGCATCAGCAGCAGTTGCTTCTCGCAGCATGTCAGTGTTTTCAGTAGATGCTGCACCACTTTCAGGGTCAGTAGCCGCCGGTGCACTCGGATCGTCACCATTCAAAGGAGAGATGACATTCGTGTCAGCATTAGCCGCCGGCGGTACGCCCGTCTTGTCAGCACTAGCAGGAGCGCTGGCGTTCGCGTCAGCATTACCCGGCGGCGGTGCGCCCGACTTGTCAGCACTAGCAGGAGCGCTGGCGTTCGCGTCAGCATTAGCCGCCGGCGGTACGCCCGACTTGTCAGCACTAGCAGGAGCGCTGGCGTTCGCGTCAGCATTAGCCGCCGGCGGTACGCCCGACTTGTCAGCACTAGCAGGAGCGCTGGCGTTCGCGTCAGCATTAGCCGCCGGCGGTACGCCCGACTTGTCAGCACTAGCAGGAGCGATGGCGTTCGCGTCATCATTAGCCGCCGTCGGTACGCCTGACTTGTCAGCACTAGCAGGAGGGATGGCGTTCGCGTCAGCATAAGCTATCCAAAACAGACAACCCAAGTCAGCATAAAAACACAGGTAACCGTGTCAGCATAATAGCACAATCATATACCTTCCAGGATTGATGGGTCGATCGGAGATCGGGCAACTGTCGCCGGCTCGGCTTGTGGTGGTTCAACCGCTTGTCCATCGACGGCTATCCATGCAGTGATTAGAGTCAATACCAGCATCTTCTAACGAGTGCATCCAGCACATTACCCACCCGTGCTGTTGTGCTGGCCCCACACTTTGCCAAACGCAGCAAGCTCACGCCTCCGTATCTCCGCTTCTTCTGCAATCTGCTTCTTCGTCCGTTTCTTGGGTGGTTTTGGCGCCGTAGCTTTGGGCGTCTTCGAGACCATAGCTGGCTTCTTTGGGCGCTTTGTTGGCGGCGGTTTGGTGGTAGTTGGGCGCGCGCGCGTCGTTTTGGGCGTGTCTGGGCATCCGCTGCTGTCGTACTTTGAACTAAAAAGCCAAACAAGCGCAGGGTTAGCTGGTGAAGATGTAATACAACATCATAAACACGTTTGGGATACGTACTTGCGTTTGCCTGCGGCCGCACAACAACATTTGCGATGTTGAGCCGAGAACAGAGATCTTTGTCGGCGCGAACGTACGCCAACAGCTCATCTTCCCCGTTGAAGTAGTCCACGCCTTGCTTTCCACTCTTCACACTGCACCCAGGCTTCACGTAATTAGAACTGATACCACACAGTTATCATACACACACGAACATTAGCGTAGCTATCCGCCATGTCCGAACAGAAAGGCACTACTTACTGGACTTGGAGCTTCGTGGCTGGCTTCCATTGCCACTGCTCCTTGCGGAGAAGCGGCCAAATAGTGTTAAAATCCATGTGATCCGCGACGACTTGTCTCCAACTCGGCGAAAAGGAAGAATGAGTGGCTTGGCGGGAAAGCGGCAAAGGGGGAACCGATATTTCTTTTTTTTAAATATAGACAGGCTCTATTCGAGGTACTTCAACCCATCTGTTTTGTGAGCCAATAGAATTTGTTGATTTGTACACGTGGACCAATGAAATGCACTCAATATATGGGAAACGACGATGACCTCATTTTGCGGGTCTGGAGGCTCGGCTGGTGATCGTCCGCGTCGTAGTTCTTGAGAGGAAGTGGTTCATGCGCGATGAAATGAATAATGATCGTGTTAGTCCTAATGTTCGGGTAGTCCAGGCATCCTTGCAAAGACAAGTATGCAGTGTTGGAGAAATCATCGCCTTGAAGCTGCAGTTTACTCTCATGTACACTTAGACGCATAGTGAAACCAAGGTATTATTATTCTGTTCTGAACAGCATAAAGTCATTTTCCGACCCTCCGCGTTCAAGGGGTTAAGCCACACTGCCCCCCCCCCCCGCTACGGCTAGAAAGCATTCACCAGCATAAAAACCTTACGATCGGATGTGTTTCGTGCGTTTTGCTATATTAATGCAGTACACCTTTGTAGTCTGTCCAGCGTGTACGAACGTGAGCTACAGTACATTGGACAGCTCGTTTTTGCTATTATAATAACATTAAATGATAGGCATGGGTATTTGAGCACAAAAATTACAAAGACACTAGTTACCCTCTGTGATACTCACTATATAGCCCGAGGTCCTTTGTAGTTTTTGTGCTATACATGGTGACTAAAATACGCTTACAAAGGCTCCCGTGTCGAGGACCAATTTTTGTACGAAGTTACTACATGTACTGAGACAGGGGAAACAAAACTATGACGCTTTCCTTGTTGATTATGTACCAATGTTTGCGATCATCTCCTGACCGCAATACATGTAAAGCTTGTACTCCCACTTCCGACACCTCCTAGAAAAAATATCCTTAATAATACGTTATCAGCTTAAACAGGGATGCTTAGCGCGCGTCCACCACTCGCCGCAGACTGGCTTCTGAGCGCTGTGGCCCCCTTCCGAGGGAGCAATGGGACGCTGGCTGACGATCGAGAACAAGCGCGAGCTGATTGACAAGAGCGCAGCGGAGCCTGGCATGACCCATTCAGAGCTAGCGCGGTGGTCCAAGCGAGCATTCCGCTTGCGCAAAGCCCCAGCCCGCAACACAGTATCTGACATACTAAAGAACGCAAGCACTATCAAGAAACCAGAGTACGGTGAGGGCAAACGGCGTAACCCGCTAAAGGTAAAGGCGCCTGCCATAGAAAATAATTTAGAGGAGTGGGTGGGTAGCGTAAAAGCGAGGGGGCTGTGTCTTAACCGCAAAGCTATCACTAGGAAGGCCGAGCAGATTCGAGAAGATGTAGGCGGGCCTGCGCTCGATGTCGGACTCTCCGTTGGCTGGCTGACCGGGTTTCTCAAGCGGCACAAGCTACGCTACAGACCGCGACACGGCGAGGCTGGCTCTGCTGACGCCGACGTAGTGAGAGAAGGACGCCATGCCATCCACGAGATCACCGACTGCTACGACGCCCACGACACCTACAACATGGACGAGGCCGGGCTGTACTACGCAGCCGCGTCTGGGCGGAGTATTTGCACGGCAACAACAAAAGGCGTCAAGAAAACAAGACTCGGCTAACGCTAGCGCTGACTACCAATGCAGACGGGAGCGACTCGCTCCCCGTTTTGTTTATTGGCAAGGCCCAAAAGCCGCGGTGCTTTGGTAAGAAGACGGCTGAACAGCTCGGCTACCTGTATCGCAAGAGTACCAAGGCCTGGATGAACTCGAAGATCTACCAGAACTGGTTGCTGCAGTTGGACAAGGAGATGCGTGCTGCGAAGCGGCATATCCTGCTGCTGGTTGATAACGTGTCCTCCCATGCTCTCGGCGACATGGTGCTGACGAACATCAAAGTTCAGAAGCTGCCGGCCAATACTACCACCTATCTGCAGCCTCTGGACGCCGGTGTTATTGCGTCCTTCAAGGCACGCTTTAGGTCGTTACAGATTGACCACGCGATCGAAAGGTTTGAGGCTGATGCAAATGTTAATGGACAGTCTGCATACAAATAGACCAACTTCAGGCGATGCAATGGAGCTCGCTGCTGTGGTCGTCTACGGAGGCCAAGACGGTGGCGCACTGTTGGCAAAATACTGGTTTTGCGACTCCCCTTCGTGGAAACGACGAGCTGGACGAAGACAGCGAGGACGAGGGCGTTGAAGAGGGCGATACCGACGGCGAGATTGTTGATCTGATGCTCAAAGTGGCGTCAATTAGTCTGTAGTGGCTAAATCCTGCAATAATTTTTCATGTACATGAAAATACACAACAGCTGGTGTCGGAAGTGGTAGTACTACCTGTACGGAATTTGAGTCAAGATGAGTTGAAAACACAACCTAAAGATGACCGGACTGTGCCATTATCTTCATTGGACGAACGACCACCCAGGAAAGGCACCTGAAGCATACTTAGCCATCTTACAGTAGCTGCATCCCTTCAGCCTAATTAATACCAGAGCGAAATACCAGACCATAGCGCAGCACTTGCCAACGCCGGAAACCCGGAATCAATACCCACTTGGTCTTGTCACAGTTGCTAACATGTAAATACCAGTAAATGTAATAATTGTATTGGTATTGAAAAAAGAGAAGATCTGAAGAGAAGATCTGCACCTTGACCGCGTTCATCAAATGACCACCGAATGGAGCGCCTCGTTTAAACGAGTAAAATCTATTTCGCTCACAGGCGCAGGAATACTTTCAACAGCAGACAAATCGTTGAACTCCATGGAAATCAGAGTCTGGAATATCTTGACGAAATTGCACCCACCCAGTACTACCATGAATTCTTGGAATTTGTTGATGAATTCACAGCAATCGCCTTACGCCAAGTAGGAGGCCGATTCCACTCTCAACACAGTCGACTTCTCACTAGATCAGCATCTACAGTAGTGCGGAAGATATTCCTGTTTGCCGCCCCTCCAATTCCGTAAGATTACTTTCATGGACTGGCTTCGAGGAACAAGTACAACGTGTCTCTGTATGCGGAACATCGATGCTTAGACTTCGCTTCCACTTCACTGTTTATCGGTCACAGAAGCTCAAGGCTCACTTCAACGTTTCCTCTTCCTCACGTTTGCATGGCGAATCGTACCAACCTAACAGCAAGTCAAAGAGGTCCCCGTTCAATGGTCCTGAGCTTTCAAGGTTTCCGAGCATAAATCATGTGAACGTAAAGTGCGTTAGAGAACTCAAACAAAAAGCTAAGAATCAACAAAACTGACCGAGGAAACATGGTGGAGTGCGGTCGCACGTTTGTGTTTCATGGATTATCGTGAGCTTCAACGACTGCCTAAAATGTCCTGAGACCAAGATAATTAAGAGGCTGGTGACAAACAAGCGGTGAATCTCGCAGATTTCTTCTTCACCGGGACACGAGGACCAATACCAACACCACTCCACAATGGCGTTGGTGCGATCTTCGTCGAATTCCCCTCTCATATCCGGCGCAGCATCCAGACCCAAGCCCAATATAAGCACAAGTTAAACGGGCTGAATGAGTTCCGCATCTGCAGTAACACAGATAATATTTTTTTCTGTTGTGTCTAAGTGACGAAATTTCCTGGTAGCGTCCTTGGCCCTGAGTGAAAGTGCGTCTCCTCTTTTAGATTGCCACATTCGAGTTGGATGTCCAGCTCCACACCCATAGCATCCAAAGCTAGAACCTTCGAAATAGTTCCAACGGTGGCTAATATTTCTTCCATACTGGTAACCACTTGCGCATTAAAAGCGCTGAAACCATGAGGAAATTCCACATTGGTTTTCTTGCAATAGGCATCAAACGAGAGCTCGGCATAACCGGGGGCAATAACATTTAACCACCATCTTTGCTGAAGGATTGAACAAACGGTAACGGTATCGGTGATTCAAAAGTCGGCAATCCTTGGCTCTAGCACAAAAGTACAGCGGAGAGATCCCAGCACTACAATTTGCAGCTCTGCGCGTCGCTCACACATCTCCCACTCTGCTGCAGTGACCCGTTCAGCTCGTGAAGCCACTACCAGCTCTTCCTCAGGTCAATCTGCGATAGTAGTAGAGAAAACGTCTCTAGCTCGAAACAACATTCGCACAGGAATCCGGATACTCGCTACTTCTTCTTACCGCCTCGATAAGCAGCAAACATGCTTCCAAATATGTATGTTTGGCTTTGATTTTCTCGTCGACAGATTCCACAAAATTCCACAAGATCGGAGTCGACGCTTTCAGCATTTCCAATGGTCTGCCTCTCTTCTAGGCCATAAATGAGCAGGAATCGAGCTGGGATATCTTCTTCAAAAATGTTGCTACCTGATATTCCAAGTCCATTTTTCGTAATTATTTGCAAACAAAAGTTGGCAGATAGGCCGTGCTAAATGATCGACAGCAGCTAATACGCTATCTCTAACGCAGATAACGTCGTATCACTAGTTTAGCTCGTGCCACTTGAATAGGTACACCTCGTAGCGACGATAGTCGGGATTCGTGGTCGCCTTGGCACCGTGCAACTTGTCCAGTTTGAGCGCCTTGTAGACATCTTCCGGCGTCATTTTAGCGTCCAACCACTTGGTGTACACGGCTTGATCCTTCGCAAACAAACGCTCCGTGTATGCCTCAAAGAGGCGGTAGTTCTTACTCTGCATTGCTTTATCACCCTGCTTTGCGAGTCCCAGTTGCTTGTAGACGTAGTTGGGGCTCAGATTCTTGTTCGCCCAAGCCTCAATCCACTTGCTTTCCCTCGTGGAAATAACGTCCGTCGTCTTCAATTTGGTCGCTCCGCGCCTTAGCCACCAAAACCTGAGCCAGTTTAAATCAAAGGCTCGATCTTCGGAATCTTCTTCATCTTCAGTATCTTCCTTTTGGTCGGAGCGCAGGAGACGTCCGCCGAAAACCTCGTTCGGGTCTGAGCGAGCGACAACCAAAGTGTTGGCCACGACATGAGCGCTGGCAGCAACGACGAGGGTGAACGCCAACAGCAACAAGTTGCAGTGACGCATTGTTGCTGTTACAGAATGTCAACACTTGTCTCGAGTTGTATGACGCCAATTGCGGAAGGTGGTTGTTAGCCATTGGTTTCATACAGAGCCAGCTTGGCAAAGCCCAGGATATGAAATCTATGCGAAAATCTGCATCGAGTGCAGACTATACCGGACAGTATATCCAAGATAATTTTGTTGTGGAGAACCTTGACAACAAGGCCATTGTTGTGGCAACAACAATTTTGTTGTCAACAATGACATTGTTGTCAAGGTATTCCACGTAAATTATCTTCGAGATCCCGTGCGCAACCAAGTTCTGTTCGTCATGGATCTCAAAGCTTGAACTACGTTGAGGGCGGCGGGAATTTCCAGCGCGCTAGTTCTCGTCGCGGGGAAATGAAATTTTAACTTCAGAAATGAACCGAGTCGATGAGAAAGAAGAGTTGGGACCACTCGGCTACGAAGCTAATCGAATGGTGTTATTGACGGTGTTTTGCAGTTGGGTGGTACAACAGTGTGTCGGCGCCCTATAGCGTCACAGTGAACGCGTTTGATGTGCCTTCGTAGGCCACCAGTTTGCCCTCCGAGTTCTTCGCGTATCCACGGTGAACGAAGCGATACGTGCCTGGTTGACTCGTGCGTCCTCCAGCGCGGATGTTCCACTCACATGAGTTCTTGCTCTCAGCGTCCAGGTAGCGCTCCCAGCGGTAGCGGACGTCCCAGTGCGCGTCGGTCATTGTGGTGGTGAACGATCCGTCCACGCCAAGCTTCTGGACATCGCAGAACGACGAGACCAGCGACACACCGTTCATCGGGTGCGCTCCAGCAAACACAGCCGACGCCAGACCACCAACGGCATAGGAGCTGGAAGGTTGGGACCGCACGTAGCTGAAGTTCTGGTTGTTCGGCGCCACATCGAGTCCCGCACTGGTTTCGACCGCAGAGAGGCTGCTACGGTTCATCTGCAGCGGGGTCGGCCCAACGTCCAGTGGCACCGATGCGTCGACTACCGACGCTGCCACTCGAGTCAGCTCCTGCTGCACGGCAGCCAATTGATTCGGGCCAAACAGTGTCGAGGCGCCTTCATAGTGCTGCGTTGAGTATTCCTCCCTCGTGGTCAGGTATCCCGCGTACGCGTTACTGATAGCCGCCAACTCCACCTCCGTGACTCCGACAGGTTTCAATGCGGCCTTCACAGTCTTAAGGATGCGTCGACCAGCCATCGTCGTAGTCTCAAAATTGGTGACTGCAAGACCGAACTGACCGATCTTGACGATCTGCACCGGTAGAATGGCCGGCACCCAGGGAACAGGCTCGATGAGACCGACGGCAAGCATCGCAATCTTGTTGGTGGTATGGCAGTCCCGGACCCACTGCGGCGTCTCCTGGATCGCGGCACCCATTGCGATGTACTCCTCGTTCGGTCTGAGATCACCCTCCGTGATGTTGGGCACTCCTCGGCCGTCCTCAGTGCCAGCTCCGAAGTTCTGACCCACGACGGCAGGGCACGTTCTGTTCGCGTACGGATCGGCGGAGCTGGAGTTGACTCCCTGCAGCGTAACGTTGGAGAAGTTGACGTACGACAGGTTGGCAGCGACAGAGCCGCGGATGAGCTCCGAGTGTCCATTGATCAGCGTCTTGAGCGTGTCGTACTGCCGCTTGCCCATGATCTCAGCGGACTCGATGGTGGTATTGCCCTCTCCACGCAACGTGCCGTCGCCGTTGTCGATCAAATTGGGACTTACGTCACCGGCATTCGAGATACCAATGCCCATGACGACGTCGTCCAGCTCGTCCTCAAGGAGGAACTCGGCGTACCCTTTGTTGTCGCCACTGATGAGGTGGTTCTTGCCCTTGAGACTGTTGGGGTGCACGGGGTAGAAGGCCAAGACACCGCGCAGTTTGCCCGCATCGTTGAAGAAGTGCAGTGCGCGCATCGTCGTGTCGATGTTACTGGGGTACAGCGCTCGCTCGGACGCAGGGTTGGCCAGATACGCCTTGGGTGAGCGGTTGTTGCCGCCCTTGATCACTTCGCCCTTGTTCCAGCGGATGGTGCCTCTTTCCACCGAGTTGTGCGCAGCGTCAATGGCAGCCACGATGCCGCTGACGACCTTGTCGAAGTTTTCACCCACGAACCCGAAGATGGAAATGTCGTAGAGCGTGTAGCCTGCGGTGCCTCCAGGCCCGGCGTGCGTGTGGGTCGCGTGGAGGACGACGTTCTGCTCGGTGTATAGTCCGTGGTACTTGGTGGCGAGCTGGGCCAGGACTTCTTGGTGGACGAGCTGCATGACCGCCATGAGGTCGCAGTGGACGAACATGATTCTGCTGTTGGTGTCGGGGTCTTCGATCAGGAAGGCACGAGCATACTGGCGGTTCAGAATTCCAGCGGTAGTCTCATCTGAGTCGGCGAACCCCATCATGACGATTTCAGCAGCAGGCCCAGTGATGTCGCTCTTGCCGATGCCGATGTTGTACGCGTCGGTGAGCTGCCCCAGCATGAACGCCAGGAAGCAGAGGATGAACGTCCTGAACGCCTTCATCTCGCTCGAATCTCTTGAAATCGAAGACAGTTGAGCAGGAGGAGGGAGATTGGAAAATGACAGCTTACCTGTTGCTACATGTGCTGACTGTACTGTTGTCGCATGGATTACAGGAGATACGGTGTTCAAAGCAATATCGCATCGCGCGATCACGTTTGTACATGTACAGACGACCAAGTAAGGTATCCGACCAGTCGTCCGCAGATTCTTCAAAGGATGACTTTAGAATTTTATAGCTCGGCAACCACAGATCGCCAGACGAAAAGCAGCACACCCCCATCAAGCTGGGAATCTCAGCTGTAATGTCGATTTTTTATACGCGCAACAGAGTCGTTTATGGGCACCAAAATGCGAGCCGGACGCTCCGTACCATTTTGGGGTGGCAACCAGTTGTCCGCTGATCCCGCAAAACATATAGGAATTTGTATAGACTGCTCTCCCTCAAGATCGTTTCGGCTGTTTGGCACTAACCAGCTGAACAATGGCACTGGAGCCAATAGCGGTGTCGCAGGGCTACTGATTGGTAGGAAAGCTTCTTGCAGAGGAGATGGCAGCTTCCCTGCACTACCTAATGCACATCACAACCTGACATCACGCCAAAACCGTTGATGCGGTTCTCACCACCTAGCAATTTCCCTCCATCATGGCAAAGCACAAGTCATACACACCGAAGCAACTCGACGACGCCGTAGCCTGCGTGTTAACCGGACAGAAAATACCAGCAGCGGCTACTGAACATGACATTCCATATCGGACACTATTCGACCATGTCAAACTTGCCAAAGCCGGTGAGAGAAAAGCGCCGGCACGACCGGGACGCGCCCATTGCTACCAGAAGAGGCTGAGGCCAACATCTTTGAATGGATTATTGCTCGTCAACAAGTCGGTCATCCAGTCGACCGCAGCCAAATTATTCGCCGGGCTAGTGAAATAGCATCGCTAATGTACGACAAAGTGCTCTCTGATGGCTGGTACACGCGTTTTATGGATCGACATCCAGCCCTCTCTGTGAGAGTGGCTCAAACAATTAACAAGGCCCGGAACAATGTTGATGAAGCTCAAGTAGATGCGCTATTTCAGACTCTAGAAAAATTACTGACAAGCAAACAACTGGACGCGACTCGAATTTTAAACGTTGACGAACCTGCGTTTCAGTCTCGCAACAAAAGTTCTTCTGTGGTGGCAGTGCGGGGATCGACTAATGTGTGGAAAACGGAAGTAACGACTGGTTTTCACATGTCGGTTGTCGCTTGCGGTAGTGCCTCCGGCTTGGTGGTTCCTCCAACATTCATATTTCCCGACAAGTCTGTCGATGTCACGATTTTAGAGAAGGACACTTCGGGTGCCCGAGTAACAACGACAGATTCTGGATTTATGAATAAGTGGTTATTTATTCGTTGGTTGAAGTTTTTTTCTGAGGTGGTGCCTGCTTCAATTCAACGACCGGTAGTTCTTATCCTGGATGGATGCAGCTCGCATATATCTACCGAAGTCATTGATATGGCTGCTGAACAAGAAATTCTCCCGGTGTGTCTTCCCGCGAACGCAACTCATCTCTTTCAGCCGTTGGATGTGGCAGTATTTGGGGCATTCAAGACTAAATTGAGAAAAGCCATCGAAAATTTTATCGACGACGATGACAATTATTCAATTGATAAGAAGACTGCGGTGGAAATTGCTAGTTTCGCATGGAATCACTGCAACTTTTCAAAGAACATTATTGCAGGATTCAAAGGTTGCGGTCTCTTTCCGCTGTCATACGAAAAAATGAAGGAGTGTCTTGCTGAGTTTAAGAGGAACGGTTTGCCAAAGGATGTAGTGCAGCCAACTTGGTTGCAAGTGAAGAGCGTCGTGCAAGATTCAATCCTGGTTCTACCCCCTCCTCGACGGCAGCCAAAGCGACTCAAAAGGGTTTCACCGGGTGGACGTCTTCTGGATCGTCAATATCTTGACGAGGTAGCTGCTGCTGAGGCTGCCAAGAAGGCAGAGAAAAAACAAACCAATAAACGACAAAGAGCACAACCGACTCAAGCTCGCCTGTCAAAGTGCAAAAAGAGAGCGTCAACAGTGGAATGTAGTACTCGCGAAAGAGATGTTGCCGGAGCCGCTGCCACTACTGCAACATGCACCGCCGTATCTGCGAGCTCGTGCCCCGCCGCAGATACGAGTTCTAGAGTAGCTCCGTATATCGTCGAAGAGGCGCTTGTGTAACATTCATCTTTTAATAAACTCTACTTTTTAATGCTATCTCCGACAATAAGCACCCCAGAGGTGCAATACTTCCCTAGCCCCCGCACTTATACGAAACACGGAGGTAATATGACCTTCATACAAACTCTAAGATAACTAGATCTGCGGACAACTGGTTGCCACCCCAAAATGGTGCGGGACGTCCGGCTTGCGTTTTAGTGCCCATAAACGACTCTGTTGCGCGTATAAAAAATCGTCATTACAGCTGAGATTCCCAGCTTGATGGGGGTGTGCTGCTTTTCGTCTGGCGATCTGTGGTTACCGAGCTATAAAATTCTAAAGTCATCCTTTGAAGAATCTGCGGACGACTGGTCGGATACCTTATGCACTTGCGCATCGGAGCGATAAACACAGCTACAATGCATGTATTTCATCCACCCGGCCGTGGTGATTGATATGCATATGAAACGAATGGCGGGACCCCGGTGCTCTCACCACTAACCGGTATCCATGAAGTGACGTATATTTATTACTAATATGAGTAAGTGCAATGAGGTAGCATATTAACGTACTATATATATGATGTGTTTGGGCTGAAGAACTGCAGTATTGATGGTTGATTGATGCGCGGTCGTGAGTTGTTTTTGCGTGGTCAGCCTGGTCTTCGCTTGGTTTTCGTTTGATGTTGTTCCCCCTCAACAGCTGAATCGGGTCTCCCCGCAATAGAATGCGCTTGAACAGAAGCATTGCGCATGGCTTCAGGTACGCTCGGGTAGTAGCTAAGATACTGCGGTGGAATGGTGAAATATTTGGCCGACAGCGATTTTAATTTCTTCTCTGCTAGCTCTTTGATGGGATGGCGTGGAAGCTGAACTAATGCAATTGACGCTTGAAGTATGTCCGTGACAGCAGGACCAAACAATTCCGCCAAGACGGCCCTCCGAATACTATCAATGTTGTCAGAATATAGCATTGCGAAAGAGATTGACTCCGAGTCCGGCGTATCAACGGTTTTACGAGCGGTACAAGTGCCTTGATCAATCTCGAACAAGTAGTTAGCAGTATACCCTGCTGGTGGCGGGAGGAAGTACTTGCTGAGCAAAGCGTTCCAGCCCACGAAAAACGGCCTCTTGGAGTCGTTGTGGTCGAAGAATAAGCCATTCACGCCCTTTACTTTGTTCACCTCCTTCAAAAGATCCATCGGTGTGTAAAGATTCAGGCCTTGAGTTGCCTTACGGCACCAGGCAATAACGCGGTCCGCAACGTTATGAGAATGACCAGGAAGCAAAAAGCACAAAACGACTTTTCTGTAGGGGAACACTACCGAGAGCATTGCGAAAAACATCAGAACGGCTTTGGACTTATTTTGCCCAACATAGTTGTCCAGCAAACTAAAGCTGACTTCGGCAGCAGGCAGAAAATTACTTGCTGCTTCTTGAACTTTTTTGAGATGGTAAAACAGCCTTAAGCTGCAGAGGGCATCCGCATCTTTACCCTGAGCTCTCTCATCGTAGCAAAAGACGTGGTTGACACTGTTGCTGATGTCTGCCACGACAAAGTTCTGCAAAATGAGGTTGCTGTTGTAGTAATCGATCGACGGGCGAGAGTGGCCAAAGTAAGGCATTGATATACCACCACCATAGTCCTCCGCCTGAATTTGCACCCGACAGTGCTGGTTCGAGAGACATTCACCTGACTCGTCTATAGCAGCATCGAACGCACCATTTCGATCCTCATAATGCTCGTTTGACCTTGCGTCATCCATATTTTCCTCCGAATTCACGTTACCGTCGTTGTCATCTGCTGTATCCGGAAGAATTTCGCGAGGTAGGTACTGTTCTGGGGCATGAAGGGCCGTATAGTTTCGGATGAACGAAGAAACCAATCGCCTTTGGGAGATAGCTTCGGTTAGATGCATTTGCTTTTGAAGAAGAAGACATTTCCGTTGGTCATCAGTGAGATCCTCTTGTCGAAGCTGAATATCTAAACGAGTACAGCAGTCACACTCGTCTTCTGTCGTTCTCGTTAGACGGACACCGGGATAGAACTTGTGAACGTATTGACTGAAACGAGAGTAGCTCATTGTGCGAGCGCTGGGATTATCGCGCTTGACATCGTCTTCATATCGCGCATGGACCACGGTCCAAGTTAGACCTGCTTCGTTGAAGAAATGACGAGGTCGTCTATGGGGGCAAGGAAAGCCGTCCTCCAGTATCCATGTCGAGCAGTGTTTCTTAAACGTAACCAGGTCTAAATCACTAAATGCATGCCACGGAGTAGCAGGAGTACGTCGTGTGTGTAGTGTATCAACCCCTTCCTTTAACACTTTCCTTAATCTCGCGACTCGACTTCCCCCTACGGGAAGAATCGCGCGAATAACTTGTTCGGACAACCCTTGCTGAAGAATCTGCAGGATAGCGCCCTCCGACTGCTCCCATTCGCGTCCTCCAACTCCAGTTTCCCAGGAAGCCCACTCACGTCTGATTTCAGCAATCCTCTCTTCGCCGAGGAGTTCAACAGCGCGAGCATATGCCGTCTCTTTGCGATCAGCTCGTTTTCGTCGTTTGCGTGGGGGTATAGTCGATCGGGAACCACCTGTAGCTCGAGGTGACATGGTGGGCACTGCTTCGAAGGACGCTAAGTGGTTGAGGTGGAATGCCCCCCTCGACAAAAATAAATAACTCCCCAACCGAGCGGTATTTTATGCGGGACCCCGGGGTCCCGCCATCCGTTTCATATACCGGTAGGATTAATAATAGTTCAGAAGTAGTAAGCTTATATGTTGATACAGCGTCAAAGAGCGCTGTAGGTTCTTCCAGGGACAGTACGTAGGGAGAAATACGGGGTTGTTAGGATCACTAGTGTTGTTGGCCTAAAAATGGAACTCATTCCGCTTATCAGACTTATTACCACCGCAACACACAACATCAATATTTACATTGGAGATTACTGTGATGAAAGTACAAGTAATCCCGTTGATTACATTGTACTTGAGGTACTGTACATGTATTAAGCAGTCGTCTTGCTGCGGCTTCCAATCCCCAGCTCTTCCTTCCGAACTGCCTTCTGGCTTCCGCCATTCTCGCTGTTACTTGAACAACCTAGCGATGGGTGGGTTCAGCTGCCACATTACAGTACAGATGCCCCCTCCGCATGCGCAGTTGGGTTTCAAAATCGATTTGGCAGGGAATTCAAGATGGCAGGCATCATGACTTGTTTAACATTCAGAACCACGCATCAGATAAAACGGGGTATTTAATTATCGAGGTGCGCATGCGGAGGGGGACATCTGTAGCTGCTTACGAGTATTCACTGTCAGCATGCTGAACACTCACTATGAAGTGGAGACATTTCACGATAACACATCTAGCATGTATACTATCATTTTTAATAGCAATGTAGATACTAACCATGTAATATACATAAAAATATCACCAAATTAATCAACGCTTCTACTACTACTACTACTACTGTAGTACTTAAGTACTTCAGCATGTGCGTGTTCGCCTGAAGTACTACGTGTAGTACAGTAGTAGTATGAAAGTACTACAGTATGATGCTTGGTTTAATGACCAAGACTCAATGATAGGGTGATACTACAGATACCGCCCACTAAGTTGTACAGTGGTACTCTTTTAGTTCCTACAGTATATCATATGTGTTCAGAATATACGGTATTACAGATGGTTGACGTTGAAATTTACGTACATTCAAATCAACAGCTCACTCAGCTGAACGCGCTCTCATCGTGTTGGTGGAGCTGGCATGATGGCACACGCTATTAGAACGTACACCCGTTCCAAGCACTTCGGGCCACACAAACACTCGATGCCTCACGAGAAAGAAAAGATGAAGACTGAATTGATCTGAGCGTTAGCAAAGAGCCTACCAACACTCGCGGGTTCCTACCCGTTCCCATACAACGACCTGATCTCCCTGTTTCTCAGCTCTTTTCCCAACTTGACGTTGACCAGGTCTCCGATACGTATTCCAACACGCCCTCCTCGAAGATCGCTCTTCGACTGCTTAGCTTCACCGAAATTTACCACGCAAGTAAATCGGCCTACTTTTGACCGGGCTCAATCCTGAGAATCCTCGTTACCCACTCCTGTCATTTGCAACAAGTCCTTCAGACGCTTCTTATCAAGAGGTTTCGTGAACGTGTCGGCAGGGTTGAATTCACCCCGAACTTTGTGAAGCTCAATCACTCCTTTCTGCACTTGCTCCCGCACGTAGTGCCAGCGTAACTCAGTGTGGCGTGTGCGCCGGCTGTAGGTGGGATTTGTCGCCATCACGTGTGCTGCTTGATTATCAATCCCAATTCGCAGCTTGGCTTCATGATGCGGCAATATCTCCTGCAGAATGTTGCTTTCTGCTACAGCTTCCATGCTTGCCTCACATGCTGCTACATATTCCGCTTCTGCCGTCGACAACGCGATAATCGACTGTCGTCTCGACATCCATGCTATAGCACCTCCAGCTAAAGTAAACACGAAACCCGTTGTGCTTTTGCGCTGCTCGGGGTCATTCGCCCAGTCGCCGTCGCAGAATCCCTCAAGTACCACCTCCTTGGCTTCTGTTTGCTTTCTGGAGTAAGTGATCCCATAGTCAAGAGTGCCGGCAACATATCGGAGCACTCGCTTCAGAGCACCCACATGCTTTGGCGATGGATTCGCCACGAAATGACTCAACTGTCCAAGTGCAAACGCCAAATCTGGTCTGGTACTTGTCGCCAGATACATTAGCATCCCGACAGCTTCACGATATGGGAAGCTTGTTTCTGCTTTCTCATCTTCTTCAATGGGAGCTAGACGCGCATTCACCTCCATCGGGTTTCCCACTGCATGCGCTTCCACGTAACCGAACTTAGCTAAGATCTCACGCGCATACTTGCCTTGACGGATTGTGATTCGCCCTGGTGTCTGCTCGACCTCCACGCCTAAGTACTGAGTCAGCAGCCCCTGGTCTTTTATTCCATATGCTTTGTTCAAGTCCTCGAACAGCTTCTCCTTGTACTGCTCATTGTTCGTCGCGACCAATATGTCATCAACGTACACGAGCACATACACGATCGTCTCTTCCTCAAAGCGATAGTACAGACACGGCTCCGTCAGCGAACGCTGATACCCACGATCGGTGAGCCACTGGTTCAACTCCGAATTCCATTCGCGTCCTGACTGCCGCAGCCCGTATAGTGCTTTCAGCACGACGTATACGTGCCCATTCACTTTACAGGGATAGCCATTGATGGATCGCAAGTACTGTCGAATTGCAAGCTTGGCATTCAAGTAAGCGGTGTTTATGTCACCACCGTAAACACTCAAACCCAGCTCAGCTGCAATTGCCAGCAGCAATCGAAACGACGACATCCTCGCAACCGGTGCGAATGTTTCCTTGAAGTCAATTCCGGGTCGCTGGTAGTTTCCCAGTGCAACTATACGAGCCTTAAATCGGATCACATAGCCTTGGTGATCCGACTTCAGAGCATAGACCCACATAGTGTTCACAAGTAGCGCCTCTTCTGGCATCTCCTCGCCTGGAATCTCCATGATGACGCCTTTGGCTTTGAGTGCAGCCATCTCCTCCATTTCTGCCATCAAGAAGAACTCTCGCCACTTCGAACGCAGCATTTCGCGACGATTCTTGGGGACCCGGATGTCACTCGCTCGGGTGGGTCTGCCATTCTTGTCCAAGATACGCGACATACTCTGCGCGACGTTCATCACATAGTCATCAAAGCGACGAGGCCGTCGGCGCTCGTAATACTCTCGAAGACCAGTGCGTGTCTTCTTTTGTTCTCGTTTATCCGCATCTCTCTCCACCCGCACTTCTTCTGATGAAGTCTCACTTCGGTGGGTTCTTTTTCCAGTTTGCTTCGGCTGCGCGTCCGGCAGTTCATCACTCTCATCACTAATCGCATCGCTGGTATCCATAAGCTCTGCGTGTGGCCGGTCAGCCCCAATCTCCACAGCACGCTTGATAGTACAGTTGTCTTCTTGTAAGTCTCCTACACCCAACGAGTCTGCCTCATTGTGCAAGTCATCAAGAGCCAACCCACTGGACACTGTTATTTCATCATCGAAAAAACCATCTTTGTCATCATCTACGTGTCCGTCAGTCACTGATCCACACTCTGCTGCCGCCGATTCAGTAGTTCCCCAGTCAGCAACATCACCTCCTTGATCATCGTGCTCTAGACTTGTAGTAGGTTCGTAACCAGCATCAGCATCTCCATTCTCGTCTTCGAGACTTGTTACATTTCCGCCGTGCACGTCATGCTTCTCTTGGCCGTCAAATGTGTCGCGTCGATCCTCAATCACGTCTTGCATAGCGGTCTCAGCATCCTCTTGTTGCTCTTCGTCTTGAACTGCTGTCTCTTCGCCCTCCTCGAGAACAGCGCTCTCGACATCTGACTGCATTTCTTCGTCGTGCTCTAGGCTCCAAGACCGTTCATCATTTGTATCATCATCAGAGGCACTGTTGATGTCATCACCATCTTGGCTCTCATCTTCATCGTTTCGCGTGAAGTGTAGCGACGACAAGTCTGAATCTTCCACGTCAATATCGTGGCGGTCTCGGTACACCACGTCCTCCGCCACTCGTAGGTCTGCCACAAACTTAGCAGTGCGCTCTTCAGGAAAGAAGACTTTGCATCCCACTACATCTTCAGCATATCCAAGAACGTAGCCAATCTTGGCATTTGGATGTAGTTTCTTCCGTCCTGGAGCCAGCGGAACATGGACGTAAGCTAGCGCGCCAAACTTCCGGATATGATGCACATCCGGCTTCACTCCAAACATCATCTCATACGGAATGCCTTGAGTGCCTTTGTTGTATACTCGATTCTTTACATACACTGCATTACGCATCGCCTCTGGCCAAAGACTACGTGGGAAGCCAGCCTGCGCCATCGTCGCCTTTGTCATTCCCTCCAGCGATTGGTGAGTCCTCTCGCACAAATTCAGTTGCGAGCTCTTCGGTCCGACCTTCTCGTGCTCAATGCCCTTCGAATGATACCAATCGTCGATCTCGTCATTGAAGAATTCACCTCCCTTGTCTGACAAAATCCGCTTCACTTTGTACGCGGCCCCATCGCGATTTCGCCCAGCTTGCCGCTCAGCCCATAGAACATACTCCTTCATGTACTTGTTGACCACCTTGCTGTGTTTGTCATGTAGCAAGTGCACAGTGACAAAGCGCGAATATCCATCCATAATGACAAGCGCAGCTTCGTACTGCGTTCCATTCGATTTGCCAGGAAAAAGTAAATCTGCGTACACTACTTGGTTCGGCTCAATGGTAGCCCGATCAAGTTTCTTCCGGTGCGCCTTCCTCTTCTGTTTCCCTAAATGGCACGCATCACAGGTATCCTGCTGACGCTGAGTCAACATCAGGCCTCGCACTAATCCCTTGTCCGCCATAGTCTTCAAATATTGCGGACAGGTGTGGCACAACCGCTCGTGCCAGCGTGTCAATGACCCAACTCCATCTGCTATAGTATAGTTGCACAAAGGCTGGTCCTCCACTCCCAATCCCACTCCATGTGAAGTATCTGCAACTTGGAATCCCCACGTTGCTTCTTGTGGTATGGCCACAACCACAATTCTCCCCTCCATCGAGATCGTGAAGTTCCGCGTAGCATTGTCAAAGTCAAATTGAAAGCCTTGCTCGTACGCGAGACCTGGAGAGAACAATCCGAACTCGGCTCCTGGGATGTAAAATACATCATCCACGTAAATTACAACTTGTTCCCCTTCGACTTCCGTAATCAAAGCTACTGTCCCGACTCCTTCAATACGAGAGGCAATGGTTGGCGTCACCCCGCGTATGCTCCGCAAGTTTGTCGTATCCTCCGTGAAGGACACAACGTGTGAACGATTTCCCGTCACATGTGCATTTGACGCGGTGTCGAAGTACCACCAGTTGGTACTTGAGTCCTCAGCTTCTTGATCACTGCCTTCCAGAGATATCTCCACATCATCTGCTCCATGATCACTCACTGGTTCCTCCACATGTTCTTCTTCCTGCTCGATTTGCACATCAGATGGCTCGGTTGCAGTTACCCTCGTCTTATCTGCCCTATGAGCATCACCGCTCGTCGGGCTTGACGGAGCACCATCATCTTGACGAAGAGTACAATTTCCCCGCGGCTTCCGCTTCTGTTCATTCTCATCAGCACCGCCTTGCTTCTTCGTCTTCTCCGGACAATTTGCCTTGAGATGCTGCTCACTGCCGCAAACAAAGCACTGGCGAGTCTTCTTAATCCCACCAATACTGCCCTGCTGCTTGCCACCTCTGTCCAGATTAATACTTCCTTTGCCACTACCACGTTGTTGTCCTCCTCGTCTATCACTCTGCTTGCTTCTAAACTCCTTCTGTCTAGCAGCAGCAGCGAGGATTAACTCCCGGACTCGCTTCGGTGTGTACACACTTGGATCCGCACCGTAGTAGATGGAAGACTTCAAATTCTCAAACTCCACTTGTTCAGGCAAACTCTCAAGCAGCATATCCACCATTGTATTATCGGCAATATCGTGCTGCAAGTCACCCAATTCAGTCTTGAGATTGAACATCTTGCAAAGATGGAGATTTGCATCTCCTCCGGGCGCCAGCTTCATAGCCCAAAGCTCATTTTCCAAACGACGAATCGTGTAGGCCTTGATCGCCTCGCTCTGTTTCCCTTCATTCAGGTTACAAAGCTCGGCCCACATTTCCGACCCGGTCTCCTTGTCGCGAATCTGCTGAAGAACCTCCGGCGGCACCGACGTACCAATCATGCGCATGATTTTGATCTGCTTCTTGTTGAACTCCTCCTTTTTTCAGCACTTGCCGTTGCGAGCATCGCCAAAGTCAGATCTCCAACTGCAATGTCCTTGAGGTCGTTCTCTTTGAATACATTCATCATTGCCCACTTGTACGTGTGCCAATCCTTGCCATTCCAGTTCTTCGGCACTCCTTCACTCGTGTATTTCATAGGCTTCGACATTCTTGAACCACCCGCAGCGTTCCTTGGGCTCATAACCCTATTAGAACGTACACCCGTTCCAAGCACTTCGGGCCACACAAACACTCGATGCCTCACGAGAAAGAAAAGATGAAGACTGAATTGATCTGAGCGTTAGCAAAGAGCCTACCAACACTCACGGGTTCCTACCCGTTCCCATACAACGACCTAATCTCCCTGTTTCTCAGCTCTTTTCCAAACTTGACGTTGACCAGGTCTCCGATACGTATTCCAACACACGCCTCCACGTACGACGCAAGCCGTTCCTCGAGCTCTGGGCAGCGCAGCGTGAGGGAGCGGCCTTTGGGCGTGCAGGCTGCCTCCAGTTTTGACATGACAGTAGTGGCGCTGCGCAGAATATCCAGATCGGCGAGCGATGGCGACGGCTGCGAGCGTCCATGCTCCTCGATAACTTGCCATTTTTGCGCGATCGTGAGCCACTTGCCCTTCGTTTTCTTCGTTGTGCAGGTCATGGCGGGCTGCGGGGGGGAGGGGGTCTTGGCAGAAACCTGCGCGCCGCGGTCGCCCACGTCCGTGTCGAAGCCATTCGGGAGTTGTTGATGAAGTCGAACGCGTTCGCCTTCTTGGCCGCCTCGACGATCTCCTCGCGGGTCGAGCCGGGCTTGCCGAGCTCGATGTTCTCCGCGATGGTTCCGGCGAACAACAGTGGCTCCGTGAGCACGTGTCACTTATGCAGGGCTCTGTTTGAATTGTGAAAGATCCCTCTGGGCGGGAAAATTGGATTTTCCCTCCTAAAAACGATAAGGCTTCATTACCGATTTTGAGGGTGTATAGACTGACTGTGTGTACAACTTAGTGGGCGGTATCTGTATAAGGTGCGCACGTTAGTCAATGGTAACTAACTTGTTACGACTTATTACACGCTTCATACCGAGATCGTGCTTACTTGCTTGCTCAATCCATTGTTCCAAGGTACTAAAGTGCATTAGTACACAAGAGTTGGTCTACGGGTGAGTTCTTCCGGAGCTGCACGCCTCATATCCCTCTTCCTTGCGGGGCTGTGCCGCCACAGCTCCATCTTTCTCGTAAGCAGCCATGTTGTGGTGCGACGGAACTTGCATCGACAAGAAAACGTAGGCGAGAAGCTGCAGGACGATGGCAATCAACGCGAGCGCTGCCACATCGTAGTAGCGGTTGGTGTAGTCCATACCAAGAGTTTTGAGGTAGACTTCACCGTACACGGGCACGGCCGGGTATCCGGGGGCGTCGAACGACAGAATCAAACCCCTGAGCTCGTTGCTCATGAGGATCTCGAACGCGTAGCTGAAGATGGAGAGATGCTTCAACCACCCCACAGAGCCCGGCATGGTCTGCGAGTTGAGCAAGAAGCCGCCGAACAGCAGCATGATCAACAGCACCACGGTGGCGCTGAGGTTGGCCGACCCCACACGCTTCGCGAGGACTCCGACGAGGAGGCAGATGGAACCGGCCGCTACGTTGAACAGCACCAACGTCAGCAGGAACAACAGGAAGCACTCGGTCGTCGCCTGCAGCCCCATGATCCAGTAGAAGATGCTGCCGAACAGAGTCGCTGGGAGCACCCGCAGCAGCAGCGCGTCCAGCGTGGCCTTGGCCATGAAGTAGCTGAACGCGCCGTAGTACATGGCGCCAGACTCACGCAGGAAAATCGGCCGTTCACCGATGAAAAGGTCCATGGAGCTCATGCTGGCGAAGCCGAAGAACGTCAGGATGAAGTAGAAAGCGCCCGTGCGGTTCTGGAACCCCGCGAGGTCATCCGTGACGTTGTTGAAGATGAGTCCGCCGAACAGAGCAAGCACCAAGCTCAACACGACGTGTTGCACCAACAGCGATCGGTGACGCAGGATGTTCTGCGCAGTGCGACCGAAGAGCACACGGACCTCGATCAAGAACGAGTGCAGCGACGCCATCGCACCCCTCGGCTTGGAGTCCTCCTCCATCACAAACGGCGACGATTCCGCTTCGTACACCGGACTGGGAGTTGCAGGCTTCACGGGTTCGTTGTCTTGGTGGGATCGGATCGTGGTGATGTTGCTGGTGTCAGTCGCGATGTCGAGAAGGAAGTCGGCAATGTTCTCGTTCTGTGAGCAGACAAAAGTTAGTACACAGCGTCCAGATCAAGAACTTGACAGGATTTTGAGCTTACCTCGGGGCATTTGTAGCCAAGGTTCTGGAAGTAAGGCTTGGAGTCCGCAGGCGAACCGCTGTACAGCAGCTCTCCCTTTCCGAGCAGCATGATCTTGTCGAGAAGCAGGAACGAGCGAGCGCTCGGCTGGTGGATGCTCAGAATCACGATGCGGTCGTGACTCGCCAGCTCCTTCACGAGCTGCACAACGGAATGAGCCGACGAGCTGTCAAGGCCGGACGTGGGCTCGTCGAGGATGAGGATCTGCGGCGACGTGACGAGCTCCATGCCGATGCTCACGCGACGTCTCTCACCGCCGGACACGCCACGGTCAGTGCTGCTGCCTCCCACCGCTCCGATTCTGGAGCCTGCGATGTGGCCGAGGTTGAGCTCAGCGATGACACGGTCCACCATGGCACTCTTAGCAGA
Source organism: Phytophthora fragariae (assembly GCA_009729435.1). Lineage (NCBI taxonomy): Eukaryota > Oomycota > Peronosporomycetes > Peronosporales > Peronosporaceae > Phytophthora > Phytophthora fragariae. The sequence continues at coordinate 1,481,798 of QQOI01000012.1, forward strand.
CTCGGACATCGACGTCGGGAGGCGAAGCTGGGCCGAGTACGTGATGCACTCACGCACAGTGAGGGTCGAGTACAGCGAGTCGTCCTGCTGCACGTACGCCGCAGTGCGACGGTAGCCCTTCGCCAGCTTCTTGCTGTCAAGCAACAGCTCTCCACTCAACTTGGAGTCGCCGTTCTTCACCGCCGCGAGGGCGTTCAACAGCGTCGTCTTGCCAGAGCCACTGGGGCCCAACAAGCCAAGAACTTGGCCGCGCGACGCGCTGCCCGAGATCCTGTTAAGGATGCACTTCTGCTCACCCGACTGCTTGTCAGCCACGGCGAAGCAGCTGAGGTGACGGAACTCCAGCGTGTTGGCGGTGCGTGCATTAGCCTTGAGCAACTCGGTCTCCAGGTCGTCCTTCTGGCCACGACGAGCTCCAAAGGGGCAGCAGCAGCACGCGCAGCAGCTGAACAGCAGCATAGCAGCCAACACCGCACACGCCACAACAGCCAACCCAACTCCACCGGTATCACTCGAGTCGTCTGCTGAGCCGGTAGTGGCCAACACGGAGCTGCCGTCACTCTCGACGCTTCCTCCAGTGCGTTCACATGCCGACGCATTGCACGTAGCAGACAATGGGAGTGGAGACCCCTCGATCACGATGGACATCTCCTGCGTCGCAGTCTTCACTTGGATCTTGGCAGGAACCCCGCTCAACGAACCCTCGACCAGAGACTTGGTGATACTCGAACACTCCGGTCCGCACTTGCACTCGATGTTGCCACACTCTCCATCAGTCGAACCCGACGCAAACGAACACTGCGTCATGTTGCAGTCGATCACGTGGACGCTGTCGACCGTCGCTTTGGCCTTGTACACGGCGGCCAAGCACTTGGCCTCGCCGGCTTCGTCACGCTCGCAACTCACGTCCAAAGCACCACCCGGGAAAAGCGCCTGCAGTGCAGTAGACAACGTGCACGTGTAGGTTTTGCCCAAGGAAATGGAGTCGTAGGTGAGACCGGTGACGCACGAATACCCCGACCCGAGGTTGGCACTGCAGACGTCCGAGTCGGCCAAGTCGTCGCACATGCGGCAGCCCAAGCCGCTGAATCCGTCACGACATTCACATTCGCCGGTCGAGGCGTTGAGCTGTTCGTAGTCCGAGTTGCAGTCGCCACCGGTTGCGACTGAAGAGGAAGAGGACGAAGCTCCCCACGCCAGAGGCAGCAATGCCGCCGCCACTATCAACGAAGTCCTCATTGGCGTCGAGAGGGTCAATGAGAAATGACTCAAGTGAAGCCGCTGAAACCATACGATCGAGGCCCAGAAGCAGCGATACGGAAGAAGAGAGGAATGGCTGGGGGGATTGGAACTTTTGCCACCGTATGCCAGCTCAGTTTCAGCGGAGATTACTTTCCGCGGCAGTAAGCCTGTCAATTTAGCTCAGCGAGAGGGCGGCAGGGAATTTCATACATGTACAGACACCCCCGCCTAATTTGCCGGAGTGGTACTTATGAAGGCTGCGAAGCTACAAGATTTGCGAAGGGTTGACATAGATGCGATTGTACTGACTTACTTTCATTTGACACTGCAAGCCATCAACTTGCACATGCAGGTATCTTCCCGCAATGGGACACTTCACCCTTTGGCCTCATCTAAGTCAGTACAGCCACATGGGTAGCGGTACAAATCCTGAGAACGGTCCGCACTTCCTGTGCGAGGTACATCGAGAGATGCAGTTGCAAATTAGGCGGGGGCGCCTGTACTGTACCTGTGCGTACCTCGATTACGATTGATTAGTGTATTGATTATTCTCATCTTGAGATTTGCCTTCCTTGAGATGGCACAGTACCGCACAGAATGGGTAGCGGTACAAATCCTGAGAACGGTCCGCACTTCCTGTGCGAGGTACATCGAGAGACGCAGTTGCAAATTAGGCGGGGGCGCCTGTAGGTACAGTACACACTGCACATGTCATGTTCACGTACCATGCCCAGGCATCAACAAACTAGGCGTTTGTTACATAAACCATCCGTACTGCCTAAGTTGAGATTTTGCGAAGACCTACCCGTAAAACACGGATCGAATGCTACACTCGTAAAAAGTAGACAACATGTATAAAAACAAAAACTGTACACTAGTTTTTACACGAGTAAAAAGTTTAAGTATCACTTTCATCGTTTGGTGCTGTACATTTTTTGTCATTTTTACAGGATGTTGCACTTTATCCGTGTGTAGCATTCGATCCGTGTTTTACGGTAGTTGAAGGTGATGGCTTCAAACTAAATCACAGTGTTTTATGGTTTTCTTCGGCACCAATGCAGGGGTTGCATCTCTAATTTCGCTTTTAAACATGCTTTGCGCCGCTCTAACAGCTAGAAGCAACTCCAAAGTCCCTCCCAGCTCTTCATTTCTCCCGACGCTTCAAGCTCACTGCAACATGGTTTGCAGTAAGTAGACCAACTTGGTACTCCCCGCGACACGCTACACATGCACAATGTCTACGCTGCTCGCCTAGACAATAACTGGAAGAAAAGGTAGTGTACTCAACGACAATAATTCTTGCGCCACCATGAAATGGAGCTAGTGCTTCAACCTAAAAGCCAAACTAGTTCCGGTGCGGTAGCCGAAGCCACTTACACCTGTAAGCTCAACTTTTCGCGCGCCGACCAATGCAGACCTTCGGTTCGCTTCGGGAGTACAAACGGTCTCTCTGAGGCCTCTGAGGACACTCGAGATTTGTATAGACCCGAGGTTTCCCACCTTTTTTACAAACATTAAAGCCCCACCCTTCTTACATTACAAGTAATATCATCCCAAGACAATGGCTGGTCGAGTCTCAGCACTTCCTGTAAATGAAGTCTGGAGTGACAGTGACTTTACTCGCCGCTTCGGAGACCTGAAAACGTTCGCAATTGGTCTTGCAAGTGTCGCTGACCAAGTCGTCTCTCTCGTCTGCAAGCGTCTCAGAGTGCCAGCGCTAGCGATTCCTCGCTTTGAACGCGTGAATTTTCGACACTATACTTTATTCTATATAAACTTCATAGTGCCTGATTAAAGATTTCCAAACTGCCCAGTTGTAGCCTAATTAGGCGCTCAGCTAAAGTTATCCTGGGCTTTGCTTTTCGGCCAGCTGATTTGACTTTCGTCGGCAGTGATTGCTTCCAGGATAAGGTATTCGGGATTCCCGTAGGATCTGTCGCGGCCATTTTGTACAGATTCCGTACAGAATTCCATAAAAAGGCCATTTCTAGACAACTCGAGTCCGCCGTCGACTCGACAGATTTCACTTCTGTCGGAGGGTATCCGTCCCGGACATATTTCCGGCCGGGACACATTTCCGGTCAAGCCAATCCTGTGTCAACTGACCAATTTTCAGCAGGCCCCACGTGTCTAAAACTAGCCGTCTGATTGGATAGTTTTCACCGTTGGATTGGCGCTCATTTGCTCTTTCGTTTGAGGTATGGTACGGTCCGGTCCGGTGCGCGCCATTTTGCGTTCTGAGTGGCATGTACCCATATTTCCGGTCACTCAGCCCATACAAAAGTCCAGAATGTGTATGGGCAGTTAGGTGGCCGGAAATACGTCCCGGACGGATACCCCCCCCCTCCAACAGATTTCTAGATGTGTAGATGGTGTGGCTAGAATGGTGAATATTGCTCTCTCACTCCTGCACTGCTCACTGGGGCTGCTGACACTGGCAAGCATAGTGCGGACGACGAAGACGAGTTCATCGACGCGTCTACGAGCGCTGCCACCGCAATGCTGGCGAGGGGGAGGCCACCCGCAAGCGGTGCCGGCGAGACAGAAGCAGTCCGATGAGGGTGGATTTGCCACGGAACTCGAGATCCCTGTAAATACGCCCTCATCAGACTGCTTATGTCTCCTGCTAGGAAATGACGCTGCGTTTAAGCTGGCACAGTCACGTTGTGGTATTTGACTAAGTTCAACCGCTAGAACACGGGTGACGGGGCGGCGAGTCTTCCCACTCGGTGACACCGGCATTAGAATGTATAATAGTTACGCAGTCGAAGGCCGTGATAATGTCACGGCCCTCGACTGCCGCAAGACGCTCATTGAACAAATGGCGGGCCCGTTCGAGCCACTTGGTTCATTGATGATAGTTAGCAGCGCCATAGTATCGGAATCGCTGTAGCCTTGCGGCCCTGTGGGCCCGCAGCGCTTGCTTGCAGGCACCATGATCGCTGCTGAGTGGTGGGGCTTGCCAGGGAGTACTATTGACGTGCGTGGGTGAGGGTCACTTCAACTTGAAAGTGGCTCCTCGGATCTGTACCGAATCTATACATTTAGACAGCAAGTGGTCTGCGGGCTGTACGAGGTCTGTACACGATTTTTTAGACACGAAATCTGTACGAAAATAGCCCACGGGAATCGGTCCATTCTCTCGAGACGCAGAAACTGTGCTGCGGTACTCGTTGAAGCTGCGGCACTATTTATCTGCCTTTTACTACCCGCTCCGTGTCTTACGTTCTTTACGTTAGTAGACGCTCTCCCGCTGGCCCCACCAATCGAAAGTTCCGACGTGAACTACATGTTCTGGATTCGAGACGGCATCCTCGTATTTTTCATTACAATGGCTATCTTCGAGGGACTGCAGTTCAAAGTTCGTGCTCTGCAAATGACCTCGGTGCACAAACTGGTTCCGTCGATCACTGCCACTGTAATTGCCACGTCGTTCAAAATGATCTGCTCGCAGTACCTTGGTTGGTTTCCTCTGCCTTTCCAGTTAATTTTTGGAATTCCGATTTGGTTTCCAACTTTCGTGATATGCTTCGCGGGTTTCTATGGCCAATTACTGAGAAGACACCGCGCATTACTTAAAGAAGTCCAGACATTTGTATTTGTATCAAGTTGTGAGGTTCTGTTGACGTTGGTGTACCCCATCTATTTCTATGGATATACCAGTGTGGGGGAGTCCAGGCAGAAGTACTACGTCATTTTGCTTCCGATCATCAAAGTTCTTGCCAAGAACATGATTAGTTTCGTTTTCGGGGCATGCGATCAGCCGAGTAGTGCCCACGTAATTCCACCTGAAGACTGGCGAAGCATTTAAAAGTTTGCTGCGAGAAGCTGTGAAGGCGATGCATAGCGAACTCGATGAACCAATCAGTAGCAAACATTTACGAGACTGTCCAACTCGACGAATTCTGGCCAGTACCTATCTTTAGCTTTACACGTTGTGCACAAGAATTGTAAAATTTACAACTGGTCCGAAAATATAATCTAGGGTCTTGAAGGGAAACTCTATCCAAGTCTCCAATTGATGCGTTAAATTTTAGGCTTGATTTCCAGGATAATTTCTACTAGCCCCCTCCTCCCTCGTGTTATAAGTAAAATCTGCTGTAAGCTATGACCGACCGACCATGGGGCAGCTCCTCAAGCTGTGATGCACTGCATTTACGACACGAAATACCCGATATGTACTACCGGAGATTTTGGTCTTCAATGTGGATGTCTTCAACGCGCTGTACGTTTCGAACACAATCCAGAATTCAAACAGTATGACTACAGCGTTTTTGATAGTGGCAATTGACATTATCCAGGCCTTAATTTCGATATCGGATATAACCAATTTGATCATGCCGGTGGATCAACTGCGAAAGAAAATCCCCGCCAACCACCCGCTCAAGTCGGCGTGTTTTGTTGATATCGCGCTTCAAATTATAAAAGAGAACCCCGAAATTCAAACACGGTTACGTAAGCGACGCTATACTTCTGCTCTTGGAGTCCTCACCTCTCAACACGCCAGCAGGGGAACTATACTTCTCACAAGCGCTTCTAATTTGGCAGGAACCGCTCTCAAACGGGTCTCCTCATGGCGAATGGTCATGTCTGCGCGAGTCATTTCAATCGTGGACACGCCAGTAGTTGAGATTTTCCCGTCACATCGTCCAGAATTGCAGCGATCATCCATTATTCCGGACGGCGCGCTATCTCAAAGAGAACGCCAGGTGTTCGTTGACAGGACCGCTCGTGTGCTGTTTACGACAGCGTTTGTCATTCTGGTGGAGTATACAGAGGTCATCGTCCCAATCATTTACTGTGCGTAGCCTGGCATGTTGGTTAAATTCTCAGCGGTATATTTTCTCACCGTTGGTATCTGGTTATTTTACTTGCCACGTAGCCGTGTACGCGACCGCCATGTTTTATTTGCCCAATCGCGCCTACTACCCATTACTGAAGGAGCTCGATGAAGCAGATTTCAGGATCAAAATGTTGGGTGTTCTATCTTACACAATGGTGGAGCTGCTATCTCTTCTGGTCATCGGATATGTGATTCAACGAAAGTTGCGCATTTCGATGCTGCAGCTGCTTTCATTTGTGCTCGATAAGAGCTGGCAACTAGTGCAGGCGTACCTGTTTCTGTGGATCATCTTTACTGTCGAGAGCACTATCGAACACAGTGGTAAGTGCAGTGATGAGTTATTCGTCCACGAGTGGGCTCTAACTTTTGTTGTATGGGATTTACAGGTACCGATTTCAGTTTTTCATTCAAGTGGCTGAAGGTAAAGTAGACAGTGCCGAATTCGTCAAAAATGTGCTACGTTGAAACATCTTTGTACGCATATGAATGTTACTTACCCGAAATCTGCGTTCGTCAGTTAATTCTGGAAAAACGTGTGCCCACTACTGCGTACTTCCCCACTTTCACTACATTCAGATCGGAGCTTCGTTACGTTCCCAACTCTTGTCGTCGCTTAGCTCGAATTGTACTCGTCGAAGAACTGGTGGGGACGCCAGCTTGAAAATATTTTCTAGCACGTCTTGGCCAAAGGCTGGCGGTGATCTGGATGAGCCAGCCCTGGCCTTCTTACTTCCGCCGACTTGGCGGTCAAAAGCGCTTAGGAAGGCGATCTTCTTCTTCAGTACTAGAGTATGTGGTCGATCAATGGGCTGGAGGTGGTACTTCTGAAAATCCTTCGCGAATGCTTCATACTGGGCTGGCACGACAACACTGATGAATTCGAGGCTTCGGTTCATCTCCAACATGTTCAAAAGTGCCTTCAAATCCGTCTCAATCCGCGTTTGATAAAACGTCGTACTACCCGAAAATCCAGACACGAGGCGGGTTCAACGAATACGTATCCGACGCACACACTTCGACAAAGGGCTCAAAGTGTTGCTGAGGTCTCTTGACAGCTCGGCAATATCGTTCCAGTTGCAGTTCAGTGAAGGTAAAGGCTCATTTACTGCACGATATTCGACGAAATTGAACCGAGCCTCGACCAGTTCATCGCAAATGGATAGCTCCTGTAGGTTAGGACAGCAACGTAGAATGTCGTCCAGCTCCATACATGCCGCTCCAAGTGTCAGAAACTTTAGCGACGACCCAACGGCGGCTAAGAATATTGGAAGGCTGTCAAAATCTGGATTATCAGAGTCGGCAAATTGAATGGCAAGAGAAGTCAAAGCCGTAGGTCCGTCATTTGCATCGATATCATCCGAGATCAGGTCATCACGCTGAACCTGGCACCTTCCAAGCGCAGGCACCAGTACATCCACCCACTCACTTTCTCCGTCGTCACTGAATGTACGAACAAAGCGTATCGGTGATGGAAAGCTCAGGACGGGCGATTCATCCTGCTCATCGAAGCACCAACGTATCGGGGCGTGGCTTACCAGAGTAGCATCACCCTCTTCAATTTGACCTCGAGGACAGCCACAAAGTTCCTCCTCAGGGTGCTCTGAGCTCAACACTGCTGCAAAAGCCTCCACATCTTCAGTACTCATGCTTCGAATTGAAATAAACGCGAGCGACTCAATTGAAGAGCGTGCGCGAGCTTGCTTTGAGAAAAGTCCGTAGGCCAGCCACTTCCACCATTTGACGCTGTCCTGATCTTCCCGCATCTGCAGGCGCAACGAGAGCTTTGACGTTGTCCGGCTAACAGCAATCGCTGAGCACATCGCCTCCACATCTTTCGGCTGCAGCCAGCAGCTACACTCCAAGTGGACCGAGCCCAGTTGCAGTCGTTTCGATACCAAGCTGGAAGGATCGATCTTGGTGTGGTAAGTTGTATTCGCTAGCTCAGGAGAGCGGCAAGTGCTGTCGAATACAGCCGCCATCATCTTCGCGAAAGTTATCCTCAGTGTTCGCACGTCCGTCTTGAGGTCAGGGTCTAGTTTCACCCACAGTGACATCTGCGAGAACCAAACATTGGCTCGAACATGGTGATCCACCATTTCAGCCATTTTGGGGGTAATCCAGCAGTCGTTAAAGCTCGCGATCATCGGTTCAAGCACGAAAGTGCATCTCAAATGTCTAGGTCTCACCGGTCTGCTCTTCGATCCCTGCTCATATTTCGCCCACTTGCGTCGAATCATCTTTTCCGCTAGTTGAATGTCATTGAACACTTTCTGCGGCCCATCCACAGACACAATGTCCATGTCTGGGAAATACAACCGAACGGGGATTAAAATATCCACGCCCGGTTTATCCGATTTTAGCCTTTTATCCAGAGCTGAGATTTTCTGCAACGCTGCCACATAGGCGTCTGTTGGGTGTTTCCGTTGGTGCGTATCGCAGAGCTGAACTGGGTCCAGGTCGAATGTTCCCTCGTAGGCTAAATCCTCTTTTGCTTCGAGGTCCATGAACACCAGAAATCTGGCTGGAATATCCTCGCTTTCTTGTCTAAAATCCACTTCACAATATTTATCCAGAAGATATCTCCACGCTGATTGGTCCACATGCGCCACGGCAGAGACCAAAGCCAGCGCCTCGCGGATATTTTGGAGTTTATCTGAAAATTCAAGCTCGTCGTCTCCGTCCCAATAGAAATCTTCCCCAGGCTCCGTGTCGTCATAACGCGTCGGGAATCGCACTTGCAGGCGGCGCTTCTGGACGTCCCAGACCTCCTCGTCGCGCTTTGGGTACTCGTAGTGGAGGAGGCCCTTAAGCACGGCTCACCAGGGAGCTAAGAAACCCCAGCGACGATCCAGCTCCGCCATTCGACAAATTGGAGCTAATTTCCAGATGTGGATCTAATTTTGCGATGTCACAAAAAATACTGTATAACGCTTTTGAGATGATAATCTCTTCTGCTTCTAATTTTTATAGAGTGACCGCGTCAGGCGCTGTTGCTGAGCTTTAGAAAATCTATTTAGGATAGGAATAGCTGCTGACTGAAACTTCGTCCGACCGACATTCGGGGGGATTACGCAGTTGCCGATGACGAGGACCCTGATTCCTAAGCATGCATTTGCTGACGTTGAGGTTAACACCAGAATGCGTGTGACCATCACTCTATGGATTATCATCTAACCCTAGTCACCGATCGTTGATGCCCACTTCAACACCACTTCAACATGGTGCAGCGATGGTTGGTCATGGTTGACCTGCCATCTTTCATTGCTCAATCTCTCATTGCAATTTGTGCCCATGCGCAGAGTGTGACATACCCTCTTCCGTGTGCGCCTCATATTAATACATGCAATTTGTCGCGAAAAGCTTCTTTGGCCGGACTTAAAAATGGATACATTCCACTTCAATCCGCGATCTTCGCGTCAACGCGCATCCTGCGACAACTGATCACCGCCCAACGGCCATCTCCTACCAGACCGCACAAAGCTCCATCTCTACCTCATTCTCCATATTGCCAACTCGCGCACACTCACCAGCTTGAAGCTTAAAGTCAGCCGAACTATGTCCTCAGGTGTTTCAACGCCGCTTCACGTCGAGCAAGAGGCTTTAGATCACCACTTCATCCAAGTGGAGACCCCCAAGCTGCTTCCGATCCGGGGCAACCGCAAGCTCCAGTCGCACGAGGCCCCCAAGTTCACGCTGCAATGGCGCAATCTCAACCTCAAGGCTGCCGTCGAGAACCCGCAGTCCAAGCAGCTTGAAGACAAATTCATTCTCAGTAACGTCAATGGAACTGCCCGACCGGGTGAGCTGCTCGTCATCATGGGGCCCTCCGGAGCCGGCAAGAGCTCCCTCCTCGACTGCATCTCCGGTCGCAACTCCGCCGTCGAAGGAGACACCGTGCTCAACGGACAGCCGTGGAGTGACGCCACCAAACGACTCGCCTCCTACGTCATGCAGGACGACCTCTTCTACGAGACCATCACCGTGAAGGAGCACCTCGTGTTCCAGGCCAAGCTGCGCATGGGCAAGACGTTCACGGAGCAGCAGTACATGAAGCGCGTGGACGAGGTCATGGAGGAGCTCGGACTCATGAAGTGTCGCGACACGCTGATCGGTGGCGTCTCGCTGCGCGGCATCTCCGGAGGCGAACGCAAGCGGCTGTCGTTCGCGACGGAGATCCTCACGAACCCGTCGATTCTGTTCGTGGACGAGCCGACGTCGGGTTTGGACAGCTTCATGGCGGAGACGGTGACGATGCAGCTGCAGCAAATTGCTCGAGACGGTCGCACGGTGATCGCTACGATCCACCAGCCATCCTCGGAGCTGTTCGCGCTATTCGACCAGTTGTATTTGCTGTCCGATGGAGCTGCTGTGTACCATGGCAAGGCCTCGGAATCGGTCGACTATTTCGCTTCCCTCGGCTACCCGTGCCCTGCACTGATGAATCCAACGGACTATTTCATGCGTCAACTTGTGGTGATGGATAAAGCCACCGACGAAGCCGGGGTAGCTCGTGTCGAAGGCCTAAAGCAAGAGTGGTTGAAGCATCAGTCGCTACCGCAGATCGAGCACGAAGACTTCCACGGCGACGGAAGGGCGAGCGAATGCCACTTCGAAGACTCTCGGCTCGAGTGGCTCGGCCAGATCGCAGTGCTCGTCCAGCGTAACGTGATCCGCTTCGTCCGCGACAAGTTCGCGTTCCACGCGGCCATCTTCCAGACCCTCTTCATCTCCCTCGTCGTGGGTCTGATCTTCCTGCAGCTCCACCTGAACCAAGGCGGCATCCAGAACTTCACCGGGGGCTTCTTCTTCCTCGTGGTGAACCAGACGTTCGCATCGGCCAACCCGGTCTTCATTTCCGTTCCGATGGAGCTGCCTATCATCATCCGAGAGTACAAGGGCGGCCTGTACCACCTCTTCTCGTGGTACTTCTCCAAGAACGTCAGCGAGTTCCCCATGCAAGTTCTGCTGCCCATCGTGTTCTTCGTGCCCGTGTACTTCTTGATGGGGATCGGCCACGGCTTCGACGTGTACGTCTACCAGCAGATCGTCATGATCTTAGTCAACAGTTGCGCGGTTGGACTTGGCTACATGGTGTCCTGTCTCAGCCGCCGCGTTGACATCGCCCCCATCATCGGCGTGGTGATCATCCTGCCGTTCCTGCTCTTCGGTGGGCTGCTCATCAACTCGGACGACTGCCCGGACTACTTCATCTGGGTGCAGTATGTCTCGCCCATCAAATACGGCTTCGAGGCGCTCATGAAGATCTTCTGGCGCCAAGTGCCGTCGATCTCTTGCGACGCTGCTATAGAGAACTGCACGGCGCTGACGGGCGACGACGTGCTCAAGAACTACAGCATGGAGTCGCGGTCGGTGATCGCTGACGGCGCCATATTGGTCGCTATCAACCTGACCTTCCGAGTCGTAGGCTTCCTGGGGCTATGGCTCAACCTCCGCAGACAGAAGTAGGTGCTGCTTACCAGCCACAGTTTTAGCTGCGTTCGTGTCTGTATGATTGCTCCCTTAAATGATAATGCCCACTTCAACAACGTTTTAACACGCGCTGATTGGACGAGACCGCCGGACGGTTGACTTGCGACTAAAAAATAGTGTGCGATTGCCGAAAGAGACCACGACATCACTGCGAACAACCACCAGAAGGTTCAGCGGTAGAGTTCGGGTCTGATCGAGATCCGCTGGACCCAATTGTGTCGAGTCGCACGTGGCGTGGCGTCCGAAACCCCCCAAAATCCCACATCGCCTAAGTAGGACTGGACGGTCTCACATCACAACTTCCGGTCTCGAGCGCACTCTTCCAGCACAATGCCGTCGGACGCCGTTCCAGTCTCTCCGACTTCAAACGACGCTCCCCAGCACCACTTCATTGAAGTGGAGACGCCCAAGCCCGAAGTCGACACCAAGTTCACATCGCCTACAGCTCCCAAGTTCACGCTACAGTGGCGCAATTTGAGCCTCAAAGCCACGACTATCAACCCGACAACCAAGCAGAAGCAGGAGAAGGTCATCCTATCCAACGTCAATGGAACTGCCCGACCGGGTGAGCTGCTCGTCATCATGGGGCCCTCCGGAGCCGGCAAGAGCTCCCTCCTCGACTGCATCTCCGGTCGCAACTCCGCCGTCGAAGGAGACACCGTGCTCAACGGACAGCCGTGGAGTGACGCCACCAAACGACTCGCCTCCTACGTCATGCAGGACGACCTCTTCTACGAGACCATCACCGTGAAGGAGCACCTCGTGTTCCAGGCCAAGCTGCGCATGGGCAAGACGTTCACGGAGCAGCAGTACATGAAGCGCGTGGACGAGGTCATGGAGGAGCTCGGACTCATGAAGTGTCGCGACACGCTGATCGGCGGCGTCTCGCTGCGCGGCATCTCCGGAGGCGAACGCAAGCGGCTGTCGTTCGCGACGGAGATCCTCACGAACCCGTCGATTCTGTTCGTGGACGAGCCGACGTCGGGTTTGGACAGCTTCATGGCGGAGACGGTGACGATGCAGCTGCAGCAAATTGCTCGAGACGGTCGCACGGTGATCGCTACGATCCACCAGCCATCCTCGGAGCTGTTCGCGCTATTCGACCAGTTGTATTTACTGTCCGATGGGTCTCCAGTGTACCAGGGGAAAGCTCTGGAGTCTGTGGACTATTTTGCTTCTTTGGGGTATGCTTGTCCGTCGTTGATGAACCCGACGGACTACTTCATGCGCCAACTTGTCGTCATCGACAAGGCCACTGATGAAGCTGGAGTCGCACGCGTCGAGAAGTTGAAGAAGGAGTGGGCTCAGCGCCAGACGCTGCCTCAAATTGAACCGTCGAGTGACTCTGTCAACATCGAGGCGTATCAAGACTCGCGTCTGAACTTCTTCGGGCAAATCGGCGTCCTCGCGCATCGGAACGTGGTTCGATTTGTTCGTGACCGTCTTGGATTCCGAGCAGCTATTTTCCAGACGCTGTTTATCGCTCTCATTGTCGGACTCATCTACCTGCAGCTTGATCTGACCCAGAAAGGAATCCAGAACTTCACTGGTGGCTTCTTCTTCCTCGTAGTCAACCAGACCTTCGGCTCGGCCAACCCGGTCTTCATCTCTGTCCCGATGGAGCTACCGATTATCATCCGAGAGTACAAGGCGGGGCTGTATCACCTCTTCTCGTGGTACCTCTCGAAAAACATGAGCGAGATCCCGATGCAGATTCTCTTGCCCATTGTGTTCTTCGTGCCTGCCTACCTTCTCATTGGCATTGGCCACGGGTTCGGAGTGTTCATCTACATGCAGATCATCATGATTCTCGTGAACAGTTGCGCGGTTGGACTAGGCTACATGGTGTCCTGCTTGGTTCGCAGGGTTGACATCGCCCCCATCGTCGGCGTGGTGATCATCTTGCCGTTCCTGCTCTTCGGAGGACTGCTCATCAACTCGGACGACTGCCCGGACTACTTCGTCTGGATCCAGTACGTGTCCCCGATCAAATACGGCTTCGAGGCGCTGATGAAGATTTTCTGGGAACGAGTGCCGCACATTGCTTGCGATGTAGCGGTCGAAAACTGCACCGCACAGACTGGAGCTGATGTTTTGAAGAATTTCAGTCTGGAGTCACGATCTCCACTAGGCGATGGGCTCATTCTTTTGGCGATCAACGTTGGCTTCCGCACTGTCGGGTTCATCGGGTTATGGCTGAACCTTCGCAGCAAGGACTAAAGAGGTTGAGCAAAAGAAGCTGTCCACGAGAATTAGCATTTATACATCTATAATCTGAAGAATAAAGTGTTATGCAATGAGAATTCGGTATGTCATCAGCTCCACACTCATATTTTTTTACAGAACACACAAGATGAAGACGAACTGAAATGTATCCAAGGGCGCTCAGCAAGAGCACAAAGGCCTTGTTGAAGGCTCTTGGCGGTGACAAGCAGGAGTCGGCCTCGTTCAAGTACTTTGCATTGAACAATATCGCGATGCCACGGGTGACTCACCTCTTTTGTTCAAAATGATGGCAATCTGGATAAGCTGGAAAAGACGTGCGTTGATGACAAGCCGGTGACAGGGCAATGGAACAACGGCGAAACCCACTCTAGATTACGAATGTCGGTCGAACCTGGAAACGCGTAGGTGAATGTTTTCAACATCGAGTGTACATGATTCCGGCTCAGAGCTAATAATCAAGCCTCTCTTGATGATGTTGACCAGCACAAGGCCCACGTTTGGCGTCAACTTCATGATCCAAAATACGTTGACTAGCGCCCAACGTTAGGTAACAAGATGATCGATCATGCAGTTTTGGACATTTCTGCTACGCCGAGTCACCCTGTCATTTTTAAAACCACCACCAACCAGCCAAGCCACCAACCAACCCAGCTTGCAAGCTTCAAAGTCCAATGGCTCTCGCAATTCTGTCGAAACTCTTCACTGCCGCGACGCTCGGCGGTAAGAAATCTCCCGTCGAACTCAAGCACCGCGTCGTGATGGCGCCCACGACTCGTCTCCGCATGGGCGACGATGGCGTCCCTGGCTCTGTGGTCATCGAGTTTTACAAGCAGCGCGCTACTAACGGCGGACTACTCATCACGGAGGGTACAAACATCAGCGCCACTGCTCGTGGATACTACGGAGCCCCTGGCATCTTCAATGCAGCTCAAGTCGAGGGGTGGAAGGCTGTCACGAAGGAGGTCCACGCTAAGGGAGGCAAAATCTTCGTGCAGCTGTGGCACACTGGACGCGTGAGCCACCAGCTCAACCAACCGAACGGGGAGCTGCCCGTTTGCTCCAGTGCCATCAGCATGGACGGTGTCCACAGTCTCGCCCCGACGCCTGAGGGGCGTCTACCACACCCAGTGCCGCGGGCACTGGAGAGCGACGAAATTGCGGGTATCGTTGCTGACTACAAGTCAGCAGCTCTGAAGGCCCTGGAAGCTGGTTTTGACGGGGTGGAGTTTCACTGTGCCAACGGCTACTTGATGGAGCAATTCCTGTGCGACTCGGTCAACAAGCGCACTGACGAGTACGGAGCTAGCGTTGAAAACCGTGCTCGTATTCTCTTCGAGGCGCTGGAAGCTATCCTAACGGGTGTGGATTCGAGCAAGGTTGGCATCCGTCTGTCCCCCTATGGAACCGCTTTCGGCTGCACGGATTCCGCTCCAGGCGAGCTGTTCGGCTACATCATTGAGAAGCTGAACGACTATGACCTGGCCTACCTCCACTTGGTTGAGCCTCGCGGGATTCAGGCGCCCGCGCCTGATGCACCTGAAGGCGGCGTGCTTCCGATCTTCCGCAACATCTACAAGGGCTTCATCATTACGGCGTCAGGATACGACCGTTACGAGGCCATTAAGGTCGTCGAGGACGGATCCGCGGACTGCGTGGCTTTCGTGCGCGACTTCATCTCGAACCCTGACCTCGTGAAGCGCCTCGAGATTGGAGCCGAGCTGAACAAGGGCGACATGCAGACGGTCTACCTGCCGCTCGGAGTCCCATTCGAGACGGGCTACACTGACTACCCGTTCCTGGCGGACAGTCGTAAGAAGTAAGGCTAGTTGTTAGTTGTCTGCTCCCGATCTCCTGGGAGGGAAAAACTATACACCTCTCTCAATCTACTTTGCTTGCTTTCATTTTTTTTAACCTTTACTCTCCAGGTCGAAAGCATACAGGTAGACAGGAGCGAATCATACTAGTATGCTCGGGCAAAGTTAGTTTGTATAGGAGTTTGTATTGATATCCATATGGTGCTCCAGAGAAAGTCAAATTGAAGTGAAGAGAGTGCAATCGCGTTTGGATCGCGGGCTGGGCATCTTGTACTACGGCGAAAGAAAGCGACCGTGCTGCTACGGCATGAGCTCCACATGACCATTCAACCTCAAACTTCCGTCGGCATTCACGTCAAGACCGAAATCATTCCTCCCGGGGGCTCGATTGGTCTTTTTTAACAACCCGAGATTCGACCTGCATCATCGTGCCTTTCGCGTGTGTGTTTGAGCCCGAGAAAAAAGGAGAATATAGTCGGTTCCTTCGTCTTTATGGCTAGGATAACAATAGCATTCTAATTACGGCCGCTTTTCTAAAAACTATATTTTAGTCGAGCATACTGGTATGCTCACGATCATACAGGTATGCGCACTTGGAGAGTAAAGGTTAAGTTCTCATGGATAGAGCTCGTTCTTGCTAGCAAGACGCTGTAAACGCAACCTTTACGGAGCCGGGGATAAGCGTCTTTAAACTAGTATGGCAGCAAGCTGCCGAGCATCCGCACGGCGATGATCGCCACGGTTGCTGAGGGGGGCAATGCTGAATACTATTCAGTTTTGTAGGTTTTCAGCACCGCCCCCCAGACCCAAATGCTGCGCATTCAAATCGCAATTGCTTTTAGAGTTAAAAGAGTTAAAGAGTTAAAGAGCTAACAGCTCTACCTGCACTGGTAGTGAAAGAGTTAAAGAGTTAAAAAAGAGTTAAAAAAGAGTAGTACTGGTAGTGAAAGGGTTAAAAGAGTTAAAAGAGTAAAAAAAAGAAACTTTAACCCACACGATCGAAAACCCTTAGTCTCGCAGACTAAGGCTCTATGAGACGGCGTCAAACATAAGTATAATAATCAACCAAAGTACGAATCGCGATTTAGGCATACCACGCGAAAGACGTGGGTCTTGCGCTCATTTTGAGCTATAGGATGCGGAGAAATGTTAAGTTCTCGAGAAGTTGTGTTCATCTGAAAACAATATCTCCATTTTCATGGGACCAGAATTTCGATATATTTTCGACCGCTGAGGCTGCAATATTTTCTCGATTTTATCGAGTTGTATATTGTCGAAAACCTCGCGTGTAAAGCAATCGAATTAGAGTGTTTTCCGCTTTATACGAGTAACTTTGCGTTTGATTTTTTTGATGTCCGCTTATGTCCGAAATTTGATTGGTCAACTTCAAACGCGATTATCTCGTACCGAATTTGTTTTGTAGAGGGATACGCTCACGTATGGGATACAGGATATTATTAGCCAATTACAATTGAGAATTCAGATTTACACTGATTTACACTGCTTGACTTGTTGAGGGATACAACAGTTTCAAACCAGTAATTTTTGCACTCTCACCGCCAAGCACTCGAGCATTTCTGCAATGGGGCGGGCGCCACCTCCAGGGCGCCCTCGCCTGCCGGGCGGCCAAGGAAGGCGGAAAACGAAGCGGGTCCTGACTTCTTATACAGCTGCGACAAAGAAGGCTGTTGTGGAGCATCTGAAACTACACTGCAATGTTCGCTTCACGATAAACACGTTCTTTCCTGATCTACCTACGGAGAAGTATCAAGGAAGAAGAGTTTTGGTGCTAAGATGGGCCCGTCAGTTCAGCTCTATCGCCGCTACGTGTGCTTCTGTCGGTGGCGGGGGCAAGCGAAAAGAGACTCAAGCGGTGTTAAATATCCGCCGTTTCTTGTTTTCAAGTCAAAGCCATCGACGGTATTAAAACGGCGTGAAGCCAACACACGCCTTCGCCATGGATTTGGCGTAACAGTGTGGAAAGAAGTCGGTCCAGCGCAAGAAAGAGAAGGAGTCCAAGTTCGTGGAAACACCAAAGGTAAGATACGCTCGCATGCTGTGTTTTTTGCAATACTAACGTTATTTTACAAGGTTGGTGGAATACTTCTCTGTCTGTAGAGTTTCTCCGCTATCACTTTGGCGCACGACCTCAACCTGAAAAGCCTGTACTACTCCTCTGGGATGACTTCTCTGGACACTGGTCCAAGGAAGTCATCCAGTGCGCGAACGAGCTCAAGGTGGAGCTGCTCAAGGTTCCACCGGGGGCGACGTCTGTCTGCCAGCCCGCGGACGCTACGTGGAACGGGCCTACGTCTGCTCTGGATCGAGCATTTGAAGGCCCAGCTTCTCGACCGAGACCCGGCCGTTGCGGTCAAGCTGAAGCCCCCCACCAGAGCCGAGATATGCAACTGGGTGAGCTCGGCCTGGAAGGCCATGCCTGCATCAATCATTTCGGGGGGTTACCGTAAGTGTCACCTTGAAGTTGTGCCAGAGCTTCGACCTGAAGTTGCGGAGGAGGTGGTGGACGAGCTAATTAGTTTAGGGTGTATCGACACTCGCGTTGGTGAGATTCGCCCTGATAGAGACTTTGATGTAGCCGAGGTACAGGAAGGTGACTCAGATGAGGAATTGCTAGAGTGCTCAGTTTAGTAATTTTAGTAAATATATCTGGGTGTCGTGTGCCGATTCATCACTCGAGCAAAAATGGGCGCCCTGTATTTCAGCTCCGGTAGGGTGTATCCCTCTACAAAACAAATTCGGTAACTCTAAATGGTGGATAAGTATCATTATGTTCGCCGCCGTCTCCTATCTGTAGTCTCTCGGCTGTGTTCCCACCCCCTCACCGCGCTCATCGTGGTAACCTGTACTGTAGTATGTAAGAGAGGCCAGTCTACAACGGAAAATATGCGGGAGGAGGCCCTATCGACGGTAAAGACAGCTATCATTTTATGACAATTCTTTCATTTAGGAAAACTTAATAACAAAGCGAGAACTATGAACTCTACAACAAAGGCTTAATGGTTTCAACACCATAAGCCGAGCGAGAGGTGACCGTGCTTGGTCCTGGGTTTGACCTGGCGTGCTGCGCACACGGGTCTTGAACTGTGTAAAAACTCTCACTAACACTTCCTCGATTGAAAGCAAACTGTATTCAGCCACCTCTCCTCTGCTGTGAATACAAACTACTCTGCTGCCTAATAGTTCACCATCAATGCAATGTACCTTGCCTTCACGCTCTCACCTTACTTATAGTCGTCGACATTGCGTGCGTATAGGCAAGCTCTTCGGTGTCCACCTCTGTGCGTCTTAAACCACCAGGGGGTTGTTGCTGCGGGTACTCGCAGCCACCACCGCTTCCTCCACCTTGGTCTCCGAGACCATGCCCACGTCGTCGTCACGACCGTCGTCACCGTCGTCCTCAGGCTCGTCGTCCTCAGGCTCACCGTCCGGCTCCGTGTCCTGGCTGGATGTTGGTTCTTTCGCCTTGGTCTTGGCTTTGGCCTTGACGTTCTTCTTGAAAGATCCATGAGCTGCCTTGCGCTTGTTCGACGGCGGCAGCAACTCCACAATCTTGACATTGTCGGCCTCAAATTGCACCCGTCCGATCGGTATATCGGCGTAAAAGCCAACGCCGTCAATCTGGCGGAACTCGTACAGCGCCCCAGGATGAAATATCGAGTTAGGCCTGCTCGAGACACCGCTCTTAAGTGTCGAGTCCCAGACAGTGACTTGGGCAATGTACGCCTTACGCTTGCCAGCATTGAGGTCATTCAGCGCCTCCTGCGTCGAATCAAATACGCCATGTTGTGACGCGTTCATGACAGCCACGCGGTGCCGTTGTTTGCTCTCAGACGTTCGGAAGAGAGGCAACACATCTTGACAGTCACACTGACATCAGCGGCTGGGCTCGTCGCGCAGATGAACTGTCGGAAATCGTACACCTTAGAGAAGAAGTTGACAGCCTCCGTTATGTTTTTGCTTGAGCACGTCCTGGCAAATGGCGTCGAGTAGGTCCGTTTTGGTTGGGCAGCGCTCCGAAATGTGTGACAGCCGACGGGGGGGGGCAGCGTATTGTGCTCGACGGAGCGAAATGCTAAGTGACACGATAAAAATGCGAGGTCCCATGAGCGCGGAATGCCGTCGACAGCGAGCTTTTCACTGCAACGAACTATATACTATCAAAGCCATTTCGTTTAATCAATTACATTCGACGCGTCGTTTAAAAGCTCCCATAAACCAAAGCTAAGTCACGTTAATGTCTTGCTTCACCTCGTAGCCAACGATTTAGATATCCGTTTAGGCATCTTTGCCTCGGACATGGCAGCTTTCGCGGTGCTTGGACATTCACTTATAGCGCCAGCGAATCGAATCAAACGCCGACTGCCGCACATAACAGACTCACTTTGCAGAAACCACGAGCAGAAATGTCACGAGCTGCCGCCCACTGTCACAAGCTGGCACCCACAGCGCATACAATTTAACTGTATTTTGCATCACAACATTTTAAATCGCTCAAACACTAACTGCTAGCTTAAATTACTAGTGCCCAGACTTCAATCTTCGTTGAAACGAAGAGGATCTCTGCCAATCGAGACACTGCGTGAATGGGTAGGATACCAAGCACCTGTTCGTCGAATAATCCAGCTTCTATCGAAGCTACTGTGGTATAAGCCCAACAAACCCATCGTAGATCTTTTGCAGTGCGTACTTGCTGCTGTGACTACGGCTGCACAAGCTGTGGCTGATTCGGGCACGCTTCGGCCGCACATACCGCTCTATCTAGCGAACAGAGCCATCTAAGGCGTAGAAAGTATCGTAGCACCAAAACCTCACAAAATGTAATGTCAAAAGCTGTCGCCACGTATGCATCAGCACTCATAGCTACCATTGCATAGTATTTTGTCCCCACACGGCCTTCTCAGTCGATTCGTACGTATCAAATTATTTCTGCCAAGCGCTCATCCCTAACCTACGAGTATCCAGAGTTCAATCTTTGTTGCAACGAAGTGGATCGCTGAGAATCGAGCCACTACACGCATGTGTGCGATACCAAGCACTTGCTCGTGGAATGCTCGAGTTCTATCGAAGCTACTGTAGCGCGCATCCGGGTTGAAGGCCCAACAGACTCATCATAGATCTCTCTACAGTACGTGCTTGCGGATGGGCTACCGACACAAGCTGTGCCGGAAATGGGCTATCTAAAACGATATGCAGCATGCGCTTCGACCGCAAATGCTGCTCCACCCAGAGTACAGAACCTACCGAGGCGTAGAAGAGTAACGTAGCTCTAAATGCATCATCATACAATGCCACAAACTGCCGCCACGCATGCTTTAAATTCTACCATCGACCAGAAAGTTTGTCTGTCAAGGCGTCCTCGGTCCTTTCGACTGTGTCAAATTTCTTCTTCAAGCACGCATCCCTGCCCTACCCGTATCCAGAGTTCCATCTTCGTTGAAACGAAGTGGATCTCTGGGAGTCGAGCCACTAGATGCATGTGTGCGATACCGAGCACCTGTTCGTGGAATGCTCGAGCTTCTGTCGAAGCTACTGTAGAGTTCATCCGGGTTGAACGCCCATCATAGATCTATCTGCAGTACGTGCTTGCGGATGGGGCTACCGCCACGAGCTGTGGCGGAAATTCGCTATCTTAAACGACAGGCAGCATGCGCTTAGACCGCAAACGCTGCTCCGCCTAGAGTACAGAAGCTACCAAGGCGCAGAAGAGTAGCGTAGCTCCAAGTTTATTATCATACAATGTCACAAACTGTAGGGTTAACATCGACTACATACGTAAGTTGTCCTTCACCGTGGCCTGCTTCAAATTGTCGGCACGTCGGCCGGTGTCGCGTGTGCGCCTTCATCCTCGACTTCACTAACCCATTCTCCTCAACCGTCGCGTTCAGCAAGCCCTCTTCCTTCGTCATTTGCTTCGTCACGTCCTGACCACAGGTCCCTCCTTCACCGTCCTCCTGTTCAACATCTCGGATTAGCACTATCAATGTTACATCAGAAGCAAGCACAGCTTCCACGCACTTACCGTCCTCCTGTTCAACATCTAGCATTAACACCACCAATGTTACATTTAAAGCAAGCACAGCTTCCACGCAATTACCGTCCTCCAAGTGCACGCCCTCCTGCTTCTCGGGCTCGCCCGACGTCCTGCTCACGGGTCCCTCCTTCACCGCGTCGGCGGACGTCAGCAGCCCCGCTTGTCGCGTCGACGAATTCTCGGAAGTCGTACACCTTTGAGAAGACGTCCTGATGAATGGCGTCACGGACGTCCATTTTAGTAGGGCGGTGTGCGGTGAGGTGGGTGCGAGGTCGGCGGAGCAAATTGCTCAATGACTTGATAGAAGTGCGAGGCCGTGGCTCCTTATGCATAAATAACATATATCAACTTGACAGTCAGTACACTTTCCGTACTTACTCGCAGACTTCTTACGAGCAGCGCGACCTCTCACACATTATTTACGAATGCCCTCTACGCTGATTTAACCCCCATCCTGTGACTAATCAGAGTAAGCCGAACGCTTACAAAGGGATGGATCGGTCAGAGCACATAAAACATCCATCCCAGAGCGTCACAAATCGTCGAGTAAAAAGTGGCACTTTACGTAATCAGTCGGATTCTGATACAAACGCGACTGTTCAAGGTTCTATTAAAAGTTGACCTCAGTTTAGTGGCTGTTAGTACCTTCGCGTTAGGTACGTTTCGTGACTTTCTGTTTGAGAGCTTTAACAGACCCGATTGAACGTTCTTATAAGGGGGTAAATTTCGATCGAAATCGCCCCCGGGCACGCTATGATAACTCATCGACCCTAACCCGTTCTGAAAACTTATACAATAGTTCTGTAAAAAGGGGTAAAAAGTAGGGGTAAAAAGGGTAGTGGCATTTGATTATAGGGGGGGGGGCTTTGCCCCCAATAAGGGAACTCTCGGATCATTTTTTTCGTTTGACGCGGCCCACAGTGTGTCGAAAGGGCGAAATAAAAGTCGCTGACGGTGGACACGAGAGCATGATGAGCAGGTAAAATCATCCTGGTAGTGCAACGGGTACGTTGTACGGACAGCCCTTAGGGGATTAATTCAA
Organism: Phytophthora fragariae; assembly: GCA_009729435.1. Classification (NCBI taxonomy): domain Eukaryota; phylum Oomycota; class Peronosporomycetes; order Peronosporales; family Peronosporaceae; genus Phytophthora; species Phytophthora fragariae. The sequence continues at coordinate 1,504,507 of QQOI01000012.1, forward strand.
ATATGTGGACCACATACGCGTACCTTAGTGGATCAATACCATTTTCAAGATTAATCTCTTATAAAATCACGTTTAGATATCTAATTTGACAGGTTATGTGGTGTCAAGGACACACAGATATAAGATTGAGGAGTTCGGAGTTGGTGTAAAGAAAGCAGTGCGGCTGCGTTTTTGGCGTGCGGATATTCTAGATAGCGTTGATTGCTGACCACAGTAATATCACCTACGCACACTGCTATTAATACACCGGCGAGTGCCTACAATAGCTGACCTGTTTACCCGTACTAAATGACCATCTATAGATGGTTGCGAGTAGTTGTGGGCGGTACTGTGAGTCTAGCCGGCGGCGTAGTTGTGAACATTTCGGTGAATTCAGCCGGTCTAGTTTGCACGGTCGTACGGTGGCGTAGATGATATGGTTACGCGTTGCACTGGGCTGAGCCTAGCTGCTTACACGCTCTCGGCTTCAACTTCCTTACCCTTACCTTCACCGTCACCCTCACCTTCACCCTCACTTCGTCGTCTCCCTCTTCCTCGCCTCCCTCTTCATTATCCCCCAACATCACTGGGTGAGTCTAGCTACTTACGCGTTGTGAACAGCACTGGGGTGAGTCTTGGTTACGCGTTGTTGGCACTGGGGTGAGTCTAGCTGTTTCGGCACCACAGCAGCCGAGATTGAACCGTGGGTACGGGGGGGGGGCTGCTGCGGCGACCGAAAAGCTAGACTGGTGGCGGTGGTGGTGGCTAAGCCTACTCACTAGATTGATTGATAGTGCTTTGATTGATATGACCTTTTCGGCTCAGAATTCCGGGAACCCTCCCCTCCGGATAGTTCCTAAGAAACCCATGGACAGGGGTTAGTAGTACTTGCTGATATAGTATATCACGGTAATACTACTATCCATTTTTGTGGCAATACTACTACCGTATAGTTCGGTATTCAATATGAGTGATATTATGCTATCATCAGGTCTGTACTATAGTACTCTTCAAGTATTACTTTTGAAGGGCTCCAAACGAGCAAACTCGGTTCTCATATTGCAATTTTAGTTTGAGTGGCTCTGAATTAGGCCCTCATTTAGGCCTCGGGATATATCACAACTTTTGAAACGGCGTCAAGCATAACAAATGAAGCATTGGTTATGAAGGATTACCAGGAAGGCGATGAAGTCAAGCGTGATCCTTGTATCATGTGTGGGAGCACCAGCGATTCATTGGCAGTGATAGTAAGCCCGATGATGAAGCTCATATAAAGTTGTATAGTGGGAATATTAGCAATTTCAGGAGTTTGTAATTAATTTACTACGAAGTACGGTATACGACGAGCGCTGATATTATCAAACCTGCAAGATTTTTTCCCACAAATATTTTAATCTAATATCTGTAGCTCAAGTAATAGTGGAGTAGTACTACTAATATTACTACTACTATCCAATTGTTGGTATCTCTACTAGTAGTAGTGTCAGAAACTCTCTGTATGGAACTCTCCTGGCGGCTCCAAACGGCCAATAACCGGAATTGGTGGCACGTCTGCATCCAGCACGGGGTATGCACACAAAACCTTCTTGACCCAGTCGCGACTTGCTATGGGTCGCAGGGGCGTGTCTCTGCAGGAGAAGCGCGAGCGCATTCTGCGCATTTATCACGAGCCCAAGGATGGGTTTAACCTTAAGAAGCTGGAGAAGCTCGGCTCCAAAGCTGGCATCGGTGCGTGGGCTGCACCGCGCCCCAGGAATCCTGATATGAAACTATTATTTTTATAACGTAAGATACCACGTTATTGCCTATATTTTCTATAGTCCTACGGACGTGAACCAAGCGCTGGTGGACGATGCATTGGTGAACTGTGATAAGGCGCTGCACTAACTGCAGATAATTTATATGATTCACTGCCAATTAACTAATATTTTTCATTTTTATTTTGTGTTGATCGGGTCGGGCAATTACTTTTGGTCTCCCGTCGTAGTTGTCGCAGTCGAGGAAGCGCAAGCTCAGTGAGCTGGAACAGCGTCGCACAAGTACACAGGAAAAACTCGCTAAAGTGAAGCAAAGTATTGCGGAACAGATGGCACAGCGCTTGCAATTGAAAGCGTATCATTAAAAGAACGCGCTACCAGCCCAACCGTCTAGTTATTTCCATGCACAATATGCATACACGTCGACCAGCTAGTGATGCCTACAGGCTAACAGTAAACTGGTTCGTCCTTCACCACCACTCGCTTCACTGCTGGCTCTTGGCCGAGTGCAGGTTCTGGTCGCCACGGAATCCGTCCTGGATCTCGGCAATCGTCAAATCCGACGTCTCCGGCACCATGAAGTAGATGAAGATGATGGAGAGGACGGTAGTTCCCAGGAACGGCGTGAAGCTGTAGTCAGTGATGGCGTCCTGGACGTACGGGAACGCGATACCGATAATGAGCGCGCACGTCCACTTCAAGAAGACGCAGATGCCCACAGCAGCGCCGCGGGCCGAGTCGGGGAAGAACTCTGCAATCATGGGCCAGAGCAGTGGGCCGATGCTCACATCGTAGCCAACCACGTAGATGCCGAGCATGGTGACAGACAGCCAGCCGACGTTGTAGACCATCGAGAACGTCATTCCGATGCAGCACAGCGCCATGAGCGCAATCCCCCATAGTAGCATCGCGCGTTTCGGCAGGAACTGGGTCGCGTACGCCGCGATCGGCACCGGAACGACCTTGAGGATGTCGATGATGACGACACCCAATCGAGCATCCGGGATGCCGGCTGCGGTCAGGATGGAAGAGGAGTACCAGAACACAGCGTTGATACCCACGAGCTGGTTGACGCAGGTCAAGCCAGCGCCACGACGAGCTGCTTGCGGAACTTGGGCTTGGTCAAGATGATCCACGGACTTTCGGCCTCCATCTGCACCGAGTCACCGCTGATAGTCGACGGTAGCTTGCTGCGGGTGTCGCGCGCTTGGATCCAGTTCATCATGGCCTCAACGTTCTCCTTGCCGTACAACCGAGCGATCTCCCTCTCAGCTTCTTGCTCGCGGCCCTTACCGACAAGCCACACGGGACTCTCGACCATGAAGAAGTAGGAGCACACGAAGTAACCCGCAGCAAGAACGATCGGCATGCCGGCGATCCAACGGAAGCCCGACGTCGTGTTCCAGTACCAGAAGGTCGTAGCGACGCCCAAGATGCCGAGCGTCGCAGCCAAGTGCGTGTTGGTGCCGAGAGCGTGACGGTTGTGCGGCGTGGAGATTTCACTCAGGAACGTGTTGACCACAGCCATCGCGATACCGTTGGCGATTCCAGCGATGAACCGGCCGAAGCCGAACCAAAACGCGGTGGGCGCCAGGACTTGGACCACGGAGGCCACCACCATGATGACCGTGTTGAGGCGAAGCGTCATACGACGTCCATACTTGTTGGACGGGATGCCGGACAGAAAGCTCCCGAACATGCCGCCGACGATCCACGCGTTCGACAGCAACGCCCACGTCGTCTTCGTGTGACCCGGGAACATGATGCAGGTGTCCTCCTCAACGGGGCGAGCGTTGCAGTCCTCGGTGTTGTTGAACTTGTGGAGGTTGATCTGGTGACTGGACCAACCGTAGTGGAAGGCTTCAAGCATGGCGACGGCCGCCGACGCGTAGACAATCCACCGCGCGCCAATGGCACGTCCTTCGAGGGTCAGGAGCGGCTCGTTGGTGTTGTTGGCCGCCGGCGACATCGCGATCGCGTAGTCGGTTTCTTGGTGGGGGTCAGGGGATCGAGGCATCTCGGTTGCGCGTAAAAGTTTGGAGGCTTGGAGCTTGGACTGGATGGACTGGAAGACCGTGTGAGCACTGGAAGGCGAATTCGAAAGTGAGAGTCAAACTCGAGGCGAAAGACGAAAGCCAAAAGCTTGTAGTGCCAAGGACTAAAACGCTCAGTCGAAGGCGTTCGCCTGGTCTTGGAGCAGCCTGCTCTTAGCAGATCTCGTGACTAACGACAGACTAAAGAAATTAAATAGTCGCGGAGCGGTAAGGCCCTGCAGCAAAAATAGGCCTAGTTCTGAGGGTGCTGCAGGATGAGAGGGGGTGCCTACAGATCGTTGCAGTCAGGTTGCCTGTTGTTTGCGAAACGTAACTGCAATTCGCCGCTACCGGGCGCTTCACCTGATGAGGCTGGAAAAACTGCATGTTAGCTTGGCGCATTGGTTTCAAATTGCGAGAGTGAGTGATAAGCGGCCTTCCATTTGGGATTAAAAACTTTCCTATAAGAGCATGAGTGAAGCTGAGCCTGCAGTGGATTATAGGTTTGCGGAGACAGGGCAATCTTGAGAGGGGGGGGCACACTCATCATGCGTGAGCCAGGCATCAGCGGGTCATAGTTCCAGAAACAAAGTTCAAGGATGGAACTTCCAGATGAGCTACAGTCGCTAAACTCGGTTGGTGACTGACCTAGTCAAGTTCAAGTTGAACGAATCCAGTCGCTCCTTGAAGTGCATCACTGGAACTCTTTGACCCTGATTCTGCAACCGTGTGGTCACAATGTACGGGACAGCTCCCGGAGCGACTCCCATATTCTTGAGTAAAAGCATCGCACGTCGGAGATGCTCAACTGCATGCAGATAGGTAACATGTACTGTATATGCTGCAAACATGTTTTTTTTGGGGGGGGGGGGGCTATGTATATGTCACCCAGCGTCACTTTGTAGCGCAACCAAAGTTTAGGCTACCGTCTATTTTTTCCTGAAAGGCGAATGCAACGTGAAGCACTTGTAGCACGATTCATGAGCAATCGATCCATTTCGTCAACATCATACTACTACGTACATGTACACTACTTCTGCTTCCTACACTTGACTCTTGCTGGATGACTGCACACTGTGGTCGCTGCGGAATCCGTCCTGGATCTCCGCGATGGTCATGTCGGACGTCTCCGGCACCATGAAGTAGATGAAGACGATGGAGAGGATCGTCGTGCCCAGGAACGGCGTGAAGCTGTAGTTCGTGATCGCGTCCTCAACGTACGGGAATCCGATGCCGACAATGAGCGAGCAGATCCACTTCATCGTGATGCAGATGCCGACGGCAGCACCGCGAGCCGAATCTGCGAACAATTCAGCAACGATGGGCCACAGCAGAGGGCCGATACTCAAGTCGTAGCCCACCACGAAGACTCCGAGGAACACAATCGAGAGCCACCCGACGCTGTAGACCAGCGAGAAGGTCATCCCAATGCAGCACATCACCATGAGGAAGATGCCGGACATGAGCATTGTGCGCTTGCGCATGACCTTCGTCAGCGCCGCGGCAATGGGGACCGGGACGACGTTCAGGATGTCAATGATCATCAACCCGGCGCGCGAGTCTGCAATGCCCGCGTCCTTGAGAATGGACGACGAGTAGAAGAACACGGCGTTGATACCCACGAGCTGGTTGATGCACGTGAGACCGAGCGCGATGAGCAGCGGCTTGCGGAACTTCTTCTTGGTCAAAATGGTCCAGTTCGTCTCGGTCTGTGGCTTGTCCGAGACGCCACTCAGCGTGGACGGCAGCTTGGTGCGACGGTCGTTCGACTGGATCCACCCCATCATGAGGCTCACGTTCTCCTTGCCATACAACCGCGCGAGCTCCTTCTCGGCCTCTGCGTCTTTGCCGTTGGCCACCAGCCACACGGGACTCTCGACCATGAAGAAGAAGCTCAGCACCACGAAGCCAGCCGCGAATACAATGGGCATCCCCGCGATCCACCGGAAGCCCGACGTCGTGTTCCAGTACCAGAACGTCGTGGCCACCCCGAAGATACCTAAAGTCGCAGCTAAGTGCGTGTTGGTGCCCAGCGCGTGGCGATTGTGCGGCGTCGAGATCTCGTTCAGGAACGTGTTGACCACGGCCATCGCCACGCCGTTCGCCACGCCCGACACGAAGCGACCGGCCGAGAACCACGTCGGGTTGTTGGCCACCACTTGGATCACGGAGCCCAGCACCATGACGACCGCGTTGAAGCGCAGCGTCGTGCGACGCCCCCATTTGTTGGACGGGAAGCCGGACAGCAGACTGCCGAACATGCCGCCCACGATCCACGCGTTGACCAGCAGCGTCCACGTCGTCTTGGTGTGGCCCGGGAACATGAGGCACGTGCCGTCCTCCACCGGTCGGGCATTGCACGCTTCCGTGTTGTTGAAGGTGCTGAGGTTGACCTGCGAATTGGACCATCCGTAGTGGAAAGCTTCGAGCATCGAGATGGCCACGGACGTGTACAGGATCCACGTCGGTCGCAGCGAACGCTCCTCGATGTTGAGGAACGGACCGTCGTCGTGAAAGTCCGTTGGTGGCGTCTGCACGACGGCGTATCCGTTGCGTGGGGACTCGTGCGGTGCCATCACTTGAACTGGTTTGGGGCTTCCGGCGTTGCGAGCAGATTCCAAAGTGAGCGATCGCTACACGACACGCACAAGACCGGAGACCATCGGGAAGGGATCGCGGAGGACAAGACGATGCTCTAGTGGGTGGGTGACCTGACAAGCAGACTGCACATGGGTCGATGGCTCATTCAAATCTCGCTCGGAAGCTCCCGTCGATCCGGTGCATCGCCAGTGCTGTCTGCGTGGGTATTAATCTTGATGAGTGCTGCCAGACCATAGTGATGGAGAGCCCATGCATACTACGTGAACACGAAAGCCATGGCTGATAGGATTAAGAGGTTAGTCGCTGGATGAGCCTCTGTTGCCTTTGAGACCTGCAACCACGCATCAACCGACTTCAACTTCAGAAAAGATCGTCCGGCTCAATCGCAACGTCTCTGTCCGGTTCGACACGCGGCCTGGCTCACAAGCTGGTACACGGTACCATGTACACTAAACTCCGTCCAGCGACGACTTCAACTTCGAAATGGAGTGTGCATATTTTCCAGCACGAACAAATACTGTCTCCTCTGAACCCTGTTAGTTACTTGATTTCAAGTCAACTCACTCCATGATCCGCACGACCGTAAGATGCGAAACGAAGCCCTTCGCTGGCGCAATGTTAGTGCAGATGACAGAAAATTGTGCTTCCTTCTCCACGCGTGCAAGGCACATCAGCGAGGCGCTTGTGTGGCACCTTGCAGCAGCAGTTCCCACCCGCCTAATGTTGTTTAATGGAGCAGCGTACATCCAGGCGGTCCCTATTTCCGGGTTAAATGGCCCAGCAGTGAAATGAGAAACGTCGGTAGCCGCACGCTGGATCTTAAGCCCGTTAATACACAGCGAAATTGCTCCGCCGTCTCGAGCTCGTGGCTCGTGGTTCACAACAACTGCTAGCGCGTACAGACCCGGGACGTGTGCTCTGATTGCAGTTCTTTCCTTTTCGACCACGACAAAGTTGCCGTTATCGAGAGGCTTCCACTTTAGCTTCGACTCCGTCTGCTTGACGTCACTCTCCACATACAAATGCACTGGGCACCGAGGCCTCGTGTCGAGATGAGCGCCAAATTGGTTTAGCGCCTCTTGATGGTCTCGCATCTTTGCCTCAAGAATTTGAATGCGATCAACGGCAACTGGCTGCAGATCAAAAGCATAGCGGATGCTGCGCGCAGAATTGAGAAGTCGGATAGTATTGCAAAACTCCAGCCGAAGCGCATCGTCTGGAAGGCAAGTTAGTTTGCGCTGGACATCGCCCGTTCCATCCAAAGAGCAGTCAAGGGATTGCTGGAATAACTGAAAAAAATATATCACAGAACGTTAGCAACTTATTCTATCAGCCAAATTGTTTTTTCTACTTTTCATTTGATCTTACCGACGCGTAGTCTGCCGAGGTGGCGTCCACGAAAGCATTCGCAGTTGTCACGTAGTCATCCTTGGGCATATACGCAGTTTGCCTGCATTACACAATTCATTAATCGAATACACGCGGAGTCGGCAGGCATACGCCTCGTACCATTGTCTTTTGCTGGAGCGGTCTTCTAGCCAAATCATCAACTTGTCGCGCTTAACGGATAGGAGGTAGCGGTAGCTAACTGCTCTCGAGTGAAACGTGGTCACACCTTCGGCTTTGGTCTCGTCTTGGGTTGCCATCACACTAGTGTTCTGGTCAGCAAAGGCAAATGTCGAAATGAATGGGGTGGCGCTCCGCGTTGGACTTTTCGTAGAAATTAGCCTGAGAAAGGGTGTGACTTTTATTCAGGAACGGGATGCGGTTGGCGTCATGCTGATGAGTATCAAAAAGAATGCGTGGCAGCTTAGAACTTCCGACGGATATTTCTTTAATCCCGTTTTCGAGTAGAGGCAGTTGGGTGATCACCGATACCGGCGCATAACTCAAAAGTCCAACCAGCGCAAAAGAGAAATCTCAGTCATGCCAGCAGCCGTCGATGTCGAGGTCGCAGGAGTAACGACGTTTGGATCCCATCCTGGCGATAGCTTTCGCTACCTTATCTCTCTTCAAGATAGCAAAGTGAGCATCTGGCTGGAGGACCGCTCCAGCAAAAAGCAATGGTAAGGCCAAGGCTGTTATACCTACATATTTTGTAGTGAAAAGTAGCTAAAACCAACTATTTGCGTAGGCAATCCGGGCTTCTGAGCAAGACAGAATACGTGACCGCCGCGAACATTTTCGTGGACGCTTCGGCGGCAGACTACGTCTCGGTAAGAGTTCTGTAATTATGTAAATATGGTAAAGGGACCATCAAGCTGAAAATGTTGCTCGTTGTCTGCTTTAACAACAGTGCTTCCAGCAGTCACTGGACTGCTCCGAGGCTAAAACTGATGAATCGCAGCGCAAGCTGCCGACTCTCAAGGGTGGGAAACTTCAGCTTGAGATGAGTATCAAGCTCCGATTGCTTCAGTCTGCTCGAGATGTGACCTACGTTTTCACACTCGAGCCAGTTGCTGTGGAGCTAATTGATATTCTCGAGTCGAAGTTGAAGGACCAACAAGAGGAACTGGAAAAACTTCGTGCCCGTCGCGACAATGCTACACGAATCTTCTTGTACGCCGAAAGTGGAGCGTGTGTGTCATCGACGCTCCAGTGGAAACCTGTGAACTCCGGTTACTTTGCGCTGACCGCGGACAGAACGTCAGTCACGGTCCTCCACCCAGGCTTGTATGCAGTTGGCGTACTTGTGAACCATCTCCCAGCCCAAGCGAGCCAGGGGAGCATCTCGTTGCAGCAAAACGGAGGTGAACTTCAACATGCTGCAACTGGGGCGGCCCACTATGACGATCGCTACAATACGTCAGGCTACTATACAAGCCACCCGACCAGTAGTTCGTTGATGTGCATCACCCAGGCCAAGAAAGGCGAGCTTATTTCAGTCGTTTGCTCGGGGACCTCAGCCATCTCGAACTATGTTTCGTATTTGACTATGGTTCGCATTGGCGCTTGATTTGGGGATCTGCCGAGATACTGCAGTACCTAGTACTGCACCTCAACCTCCTTCATTTCTGATTGCGAGTTGGTAGCCACGGGTGCATGCCACGAAATCTCGATTTTATTCAGAGTACACTTTTTATACTCAAAACTGCGTTCATTTATTTACGTCGAGAATCCGAGGGAGCAAATTCGAGGTGGTGGAGGACAGCGTCGCCTAGCCAAAACTTCAATTCCTCATGTTTTACGAACGTAACTACCGTAAGGTGAGCACGGCCACTGCTTTGCACCCATCACGACATGCAAATGTCAAAACGAATGTGTGGTGGCTTTCACTCTTTTTCAGAAACGTGTGCTTCGTGTTTTGTAGAATGGGGAAATCCTGTTTCGGGGCCGTAATTTTGAAATAATTCCGTTTCGGGGCCGTTGTGTTCAAAAGCTGCGTTAGAATATAACCCAACCTTGTTTTGGAGATCATCATAACGTATTCTGTAGCCCAAACGTATCCTGCTGCCACAATGTATCAGAATCGTTTCCTGTTTCCCAAAGGTTACCTATCACCCAACTGTAACGTGTACCCTAACCGTAGTGTGTAGCCTAATCGTAGCGTGTAGCCCAATCGTAGCCTAGCTAAGCTGGTGCAACGCGCGAAAGACACGCCGCTGTGCCTTGCGCGTATTTGGGCTTGCAGGTTTATCTCCGGCAGCAAGAAAACACAAGAGGAAGGGACTGAAGAGCTGGTAACGCGTGAGGCACAGCATCTACAGCAAATCGCAACGCTACAGAACCACATACAGAACCTGGAAGCTCAAGCGAACTCTGATAACGTGCAAGCAGAGAATCGCAAATTACAGAACGATTTGGAAAACACCAACAAGCAGCTTCATGCTGCCTTGAAGCGATCAGAAGCAGACTGTAACAAGGCCCAGGAAAATGCCCGTCAGGCAAGTGAGCTTCAGCTTCAGCTCGCAACAGTGCAAGAAAAATACAAAAAGCTCAAGAAGAAACTACAGAGCCAAAAAGCTGCAACCCAGCCGAGCCAAACCACGACGTGGCTGCAAACCCGAGCATCTAAACTGGAATTGAACGAGCAGCGGTTGGAGACTGCCAAGTTCAAGCTGGAATTGAGAGAAAACAAGTTGAGCAGCAAAGAAGAGGAGCTGGAGAAGAAACGTGTAGCATTGCAGGAACAAGAGCATGGTCAAAACGATGAGCGAAGTCGCTTGAAAGCTCAGCGCTTCATGTTGGATAAGGAAATCAAACGTCATGACGAAAAGGCGACGACGGATAAACAAGCCCATGAAACTGATATGATGGAGCGAAAAGCAATGTTGGACGAGATTACGAAGAAGAAGGACGCGCTAGCTTCACATGAATCTCTCAAGAAAACTGCCGACGACTGGAAACAGAAGTGTATCCGAGCTGAAAACGAGGCGGCAGCGGCAAGGGTGCCCTACGCGACTTTGGAAAGTCTCCAAGATAAGAACCGATTCTTGAAAAAATTGTGGATTCACTCGATGCCTGCTGCAGTACCGAACGGCGCATCGACGATTTCGCCGAGCACCGGGTCAACGACTGTACGTAGCTGGTGCTCTGAATTATTGCGGTTTACTTTGACTAACAGGTTGCTCAATTTGTCTCTATAGTTCAAACAATGCCAAGAAAGAGCAGACGCGAGTTCATCATCAGTTGGCTGGAAGGTTTTGATCATCGTCGCGCAAGCTGGTTACATGACCGATTCGCTGCGTTTGTCCACGACCGGAATCGCATTTGCCATGATAATGGTGTGTTGCAGGTGGACCATAACAGGTTCCTTCGCGTGTGCGACGAAATAAAACAAGACTTGGATCAGCTCGATGAGCACACGCGCAATGCGCACCTGCTTCTCTAATTTGAATTTGAATTGATGTTTCATTTGACTACTTCGCGAGATCTTGATAAAGAATTATGACTTGTTGTATGAGTTGCATATATGAAAGACAACAACGGGGTAACTTTATTCAACAAAGTATATTGCTCGATTAGTAGCGGCAGCTCCGCCCGTCATGAACCGCCTGCTCGGCAGCGGCAGCTTGCCATCCGCGGTGCGGACACCGTCACCAACTTCGGCCACGCTGCCGGACACCGCTGCAAAAATCATAGGAACAAAAATATATAGCAATCGTTAGCATCACCGCTATGCACGCCACCAACGAACCAAGAAGCTTGCTGCTGGGCAGTCGCAGCATGTCATTCGCGGCGCAATCGCCGCCATGCACGCCGCCAACGCTCACGCACCATGCTGCTGCGCAAGCGGCAGCTTGCCATGCACGTGCGCGGAAAAAGCAGCAGTGCTGTTAGGAAATGCTGGTTTGCCACATATGAGTTGCATATATGAAAGACAACAACGGGCAATGCTGTTTTTATCAGAAAAAAGAGGCAATGCTGTTTTTATTAGAAAAAAGATGCAATGCTGGTTTGCCACATATGAGTTACATATAAGAAAGACAATAACGGGGTAACTTAATTCAACAAAGTATATTGCTCGATTAGTAGCGCCAGCTCCGCCCTACTTCCGGGGTCATGAACCGCCTGCTCGGCAGCGGCAGCTTGCCATCCGCGGCGCGGACGCCGCCACCAGCCTCCGCCACGCTGCCGGACACCCCTGCAAAAGTCATAGGAGCAAAAACACATAGCAATCGTTAGCACCTCAATCGCCGCTATGCCCACCACAAACGACCACGCACCTTGCTGCTGGGGAGCTGCAGCATGCAATCCGCGGCGCGGACGCCGCCACAATCTTCGGTCACGCGTCCCGGACACCGCTGCAACAGCATAAAGCAAAACAATACAGGTCCGTTAGCACCGCCAAAGCCGCCATGCACACCCCCAACAGCCACGAACCTTGCTGCTGGGGAACTGCAGCATGCGATCCACGGCGCGGACGCCGCCACCATCTTCGGTCACGCGTGCACGACACCGCTGTAGCATGCAAAAGTAATACAGATCAATCGTTAGCACCGCCACCAACGCCATGCACGCCATCGACGACCACGGACCTTGGTGCTGGCCAGCCGCAGCTTGCCATGCTCGAGCTCGGACGCCGCCACCACGCTGCCGGACGCCGCTGTAGCATGCAAAAGCAATACAGGTCAACCGTTAGCGACGCCACCAACGCCACCAACGCCACCAACGAGCACGAATCTTGCTGCCGGGCAGCCGTAGCATGCCATGCGCGAGCTCGGACGCCGCCACCAGCCTCGACGCCGCTGTAGCATGCCAAACCAATACAGATCAATCGTTAGCGACGCCACCAACGCCATGCACGCCACCAACGTCCACGAACCTTGCTGCGCGACAGCCGTGCTCGAGCTCGGACGCCGCCACCACGCTGCCGGACGCCGCTGTAGCATGCAAAAGCAATACAGGTCAACCGTTAGCACCGCCACCAACGCCACCAACGCCAGCAACGAGCACGAACCTTGCTGCTGGCCAGCCGCAGCTCACCACGCTCGAGCTCGGACGCCGCCACCAGCCTCGACGCCGCTGTAGCACACAAAACCAATGCATAACGATCGTTAGCGACGCCACCAACGCCATGCACGCCGCCACCAACCACGAACCTTGCTTCCGGGCGTGCGCAGCTTGCGTTCCGCGGTGACGTTCCCTGTAAAATGCAAAAACGAAGAATGAGGGTCAGCCATGCACGGCGCTCGCCCGACCACGTACCGTAGTGGTCCATTAATTTTTCCATGGGCCACGAGTACGTACCGTATTGACCTTGGCCGCCCTCCCATCACCCTTGGTCTGCTTCTTTGGCGCTCTGCATCGGGCATGGTCCCTCGCATCCCCCCGCGCGCCGTGCGCTTCAAGGTGGCGTGCCGGAAATGGAAGTTTTCCGTGTGTGCCAAACGAAAATACCGCGATACCGGGTCGGTTTGGGTGCCTTACGGACTATTTCACGTAGAATTCTATGTATGCTACACACTATTGTGTGGTTACACGTTTTGTGATTACACTAATACCGGTATTTGTGTCAAATCTTACGCTTTCACCCCAACAAGTGCTATACTATACATAGTTCTTACGAACTACGAATTTTCCAGACAACAACTCTGTCAAAATCACGGCACGCTGCAAGATCAAAGGCTGCCCGTTCGCTGTCCGCGGTCGCCTAACTCGTGAGGGAAGGGTACGTGTCATTTCCTCACAGTTGGATCACTCGTGTCAGCCCTTGCAGCACAAAACATTACCGACCATTATTGCAAAGACTGTGGCCGCTACGGAGCTTCGTAACAAGACCTGTGTGAAGGCCTCTGATGTGCGCGACAATGCGCGGACTCGTTTTGGGGCTGACATTCCGTACAAACAAGCCTACGATGCCCTTCAGTGAGAGAAGCAGTCCGTAGACATGCGTGGTGCTAGCTATCGGCTCATGGAACCGTGGCTAAACGCTATGGCCACCGCCAACCCCGGTAGCGTGGTGGATCTGGTTGTCTCAAGTGGCGATAACGTTGAGAGGGTGTTTTTGGCTCTTGGTGCATGGACCAGAAATGGGCAGTCTGCGCTTCCTGTCATTGCGCTTGACGCGTGTCATTTAAAGTCTAAAGAGCGCGGAACGATGTTCATCGCAAGCTGTCTGAGTCCCAACCGAGAGATTATTGTGCTCGCTGCTAGCACCGGAATGATAGAGGATGGTGATCATTGGGAGTGGTTTCTCACAAAGCTGAAGTCGGCATGCCCGTTCATTAGCAACATCGATGTTGTCGTAATGAGTGATCGTGAAAAGGGCCTCCATTCTGCTGTCGCTAAAGTGCTTCCGGATATACCGCACGGGTACTGCTGCTTTCACATCAAGAAGAACACGAGAACTGAGTACAAGACAGACTTCAACGGCAAGATAACGGAGATTGCAAAGGCCACGACACCTACTGATTATGCAAGGCTGATAGACGAGTGCGCTGAAGAAAACGCAGCGGCAACGGAGTATCTGAAAGGTGAGTGCAGACCCTGTATCGTGTACCCTGTATCCCATATGCACCGTGTATCCGGTATTCCAAATGCACCGTGTATCCCGATCGTCGCGTAGCCCCGATCTCTAGCGTATATTCAATAACTAGTCCGAGGTATTAGCTAACGCATACACCGTGTGATACAGGAATTGATCAAGAAAGCTGGATATCGTATTTCTTCCCCCGGCCAAGATTTGGACAGGTCACGACTAACATTGCCGAATCAACAAACAGTTGGTTGCTTGGTGAACGCGAGTGCACGTGGTTAGGGTGTCTTCAAGGCCGTACTCGAAAACTTCAAGAGCGAAGGTGGTAGTTGAAGAATGAAAGCGACTTGCTACCAGGGCCTTTCGTTCCGTGGGTGGTTGCGAAAGTGAAGAAGAATACTACTTTGGGACGGTAGAGACTAGTCAGCCCCGTCAATGACACCGTAATTGAAGTTATGCGTGTGACAGAGAATACATATGCCCAAGTGGACGTCTCGCTTCGGCTCTGCTCTTGTGGGATGTGGACGGAGCTTCAATACCCGTGTCTACACGCGTGCGCTGCTTTACAGGCCGTAGGCGTCGACCCTCTCACGGCTATTTCCGAATACTACTCCGTCGAGCGACTCCGCAGATGCTACGTGGAGAGTGCGATACCAGTAGATGTGGGTCTTCTTACCCCAGAATCTACTAATCCTCCCGTGTTTCAAGTAACGCGCGGTCGCCCTAAGAAGGTGAGAATTCGAAATCGCTCTGAGTTTATCAACAACGACTCTCCGGTTCACTGCAGTTGGTGCTCCAAGCCTGAACATAACGCGCGAACATGTGAGAGGCGCCAAAAGGAGCACCTCAAGAGAATAAAAGCTCGCGAGGCTGCCCGCAAGAAGGGTCAAGAACTTCAAAGCGTGTGGATCTAATACCTCCAGCTTAGCTAGGCTACGGTTAGGCTACACACTACGGTCACGATACAGTTGGGTGCATTGTGGCAGCAGGATATGTTTGGGCTACAGAATACGTTATGATGATTTCCAAAAGAAGGTGTGTTTTGAATATAACGTATTTTTCGATTTCAACGGCCCCGAAACGGAATTATTTCAAAATTACGGCCCCGAAACAGGATTTCCCCTTGTAGAATCTACCGCTTTTATGATCGCTCACTAGGAGCGAGATAGAAGACGAGATCTGCGCATAACAAAAATCCTCAACCAGCGCAAAGCTTTGCTCCAAGAGTCCAGTGATGCCCGTGGCAGTCGATGTCGAGGTCAAAGGAGTGACGACGTTTGGATCGTGATAGCTTTCGTTACCAAATCTCACTTCAAGATGAAAGAGTGAACATCTGACTGGAGGACCGCTCCAGCAAAAAGCAATGGTAAGCTTAAGCTAAATATTTCTAAACTCGTTTTATCTAGTTGACGGTATAGCGGCTAACACCCGCTGTGTAGGCAATCCGGGTTTCTCAGCAAGGAAGAATATGTGATCGCAGCAAACATTTTCGTTGACGCTTCAGCGGCAGACTACGTCTCAGTAAGAGTTCTGTAATTCTGTAAATATGGTAAAGGGATCATTAAGCTGACAATGTTGCTCTGTCTGCTTCATCAACAGCGCTTCCAGCAGCCATTGGATTGCTCAGAAGATAAAACCGCAGCGCAAGCTGCTGACTCTCAAAGGTGGAAAACTTCAGCTTGAGATGAGTATCAACCGATTGCTTCAGTCTGCTCAAGATGT
Organism: Phytophthora fragariae; assembly: GCA_009729435.1. Taxonomy (NCBI): domain Eukaryota; phylum Oomycota; class Peronosporomycetes; order Peronosporales; family Peronosporaceae; genus Phytophthora; species Phytophthora fragariae. The sequence goes on from QQOI01000012.1 coordinate 1,520,517, forward strand.
GAGCTACGTCTTTAAACTCAAGCCAGTCGCTGTGGAGCAGATTGATATCCTCGAGTCGAAGCTGAAGGATCAGTATTTGACTGTGGTTGAAGATTGACTAGCAAAAGGCGTCTGCAGCCACGGTATTTTGCAGGAAATACAACCACATGACGGCTGCAAATGCTTTCGTGGATGCCCCCACCATAGTCAACGCGTCGGTAACAGGTAACTTCATTCGAACGCTTTCTCGTCAAAGATTCTACTTCCGAGAAGATACGAGCTTGCTGAAATTTGAAAATTTGATGTCGGACTCGTGCGGCAAAGTGACAATTTGTCCACACTCGCTTCGAGAAGAACGCGTAGGCCAGGCCACCTGCGCAGCGTTTTGACATAATCAGTCGGTGCAAACTTCGCTTTTAGTTTCAAGTTGGTCGACAGTGTTCATTGCCTGGTTTGCGACCACCGCCGAGAAAAAACCTACCTTCGAACTTTGATACCTCGCTCTTCCCTTTGCCCACTCGATCTCGCCATAAAGACCATAGTGTTTCTCCAGCAAATACCCCCACGCTTTTAACTTCACCTCGTCTTCCGGGGGCAATTGGTAGTCTTCTCTCCTTCATAAGTCATCCGCGTCCAGATAGGAAAAACGTGAAGATAGCGACGTCAGGTATCTCAAACAACTCATTCTTCGTTTGTCTACCAGTATTTTATCCTTCCCTGAACACCTGGCACCGCGGCAATAAGAACATCCAAGGTTCCTCCCACGCCCTACCAAAATCGATCGAACAAATGTCACCGAAGCAATTTCTAGATTGTCGCCAATTCTTGCTCGAGGACCGATTGCTCTCTATAAGAACGATGAGCAAGGCATAATTACCATTATCTGAGCCCCACTTCGAAATGGGATCAACGGTACATCATTCATAGATAATGCATCCGCGAATCTGGTGAAGGTATCTATGTATATCGAACAATGCTGTTTTTAGTAATGGAGGGTATCCCGCAGCACCATATGAATTATTTGAACATTCAGGTGGACATAAAACGCACGTTTGCCCTTGCAGACCCCTCTCCAGATTTATAATCTAAGCAGCCAAATTGCTAAAAGCGGCTCTAAATGACAGATGTTTCTATTTTCTTTCGGTTGCCACGACTTCTTTTGTGTCATCGCCACCACATGTAGAACTTTGGTCACTTGAGTGCCCTCGAAAGCACTGCGGGTTGATCACCGACATTCAAATGGTCTGGGTGTTTCATAATTAATTGATTAGGTGCTGCGGGATACCCTCCAAATAAAAAAATAGTGTATTCTGAAAAAATGCAGATTTGTGGCATGGGCCTATGGTTACCAGCACACGGTCAGAGATAAAGCGGGCACGGCATTTACGAATTCTTGAGCAGTTCTTTCAATCAAGTACTTGCGTTGACCTTTCGTAGAATTTATTTACCACAAGGGACCAATCTTATTTGACGATTTCTTTCACTCAGGTACGTTCCTGTTTTCGGAGACAGAGCACCGATATTTGCGCATAACTCGAAAATCCCCAACCAGCGCAAAACTCCAACCAAGACTCTCAGCAATGCCTGCGACTGTCGATCTATTAAAATAGTTATTAATCGATTCGGCCAACTTGACTCAAGTCAACTCACTCCATAATCCGCACGGCCGTAAGATGCGAGACATAGCCCTTCGTTCGCCCAATGTTATTGCAGACAACAGTAATTTGCGCTTCCTCCCCCACACGTGCAAGGCACATCAGCGAGGTACTTGTTTGGCGAGTTCCACCTGCTATTCCCCTCGCAACACCGAGAGCCGCACGCTGGATCTTAGCTCCGTTGACACACAGCGAAATTGCTCCGTCGTTTTGACTCCGCGGCACATGGTTCACAACGACTGCTAGCGCGTACAGACCCGGGACATGAGCTATGATTGCAGTTCTTTCCTTTTCGACCACGACAAAGTTGCCGTTATCGAGAGGCTTCCACTTTAGCTTCGACTCCGTCTGCTTGACGTCACTCTCCACATATAAATGCACTGGTGGGTAACGAGACCTCGTGTCGAGATGAGCGCCAAATTGGTCCAGCGCCTCTTGATGGTCTCGCATCTTTGCCTCAAGAATTTGAATGCGATCGACGGCAACTGGCTGCAGATCAAAGGCGTAGCGGATGCTGCGCGCCGAATTGAGAAGTCGGATAGTATTGCGAAACTCCAACCGAAGCGCATCATCTGGAAGGCAGGTTAGTTTGCGCTGGACATCGCCCGTTCCATCCAGGGAGCAGTCAAGGGATTGCTTGAATAACTGAAAAAAATATCACAGAACGTTAGCAACTAATCCTATCAGCCAAATTGTTTTTTCTACTTTTCATTTGATCTTACCGACGCGTAGTCTGCCGAGGTGGCGTCCACGAAAGCATTCGCAGTTGTCACGTAGTCATCCTTGGGCATATACGCAGTTTGCCTGCATTACACAATTCATTAATCGAATACACGCGGAGTCGGCAGGCATACGCCTCGTACCATTGTCTTTTGCTGGAGCGGTCTTCTAGCCAAATCATCAACTTGTCGCGCTTAACGGATAGGAGGTAGCGGTAGCTAACTGCTCTCGAGTGAAACGTGGTCACACCTTCGGCTTTGGTCTCGTCTTGGGTTGCCATCACACTAGTGTTCTGGTCAGCAAAGGCAAATGTCGAAATGAATGGGGTGGCGCTCCGCGTTGGACTTTTCGTAGAAATTAGCCTGAGAAAGGGTGTGACTTTTATTCAGGAACGGGATGCGGTTGGCGTCATGCTGATGAGTATCAAAAAGAATGCGTGGCAGCTTAGAACTTCCGACGGATATTTCTTTAATCCCGTTTTCGAGTAGAGGCAGTTGGGTGATCACCGATACCGGCGCATAACTCAAAAGTCCAACCAGCGCAAAAGAGAAATCTCAGTCATGCCAGCAGCCGTCGATGTCGAGGTCGCAGGAGTAACGACGTTTGGATCCCATCCTGGCGATAGCTTTCGCTACCTTATCTCTCTTCAAGATAGCAAAGTGAGCATCTGGCTGGAGGACCGCTCCAGCAAAAAGCAATGGTAAGGCCAAGGCTGTTATACCTACATATTTTGTAGTGAAAAGTAGCTAAAACCAACTATTTGCGTAGGCAATCCGGGCTTCTGAGCAAGACAGAATACGTGACCGCAGCAAACATTTTCGTTGACGCATCGGCGGCAGACTACGTCTCGGTGAGACTTCTGTTGATAATGTAAAGGGGACATTAAGCTGACCATTTTGCTCTTTTGCTTCATCAACAGTGCTTCCAGCAATCTTTGGATTGCTCGGAGGGTAAAACCGATGAATCGCAGCGCAAGCTGCTGACTCTCAAGGAACATGAGGTGACCACAGAGACTGCAATCGTCCCTGCACCTCACTCCATGATTACTCGCTCGCGTACTCGGCTTCTCACTCCATGATTACTCGCTCGCGTACTCGGCACATTGAGGAGACCACGGATCCTGAGGAAGCGGAAGGACGCAAGAAGCAGATTGTCGCTCCATCCGCTATTGGAACCAAGCGACAAAAGGTGAGTCAGGCTCGCGTCAAACCAAGTGACGAGCTGCTCGCTATTGAAGGAGGCCAACCGATGGCTGCTACGGAGGAGGTCCCGAAGACGTATGCTGAGGCAACGACACGTCAAGACCAAGATGAATGGAAGAAGGCAATTGCAAGTGAACTGAAGTCACTCATTGTCAACAAGACCTGGAAGCTGGTACCCAAGCCAGCACACCAGCGACCGATCGGTTGCCGCTGGGTATTCGCGTTGAAGCGTGGTGAAAAGGGACAAGTCGTTCGGTACAAGGCTCGTCTGGTGGCTAAGGGGTACTCGCAGCGCCACGGCATCGACTATGAAGAAACGTATTCGCCGGTGGCTTACCTCAACTCGATCCGTGCCATGCTGGCGAAATGCAGCGCAGAAGGAATGGAGATCGAGCAGTGCGACGTCGACACAGCGTTCCTGTATGGGAAGCTGGAAGAAGAGATCTACATGGAGTTGCCGGAAGGACCCAGGGAGCTACTGGAATTGGCCGAAGCCGAAGGAGAGGACGACGTCGTCTGCATGCTGCTCCAGAGTTTGTATGGACTCAAGCAGGCATCGCGTGTTTGGAACGAGACGATCGACAAGCACCTCAAAAGTATGGGATTTGAGCCTGCTGACGCCGACCCATGCGTCTACACGAGAGGCGAGGGTGATGATGAATGCATAGTGTGTCTCTACGTGGACGACATGCTGATCGCGTCAAGACAGAAGGCAGTGATCGCGACCGTGAAGGCTGGAATTGCGGAGAAGTTCCTGCTGAAGGACATTGGTGCTGAGCAAGTGGGGGCTACGGTGATCTACGAGGACAACCAAGGAGCGATGGCTTTGGCGAAGAACGTCGGTTACCAAGCTCGCACCAAGCACATCGACATTCGCTACCACTTCATTCGAGAGAAGGTGGTGAGCAACGAAGTGGAGCTGGAGTACATGGATACCAAGAACCAGCTCGACGACTTCATGACCAAGGGACTATCGTCGAAGACGTTGCGCTACTTGATGATGCGGAGCAACGTTGGCCCCAAGCTCGAGACATCGAATTGAGTGGGGGTGTTGCGGTTGCACTTCGGTGTCTACAAGACTGGGTCCCGACCTCAAGGCACACGGCCTGCGCGTGGCTGGCGCGTGCCTCTAAGGTCTGCAGTTGAAGTGAGGCGAATGGTGCAATCTGATTGGCTGGGTTATGGTGTGCCCGTCCCATCCAAGTGTGTCCGCTGCATTGAAGTGTGCCAGCGGCAGTGCACTGTGATTGGCTGATGGCCCGTGCCCGTCCCAATCAAGTGTGCCCGTCCCAATAAAGTGTGCCCACTGCATATGCAATAGTCAACTGAAGTCAAATGAGCGAGATACTAGAGAGACTGCATGAGTAGGAAGAAGCTAGCAGGACAAGGACATCTAACTCAAATGAATTCACTTTCGGATTTCCTTTCTACCCCTCATCGACTCCCCAGGCGGCGTCTGCACTTACAAGAAGTTATGAGCCCAAGCTACGCTGACACCGTCAAACTCGTGGAAGACAACTACTTCCACTGGGAGTTCAACATGAGGATGAAGCTCTCGCGCAAGGGACTGCTGGCCCACATCATCAAGCCAGAGTTCGACGCGCTGAGTGACCGCTCCACGGTTCAATGGAAGACCAACGATCTGAAGGCCCTTGGTGTGATCGCAGGAGACGTGAGTCTCACATACCAAGTCTACATCCGCGGAGCGACAACTGCTGCTGACTCGTGGCGCATGCTCGAGGAGCAGTTCAACCGGAACACGCTCAAGAACCGACACATCGTCACCAAGAAGTTGCACAACTTCAAGATGGAGTCCGGTACGCGGTTCGCGGTGCATGTGGACCAGTTCAAGGAGATCGTCCTCCAGATGGAGACGATTGGTGAGCCTCTGGATGAGACCCGACAGCTCGTGTTGCTGCTCGGTAGTCTGACGGATGAGTACCGGATGATCAGTACCGTACTCGAGAACACGCCGAACATGACGTTGGCGTACGCGATCCAAGCTCTCTCCGGTGTTGATGCCTCGGGTGAATCGTCATCGGCTCAACAGAAGGCGTTCGTGGCGAAGAAGAGCTACGACAAGCGTCGGTTCAATGGCAAGTGCTTCTACTGCAAGAAGACTGGGCACAAGGAAACGGAGTGCCGCAAGAAGAAGGCCGACGGGGAACGCGGGCAAGTCGCGAGAGAGACATCCGACTACGCGTTCACGGCTACGAGTGCGATGGGCAAGACTGAATGGCTCGTCGACTCCGGTGCAAGCTCGCACATGACCAGCGTCCGGAACAAGTTCGTGTCCATGAAGGAGCTGAAGACGCCAGTCCGCATCACGATCGCGGATGGCAAGAAAATCGACGCAGTTACAATGGGCACCGTCGGATTGAAGCTGATGGACGGGACGTCTGTCACGCTGTCGGATGTTCTGTACATCCCTGAAGTTGAAGGAAGCCTCATCTCGGTGGCGAAGCTGGCCGAGAAGGACGTCGTCGCGCAGTTCAGCAAGGACAAGTGTGTCTTTCGCTATGGCGATGCTACCGTCATGGAGGCCAAGCGCTGTGGAAACGTCTACAAGTTGAAGACAGTGGGGGACGAGGTGTGTCATGCGGCGACGACATCTCGTAAGGAGCCATGGGCAGTTGTACACGCCCGTCTCGGCCACATCCCGTTCAAGCGCTATGAACAGCTACTGACAATGGCTGATGGAGTTCCTCGCGTCGCAGATGCGCCAAGTGATCACGTGTGTGCCGGCTGCTGCATGGGCAAGATGCGAGAAGACAGCTTCTCTCGCAGCCCCGAAAAGACCGTCAAGAGTGCTGGAGCCCTCGACCTCATCCACTCAGACATCATGGGCCCAATGCAGACGAAGACACCTGGTGGCTGTACGTACGCTGTCACGTTCATCGACGATTTCTCACGTCACGTCACGGTGTACTTCATGAAGAAGAAAGCGGAAGTCTTGGAGAAGTTCAAGATGTTCAAGGCTGACATGGAAAACGCTACAGGCCGCAAGATCAAGCGCCTCCGCTCGGACAACGGCGGGGAGTACACGGGTCGACTCTTCAAGGAGTACCTGTCCAAGCAAGGCATTCGTCATGAGAAGACAGTGTCGTACACGCCTCAGCAAAATGGACTTGCTGAGCGCATGAACCGGAGCCTCGTGGAGATGGCTCGTTGCATGCTCTACCACGAGGGCATCGACAAGAAGTGGTGGGCTGAAGCAGTCAACACGTCGGCGTGGATCATCAACAGGATTCCCAACACCGTGACTGTGAAGACGCCCTACGAGATCGTGTACGAGAAGAACCTCAGCTCAAGAACCTGAAGGTGTTCGGTGCACTCGGATATGGACACATCCCGGACGAGAAGCGCCGCAAGCTCGACGCCAAGGCGTTCAAGTGCCGCTTCTTGGGCTACGAGGATGGTGTCAAGGGATACCACGTGCTGAACGTGGAAACCGGCCAAGTGAAGATTGTACGTACGGTGAAGTTCATGGAGACCACTAGCACGGGCGACTTCATGACTGAGGTCGAAGGTGACGACAAAGATGAAGATGTTGCCGCGCCCCACGTTACTGCTCCGAGTCGTGGACAGTCGCAGACACTCACCATCTTCAATGATGAGGTGGTACCACTTCAACATGAGGTGACCACAGAGACTGCAATCGTCCCTGCACCTCACTCCATGATTACTCGCTCGCGTACTCGGCTTCTCACTCCATGATTACTCGCTCGCGTACTCGGCACATTGAGGAGACCACGGATCCTGAGGAAGCGGAAGGACGCAAGAAGCAGATTGTCGCTCCATCCGCTATTGGAACCAAGCGACAAAAGGTGAGTCAGGCTCGCGTCAAACCAAGTGACGAGCTGCTCGCTATTGAAGGAGGCCAACCGATGGCTGCTACGGAGGAGGTCCCGAAGACGTATGCTGAGGCAACGACACGTCAAGACCAAGATGAATGGAAGAAGGCAATTGCAAGTGAACTGAAGTCACTCATTGTCAACAAGACCTGGAAGCTGGTACCCAAGCCAGCACACCAGCGACCGATCGGTTGCCGCTGGGTATTCGCGTTGAAGCGTGGTGAAAAGGGACAAGTCGTTCGGTACAAGGCTCGTCTGGTGGCTAAGGGGTACTCGCAGCGCCACGGCATCGACTATGAAGAAACGTATTCGCCGGTGGCTTACCTCAACTCGATCCGTGCCATGCTGGCGAAATGCAGCGCAGAAGGAATGGAGATCGAGCAGTGCGACGTCGACACAGCGTTCCTGTATGGGAAGCTGGAAGAAGAGATCTACATGGAGTTGCCGGAAGGACCCAGGGAGCTACTGGAATTGGCCGAAGCCGAAGGAGAGGACGACGTCGTCTGCATGCTGCTCCAGAGTTTGTATGGACTCAAGCAGGCATCGCGTGTTTGGAACGAGACGATCGACAAGCACCTCAAAAGTATGGGATTTGAGCCTGCTGACGCCGACCCATGCGTCTACACGAGAGGCGAGGGTGATGATGAATGCATAGTGTGTCTCTACGTGGACGACATGCTGATCGCGTCAAGACAGAAGGCAGTGATCGCGACCGTGAAGGCTGGAATTGCGGAGAAGTTCCTGCTGAAGGACATTGGTGATGAGCAAGTGGGGGCTACGGTGATCTACGAGGACAACCAAGGAGCGGTGGCTTTGGCGAAGAACGTCGGTTACCAAGCTCGCACCAAGCACATCGACATTCGCTACCACTTCATTCGAGAGAAGGTGGTGAGCAACGAAGTGGAGCTGGAGTACATGGATACCAAGAACCAGCTCGACGACTTCATGACCAAGGGACTATCGTCGAAGACGTTGCGCTACTTGATGATGCGGAGCAACGTTGGCCCCAAGCTCGAGACATCGAATTGAGTGGGGGTGTTGCGGTTGCACTTCGCTGTCTACAAGACTGGGTCCCGACCTCAAGGCACACGGCCTGCGCGTGGCTGGCGCGTGCCTCTAAGGTCTGCAGTTGAAGTGAGGCGAATGGTGCAATCTGATTGGCTGGGTTATGGTGTGCCCGTCCCATCCAAGTGTGCCCGCTGCATTGAAGTGTGCCCGCTGCAGTGCACTGTGATTGGCTGATGGCCCGTGCCCGTCCCAATAAAGTGTGCTCACTGCATATGCAATAGTCAACTGAAGTCAAATGAGCGAGATACTAGAGAGACTGCATGAGTAGGAAGAAGCTAGCAGGACAAGGACATCTAACTCAAATGAATTCACTTTCGGATTTCCTTTCTGCCCCTCATCGACTCCCAGGCGACGTCTGCACTTACAAGAGGTTATGAGCCCAAGCTACGCTGACACCGTCAAACTCGTGGAAGACAACTACTTCCACTGGGAGTTCAACATGAGGATGAAGCTCTCGCGCAAGGGACAGCTGGCCCACATCATCAAGCCAGAGTTCGACGCGCTGAGTGACCGCTCCACGGTTCAATGGAAGACCAACGATCTGAAGGCCCTTGGTGTGATCGCAGGAGACGTGAGTCTCACATACCAAGTCTACATCCGCGGAGCGACAACTGCTGCTGACTCGTGGCGCATGCTCGAGGAGCAGTTCAACCGGAACACGCTCAAGAACCGACACATCGTCACCAAGAAGTTGCACAACTTCAAGATGGAGTCCGGTACGCGGTTCGCGGTGCATGTGGACCAGTTCAAGGAGATCGTCCTCCAGATGGAGACGATTGGTGAGCCTCTGGATGAGACCCGACAGCTCGTGTTGCTGCTCGGTAGTCTGACGGATGAGTACCGGATGATCAGTACCGTACTCGAGAACACGCCGAACATGACGTTGGCGTACGCGATCCAAGCTCTCTCCGGTGTTGATGCCTCGGGTGAATCGTCATCGGCTCAACAGAAGGCGTTCGTGGCGAAGAAGAGCTACGACAAGCGTCGGTTCAATGGCAAGTGCTTCTACTGCAAGAAGACTGGGCACAAGGAAACGGAGTGCCGCAAGAAGAAGGCCGACGGGGAACGCGGGCAAGTCGCGAGAGAGACATCCGACTACGCGTTCACGGCTACGAGTGCGATGGGCAAGACTGAATGGCTCGTCGACTCCGGTGCAAGCTCGCACATGACCAGCGTCCGGAACAAGTTCGTGTCCATGAAGGAGCTGAAGACGCCAGTCCGCATCACGATCGCGGATGGCAAGAAGATCGACGCAGTTGCAATGGGCACCGTCGGGTTGAAGCTGATGGACGGGACGTCTGTCACGCTGTCGGATGTTCTGTACATCCCTGAAGTTGAAGGAAGCCTCATCTCGGTGGCGAAGCTGGCCGAGAAGGACGTCGTCGCGCAGTTCAGCAAGGACAAGTGTGTCTTTCGCTATGGCGATGCTACCGTCATGGAGGCCAAGCGCTGTGGAAACGTCTACAAGTTGAAGACAGTGGGGGACGAGGTGTGTCATGCGGCGACGACATCTCGTAAGGAGCCATGGGCAGTTGTACACGCCCGTCTCGGCCACATCCCGTTCAAGCGCTATGAACAGCTACTGACAATGGCTGATGGAGTTCCTCGCGTCGCAGATGCGCCAAGTGATCACGTGTGTGCCGGCTGCTGCATGGGCAAGATGCGAGAAGACAGCTTCTCTCGCAGCCCCGAAAAGACCGTCAAGAGTGCTGGAGCCCTCGACCTCATCCACTCAGACATCATGGGCCCAATGCAGACGAAGACACCTGGTGGCTGTACGTACGCTGTCACGTTCATCGACGATTTCTCACGTCACGTCACGGTGTACTTCACGAAGAAGAAAGCGGAAGTCTTGGAGAAGTTCAAGATGTTCAAGGCTGACATGGAAAACGCTACAGGCCGCAAGATCAAGCGCCTCCGCTCGGACAACGGCGGGGAGTACACGGGTCGACTCTTCAAGGAGTACCTGTCCAAGCAAGGCATTCGTCATGAGAAGACAGTGCCGTACACGCCTCAGCAAAATGGACTTGCTGAGCGCATGAACCGGAGCCTCGTGGAGATGGCTCGTTGCATGCTCTACCACGAGGGCATCGACAAGAAGTGGTGGGCTGAAGCAGTCAACACGTCGGCGTGGATCATCAACAGGATTCCCAACACCGTGACTGTGAAGACGCCCTACGAGATCGTGTACGAGAAGAACCTCAGCTCAAGAACCTGAAGGTGTTCGGTGCACTCGGATATGGACACATCCCGGACGAGAAGCGCCGCAAGCTCGACGCCAAGGCGTTCAAGTGCCGCTTCTTGGGCTACGAGGATGGTGTCAAGGGATACCACGAGCTGAACGTGGAAACCGGCCAAGTGAAGATTGTGCGTACGGTGAAGTTCATGGAGACCACCAGCACGGGCGACTTCATGACTGAGGTCGAAGGTGACGACAAAGATGAAGATGTTGCCGCGCCCCACGTTACTGCTCCGAGTCGTGGACAGTCGCAGACACTCACCATCTTCAATGATGAGGTGGTACCACTTCGACATGAGGTGACCACAGAGACTGCAATCGTCCCTGCACCTCACTCCATGATTACTCGCTCGCGTACTCGGCTTCTCACTCCATGATTACTCGCTCGCGTACTCGGCACATTGAGGAGACCACGGATCCTGAGGAAGCGGAAGGACGCAAGAAGCAGATTGTCGCTCCATCCGCTATTGGAACCAAGCGACAAAAGGTGAGTCAGGCTCGCGTCAAACCAAGTGACGAGCTGCTCGCTATTGAAGGAGGCCAACCGATGGCTGCTACGGAGGAGGTCCCGAAGACGTATGCTGAGGCAACGACACGTCAAGACCAAGATGAATGGAAGAAGGCAATTGCAAGTGAACTGAAGTCACTCATTGTCAACAAGACCTGGAAGCTGGTACCCAAGCCAGCACACCAGCGACCGATCGGTTGCCGCTGGGTATTCGCGTTGAAGCGTGGTGAAAAGGGACAAGTCGTTCGGTACAAGGCTCGTCTGGTGGCTAAGGGGTACTCGCAGCGCCACGGCATCGACTATGAAGAAACGTATTCGCCGGTGGCTTACCTCAACTCGATCCGTGCCATGCTGGCGAAATGCAGCGCAGAAGGAATGGAGATCGAGCAGTGCGACGTCGACACAGCGTTCCTGTATGGGAAGCTGGAAGAAGAGATCTACATGGAGTTGCCGGAAGGACCCAGGGAGCTACTGGAATTGGCCGAAGCCGAAGGAGAGGACGACGTCGTCTGCATGCTGCTCCAGAGTTTGTATGGACTCAAGCAGGCATCGCGTGTTTGGAACGAGACGATCGACAAGCACCTCAAAAGTATGGGATTTGAGCCTGCTGACGCCGACCCATGCGTCTACACGAGAGGCGAGGGTGATGATGAATGCATAGTGTGTCTCTACGTGGACGACATGCTGATCGCGTCAAGACAGAAGGCAGTGATCGCGACCGTGAAGGCTGGAATTGCGGAGAAGTTCCTGCTGAAGGACATTGGTGCTGAGCAAGTGGGGGCTACGGTGATCTACGAGGACAACCAAGGAGCGATGGCTTTGGCGAAGAACGTCGGTTACCAAGCTCGCACCAAGCACATCGACATTCGCTACCACTTCATTCGAGAGAAGGTGGTGAGCAACGAAGTGGAGCTGGAGTACATGGATACCAAGAACCAGCTCGACGACTTCATGACCAAGGGACTATCGTCGAAGACGTTGCGCTACTTGATGATGCGGAGCAACGTTGGCCCCAAGCTCGAGACATCGAATTGAGTGGGGGTGTTGCGGTTGCACTTCGCTGTCTACAAGACTGGGTCCCGACCTCAAGGCACACGGCCTGCGCGTGGCTGGCGCGTGCCTCTAAGGTCTGCAGTTAAAGTGAGGCGAATGGTGCAATCTGATTGGCTGGGTTATGGTGTGCCCGTCCCATCCAAGTGTGCCCGTCCCATCCAAGTGTGCCCGTCCCATCCAAGTGTGCCCGTCCCGTCCAAGTGTGTCCGCTGCATTGAAGTGTGCCCGCTGCAGTGCACTGTGATTGGTTGATGGCCCGTGCCCGTCCCAATAAAGTGTGTCAGCTGCATATGCAATAGTCAACTGAAGTCAAATGAGGGAGATACTAGAGAGACTGCATGAGTAGGAAGAAGCTAGCAGGACAAGGACATCTAACTCAAATGAATTCACTTTCGGATTTCCTTTCTACCCCTCATCGACTCCCAGGCGACGTCTGCACTTACAAGAAGTTTTACAGTTTTTATGTGTATACTTCTCCGTCTTGTGCAAAGCATGCGTAGCTTCCTGCAGTCCGCTCTGCGCCGTCAACTGGTAGTACTGCACCGCCTTCTCGCGGTCGACAGGGATTTCATGACCGCTCTCGAACAACTGCACCAAGCATAACTGGGGCATGACGCCCTCAGCAGCATTCTCCTGGCGCGCGAGATGGTGCGGTTCAACTCGGACACGAGCCACAGGAACATCATCGAGTAAATGCAGTGCGCCTCGCTTGCGACGCACCTGCTCCGAGTTCTGCTACTGCACAATGACCTTGCCGCCCACATAGACCTGGCGCGTCAACAGCGCCTTGGACATCACGTCGTCGCTCACGTTCAGCAGCGCCGCCACGAGCTTCATTCCATTGGCGAGGTCGTCGCCCACCGCCACGCACGTGTCGTTCTCTGTAGCAAAGTGTAAGTTGTCAAGCTGCTGCACGGCCGCGAGCAGCTCAAACACCATCTCCTGGCTGTCGTCGGTTATGCCGATGGTCTCCATGCACCTCTTGGTACTCCTTGGCGTCGTCGCACGAGTGAATGCTGAAGCATTCGCTCTTCCGCAGGAACTCGGTGTCGTGCGGCGTCTAGAGCTCCGCGTCGCCGCTAGCACTCGAAGAACAGAAGACAGTGCACGGGCTGCGCTCAATGGGGTTCATGTGTGGCGGCGCTTGGCGTGGCGCTGCACGAATCCAGGGATTTCAAGCGACATCTATTATCGACTCGTACGAGCTCCAGTCAACGATCACAGAACTCATATTTCATTTACGACTAAGTTGGTGGAACTTCAAAGTACGTCTTGTATCAGAGTGATGGTTAGTTGAAGGTACCCATTTCCTCTATGAGAGTGATGGTCAGTTAAAGCCACTCCTTTCATCCAATCACGACCGTTCCACCCCTGGATAGTTTCTAAAATCTAAGAATCCGCCTCCTCGTGATGGAGCAGCGCTGGGGTTTCCTGTCCAAGTGGTGGCCCGCCCTCCAGGGCCGGATCCTGTACAAGAAGATCGAGCGCTTGGACGACGCGTGGGCTGAGCACAAGTTCCAGCTCCAGGTGGAGCTGCCCAAGCGCTACGAGAGCAGCAGCTACAGACAAGGATTCGCACTTAACGAGGATGACGAGGCCGAGTTTAGGCTGAGGATGCAGAGAGTACGAGAGGCGCTGGCCTTGTTAGCTGCGGTGGCCCACGTGGACCCAAAAGGCTGGAAACATCTGCTGAGGGAGAAATGCCGCGTGAAAATGGGCAAGAAAGGGGAGGAAAAGTACGAAAAAGAGGTCCCAGTTGAGTTTGTGCTCAAATTTGATCTAAACGAGAACAAGAAGACAAAAGGCGACGAGTCTCTGGGGCTGGACTTGTTGCTGTTCTTTGATACCAGTCATCATACAGAACCCAGTCGGGATTATGTGAGGGCGCTGGCCAAGATCGCCAAAATGGACGAGAGCTTGAAACCCCCCAGACAACCTGGAGTGGATAGTGAAGTTCCAGTTCGAGTGCATTACTCGCAGGATACCAAGAACGCAGCGCTCAAGTTGAACAATATTTCAAAGGCGGAAAAGGTGATTCTGGAGAGGTGGAGCAGTCTGGAGCAGGAGCCGGTGACGGCCAAGACGCTGCGGTGCACTTTTGTGCTGCAGCCGATGATTGCTTTGTGTGATAACGGAGGTTGTGACGCCAAGATGGTGAAGACGATGCAAACATTGCTGGCAGATAATGTTTGGTTTTCGCAGTTGGATTTGTATCCTGATCGCGCAGATGACGCCGCGGGGATGAAGATGTTAGCCCTCCTCATGACGCGTGTGTTCAAGGGAGCTTCGAGCTCTGGTACAGTTAGGAATCCTACGTACCACATTGAGACCGGTGGGTCTGGTGGAGAATTGCAGCTGCGTCAACTACAGACCCTGAATCTACAGTGTGAGGTCGAGATGGGAGCCTGGGAGTTCGGGTCGGTTCTGTCTGCCGTTGCCCTGAATGAGTCAACAAAGAATCTTTGGATCCGCTTCTACAGCAATGAGAAAATAAGTCTGAACAAATGGATGTGGCTTGCTTACGGCGTTTTCTCGAAACGTGCGTGCGGCGTGGAGTCCCTTACAATCACGGAGATTGACAGCATGAGTGTAGCTGATATCGATGCGTTGTCGTCGGTGCTATTGTCCGGCCACCCCGAAGAAGTCTTAGCTGGTTTATCCGGTGATCAGGGTATCGAGAGAAGAGCTACGTTGAAGAGTGGGGCTCACGTTCGATGGGACATTGATGACGAAGGCCAAATGCGCAGAGGATCTCGTCCTCTGACGCTTTCTTTCGAGATGTACAGTGTGTGGACTTTTGCGGATGATGGTCAAATTGAATGGGTAAACGTGGTGATCCCTGGATTCGGGCACTGTCAGGTCCGACGGGGTGATTTGGTGTTTCAAGAAAAATATGACCAGCAAATGCCAGTGAACAAGCTTGCATCGCTCACGATATGCTTTGATAAATTCAAAGAAGAGCGCGATGAAGATGATACTGGTGATGACGACGACGACCGTGATGACAGCAACAGCGATGATATAGAAGCTGAAGGCCCGAATAGTGAGGATGGTGCAGAGGCATTTTCCCAGACAGATGGCCTTGCTCATTTCCTAGAGAGGGTTGGTTCTTCTCTTAAGGTTTTATCGCTGGATGGCCCCAGGGGGGAGATCGATGAGAATCTGATTCTTCAACATTGCCCCATCCTGGAGAAACTATCACTCTGTGGAGGTTTGGTAGATGTGCAGCTATGCTTCAGCGAGTATCGAGCCCGAAAAGAACCAGTTCCCCAGCTCGACTGCCATTGGCACGATGTTTTCGCTCTCTCGGCAGATCTTAGTGATCCAGCCAACCCCCTACACAAGTGCGTACACCAACTGCGTGTGCGGCTAAAAGATGGTTGGGAAGGTTGGAAAATTGTTCAAGATTCTTACAACCCGCCTGGGTTCAAATCGCATGCGGACGAACTGCTGAAGATGCTGGAAAAAAATCAAAGCCTGGAATACTGCGAGGTGATTGCGCCAATTGAACACAAAGACTACGCCAAGAAATTTAGCAAACACCACCTCCAGCCCATCAAGAGATGTACCCAGCCATTTCGATTGTGCATGATCGGGTTTTTGAGCGTAATTTCATCGCTGCAAGCCTCAAGTCAGGAAAAGAAAAAACGCAAGTCGACATCCCCAGAGGCTGGACGAGCTCTCTGCGATCTGAACCAACACGTTTTGTCCAATATTTTCGAGTTTGCAGCCGATCGCGTAGTTCGACAGGTGTATTTCCACACCCGACTTCCTCTCTCATGCATACAGCACTATTGAAGGCGTTTGTCGTTTGGTGATTAGTCACGTAGGACAGGATTTGGAGCCCATGCATGACTCATGGGCTCCAAATCCTGCATAATTCTCAACAATCGTTGCTCATTAATTGCCAAGCTAAGTTCCTTAAAACCCCGAGAACATCGACAGAGCCGCCAGCCAACCACTTTTTGACCATTCTTGGTCGGGGGCCTAAATATGCGCGCTGGACACCCGCACGCTTCTTTCTCGAGCCACCGCAGGCGTTAATTTTTGGCGTGTCGACCATGATGTTCATAATTGGACAATCGTTTTTGCTAGCTACCGCTCAAGACGAACCCTAACACTCTCTTCGAGAACAATGATATCGATGGCAGATCACCTGCGCTCGCAGGAATATCTGCGCCTCCGCCGGTCTGCCAACTCGCTGCTGCTGGAGCCGCGCATGTCTGACGAGGATGCTGCGCGTCTCGTGGAAGCCTACGAACGCAACGACACCTCGGACTCGGAATATCTTGATTTGGTGACGGAGAATCGCCCATTTACCCCGCCTCAAACCACGCATTCGGTGGTCATTGATACTGGATCGTATTGCTCGTCGACGGCGTTGCCTGTCATTTTGAAATCCTTCCTGCGTGATCATGGAAATGCTGTTGTGGACAACATCCTCTCACGTCATGAAGTGTCTGTCGTGGAGAAGATCCCTTCTGGTGGAATACTCGTTCACGTCAGGTCTGCTGATGCCGAGAAGAAGCTTGTCGGTCAGGAAGTCATGATCCTTGGACGGAAGTTCGTTATCAAGCGCCAGCTTCCGTTCATCGACAAGTTTTACTTGGACATTTCAGGCATTCGCTCGTCTGAATTGGCGAATCAACTCTTCATGGGACTGTCAGCAATTGGCGCTCGTCCATTGTTTTGGACTCCACGAGACGTCAATATGGAGGCTCAAGTCGCAACGCCAACATGGCGCTTCTACTTTGGCCAAGAAGTATCCCCCTCGTGTTTGAAAGTGCGCGGATTTGTGACGAACCAACTGGCAGTTGGTGGACACTTCTATTTGGCGCGAGGTAAACGCTCTGTTGGTCCACCTGAGCGTGCTACTGGCTTTAGACAGTCACCGTATGCAGTGGTGCTTCCTGTTGGCAGTGATCTGCCTCGTCATCTGCAACACGAAACTGTGGAGGAAACCAACGATGCTGCCCAAGATGATGGCATTAATGCGGCAACGCCGAACCGACGTGCATCTGCGCCAGGGCAGATGACAGAGTCTGCTACGCAAGCATTATCAATCCTGGCAAGCCCCATCCGACAAGCTACGATTCGCAACCCCAATGGGAACGAACCTTCAGGTGGGTGGTTTTCATCCACTTCAGAGCCTGGTCTACAGGACCATGGACATGAGCAGGCCACTCAAGACCAATTTGACGCGGAAATGGAATCTATTCCAAGTGATGAAGATGTTGACATGTTGCGTCACCTTGAAACTGGATTTAAACGCATCGAGCCGTCATTTGCGGATGCAAACCCTTTTGAAGCCCTCGAGGATATGGAATGCAATTTTGAAGCTTTCCAGCCAGAAATTCCGGAGGAGGTGGCGTCTGGCATCCTTATCATTCCTCGACTGGTTCAGCCGAACTCGTCTTCGGGTGATCAAGAACCGCTACCGACTAAACGTCGCACGACGGATCTTGACAAATGTTCGACCACAAGCCCCTATCTGGATGAAGACATTGTGGTGTCGGCAGAAGAAACGTGTCTCGAATCTCATGAGGACCGCATAACTCAAAACGTGCAACACTTGAGCCCTGTTAAGGCTCCACTGCATGAGTCGAAGAACATGGACCAAGTGATCCAATCGATTCGTGCTATGCCAGTTGCATGGTCGACTGCATTTTGCAGTGATCTGGTTTCGGAAGGCAATGATATGAAGGAGCTTGCTGATATCCACGTTTTAGACCGCATTCTCGCCTCATCTGGGGGCGCTGAGAATGATGCAACGTTTCACCAACGCGTGGTCGCATCTCACCTTCCCTCTGGGCAAGTCGCGATCTGAGTACGTCCGTGCTTTGACTGATGCTCTGGAGCATCAATCAGCCCAAGTCAAACGTCAATGGGAGATGCAACGCTGTCTTAGCGCATTTGAACTGCTCGTCATGAGCAATTGTCCGTTCATCTATGCCTCGAACAAGTGGCTGCAATTCCTTGTTGGAGAAACTGACGAAGGACTTCCCCATGCAAACGCCCGTCTCCTCTCTGATGGGATGATCCTGAAATTGATGCGATCGCGGCTTGGCCTCGGAGTAATGTCCAAGCTGTCCGAAAATCTACCAACTTGTGAAATGTTGAAGGCGATCAATGCACTGTGCAATAGTACGGTGTCACCTGATGAATTGCCGACGATTTCGCTAGAGATGCTCTTCTCTAGACCGTCGACTGATCTCAGAAATTAAATCTGAGTGAACCACTGGAAATCGGTCATTCCTGTAAGGTACTGACCTGGAATGTGCATGGAGTGAAAGATGGTGGTTATCCTCTGATCTCTTTGCACCTCAAGCATTTTTATTTTTCATGTATTCAAGAAACACGATTTCGAGATTGCAAACAATCAAGACGCTTTGGCTATCTGGTAAAACAATGCTTTGGTGGGAAGCTATTCTTCTCGGATCGAAATGGAGAATCGCAGCGTACATTGTTCTCAAGGAGTGCAGGAGTTGCTACTGTGATGCATGGATCGTGTCCTAGAGTGGAGACAGCAACAGTGATTTCTTCTGCAACAATTCCTAATCGTTATTTGCTCGTTCGCTTACGCTGGGGTGAAAGGACGTGCTACATTCACAATATCTACGCACCTAATGATGCTGCGTCGCGGAAGACATTGTTTGAGCACCTTCCAACGAGTTTTGACGATGACGCAATTCACATTATATGTGGAGATATTAATTTGGCTATGGAACCAGATAAGGACGCTGTACTGAGTCATCCTCGTCCTGATTCAAGCAGGAGTGTGTTTGCGACGTGGCTGTCCGAACTAAATGCTGTTGATGCTTGGAGACTTCATCACCCAGACGAGAAAACCTTTTCTGGGCCTATCCCCAGGCGCAATCGCATTGATTACATCTTTCTATCTGATAATTTGCTTTCTTCTTCTTACCATGACTCTGGCTATGATGCGTGGGAAGGAAGTGACCATCTTGCTCATCATATTGAGCTCTCATCATGGCACCATCCGTCTGGACCTGGCTTTTGGCGTTTACCGGAATGGCTTCTTCGTATACCTGAGCTTCGAGCGGACATCCAAGAAGAAGCGCGAACACTACTTGCGGTTCTAAAAACATCTCCAAATCCTGGTATTGTCTGGAAGTCGTGGAAACAAAAGCTTAAATATTACCTGAAAAAATGCCAGCATAATATGCAAAATGGTGCAGCGTCGGAGTTGTCATTTGCTCACCAACAGCTAGAAGAGTGTGCGGCGGCTGTGGCCCGAGATGACACAGATGAGCAAGCTGAAATCGATTTATATTTTGCAAAAGCGCGTTATACGGAGTGTAAGAAGGAGTGGTCGGAGTTTAGACGTGGTGTTGGCTTTGAGCAGACAGTGACAACTGTAGAGCGCAGCTCGTCCTTTTTCTTCCGTCCACCACGTTACGAACTTCGTCATACTCATTTCGACTCGATTCAATGTGCGAATGGTACTGTATCTAGTAACCCAGACGACATTAATCGGGGTTTCCAAGAGCACTGGGGTAAGATTTTTGGTGACACGAGATATACTGATGAAGTCACTGCAATCAATGAAGCAGCTCAACGTCGCTTGTTGGACTCGATTGACCGAAAACTCACTGTCGAAGCTAAGGCCAGCCTTGAAAACGAGCTAACTGCTGCCGAATTTGCTGCGTCAATTCGAACAATGCGATCGTCATCAGCACCAGGTCCAGATGGCTTCACAGCGGCATTTTACCAAGTGGATCCAGATGTGTTTGGTGAAATTTTGCTCATAGTATTTCGGTATCAATTGGAACGCGGTCAACTGCTGCCACATCAGCATCATTCTTCGGTGGCACTTCTATTCAAGAAAGGAGATCGTGCGGACCCCGGCAATTTCCGGCCCATTACGTTGATCCCCGTGGAAGTCAAAGTGCTATCCCGGCTGTTAACATACCGACTTAAACCTTTCATTGCTACGTTAGTGCATCCGGACCAGAAAGGTTTTATTCCAGGACGGTCAATCCACCAACAAGTGATGCTCGTGCGTGATCTTCAGCATTTAATTACTTGGCGTGGAGACAAAGCGGTTGCAGCGTTTCTTGATTTTGCAAAAGCGTATGACCGAGTCAACCGGGATTACCTATTCAAGGTTATGGAGCGGCAAGGTTTTGGTTCCAATTTCCTAGCTTGGATTCGATTGCTCTACAGAGATTCAAGGTCTTCTTTGATGCTCAATGGATGGGCGCTCGACCCACTGATGCCATCTCGTGGAGTGAAGCAAGGTGACCCCTTGTCACCATACCTCTTCGCATTGGCGCTGGAACCGCTAGGAAATTTACTGCGGTCTAGGCGAGAACTGGGTGTTGCTATTGATGGGTCTTTCTCCATTCCTGCTGCTTTCTTTGCTGATGATACCGTTTTGTTTTCTCGGGATTTCTCTGATCTCGTAAATCAACTACAACTTGTGGATTGCTATTGTGCTGGATCGGGAGCGATGCTGAATTCTGCAAAAAGTGTCATAATGAGCCTCAATACTCATCGGGCTACTCCAACATTGGAGCAGCTACATGCGTTGCAAGCAGGCGAAACAATCAAGTATCTCGGTATCCCGTTTGGATATGCGGATACATCTTTAGAGCTAGCAACACAACTCGACCAAAAGATCATGAATAGCCTTCGTCTGTGGAAAGGAAGAGCGCGTACGCTGATGGGGCGTCGATTAATTGTGCAAGCTGTGATTCTGTCCATGATTTAGTACTTCACGACAACGATGAATATTCCTATCCGATTTATTCGTCGATGGCAAAGTGTTGTAACTCAATACATCCTGTACAATCGAGTTGGTTGCGGCGGGGTTAGTATCGTTCGGAAAGGCCTTGCTACGCAATCTCGAGAGGCCGATGGAATTGGGGTACCAGTGATTCTGACCAGCATTCGTAGACAACGATTTATCCTTCTCCAACAACTTGCGCTTGCGCTTTATTGGCACAGCAACGAAAGCGCGCTGATATGGTACCGACCGATTACAGAACTATTGCGGCTTCGTTACGGAGTGTTTTCACGTTCGTGGTCTAGCGATTTTCTGTTTCAAGATCCTCCTCGCCCAGCTGGATGGAGGGCAACAGCACTGCCATTGTGGTGGCGGCAACTACTCCAAGACTGGAGACGATTGAAATGGCCAAGCAGGCGTTCCCTCTGTTATAGTAGGGCGAAAACTCTTCAGTATGCTTTGTGCAACCCTATTTGGTGGAATACATCTCAAGACTTTCAAGTATATCACTCGCCAGGTTTGCCTCGGGAGCCACTTGGAACAGGATCGAACACATTTCGACGCCTTTGCCGTGAACTAGCCGCGAAGCAAAAGTGGTGCCTTGTGGACTTTTTAGACGAGAACCATCACTGGCCAACAGCTTTTGCTTTCTTGAGGAGTATTTGTGCCGAGCTACAACCAATTCTGGGTTCGTATGTACGAATTCGAGATATAACTCAACTGTATCACCAGCTCAGTCAGATCTTTCATCGCGTGCTCCCGGATCCTGAATCTGGTGGAATGAGTCATGCAGCCCGTGGAGTAGCACTGCCTGCCTGTGGAGTGATGGTTGGACACACCACACGCTTTTTCCCGAATCTTCGATTGCAGGAGTGGAATTTTCTTCTTCAAGCTAAACAAAAAGTTAACACACATCCAATGCGTGAGCTTGGTTGCTCCCAGAGTGCACTCCACTCGACACTTACAAGTTTCATATCGCTTCGGCGTTGCATGATTCCGGTTGTTCATGATGTGATGCTGCGGCTGTTCTTCGGAGACCTCATTGTGGGATCCAGACTTTATTTTTTGAGATCGTTGAACCCCACTGTACAGCAGTGTGTTCGCGAGTCTTGTACAGCGCTTGAAACTGTGGAGCACTGCTTTTTTTCCTGCCCAGCTCTGTCTGAGATGTGGAATACATTGTGGCAACCATGGAGCAAAGCGTTTACAAAGCGCTTGGATTGGAAGTTATTGCTGTTCCCCACCTTACGAGATATCCATGAAAGTTGGAGACGCCATCATGGAGTATTGCTTATACTCTGGAGAGTGCATACAGCTATTTCCTTTCACGCTGTATGGCGCCTACGCAACGATATCCACTTTCATGAAACACAAGCAAAACAACCAAGCGTACAAAGTTTGATCAGTTCGTTTGGAAACCACTGTCAATTTATTTACCAGCATTCCAAAGATTTGGGTGTTGACAAAAATGCAGTTGCCTCTATCCTCGACCGATTGGGATTTAAAGCTCCTACGACGCTGAATATACCTCCCCCTGAACGCCGAATATGGATCCTGCAGGAATAATCAACGTCCAAGTATCATAATCTCTTCATAGCTAGCAGAACGAAAAGTCCATTAACTAGTTAATCAAAGTATTTCCATCCATGATGTTCATAATTGAATTCACCCCTCTCTATAATATAGAAAGCCCAAATATTATTTCATATTCTATATTAAATAGAGCACACGTTTTTTTGGGCAACATCATGGTTGATGAAAATAAAAACAGAGCGTTTGCCGATCTGTTTTTTTTTTCCATCCTTAGCGATCGACGTAAATTTGGTCTCACTCTAGAATTACCACGTAAGCGACGAAGTCTGCCATGCGCGTCCACTATTTTGCACTGACGGTTGCGTTCCTCGTTGCAAGTTCCGCTGCCACCTCGACCTCGACGGAATCCGAGTTGATAGCCCCTCGTCTCGCCGACGAGGAAAGTTTCTCTACAAAACGGCTCCTGAGGACTCACAAGACTTTTGCAGCTGCTGAGAAGGAGGAGGAAGAAGAAGAAAGGGTTTTTGGCATCAAGCTGCCGGCTAATCTCGGTGGTATTGGCTTGTCAAAGAAGGCAGCCGCAGCAATGAAAAGTGCGGCAATCCCCACCAAACAGGAGGCAGCGCAAATCAGTCGATGGCTGGACAATGGCTTAAGTCCTCTTGAGGTAATGGATGCACAGAGACTCAGTAAGGCGGGTGCTGGGTTTTTTGATAGCCCACAATTTGCTACCTGGTCCCACTATCTGACGGCATACAACACCAAGCACCCCAGGAAGCAGGTAACTGTCCTCGAAGTCCTCAAAAAGGGTTACGGTGAAGAAGGTGTCCTGAAGCTCCTTGCTTCAGTAGACGACGGCCCCGGGGCCACGAAATTCAAGAACGAGGTGGTGAAGAGCTGGCTGGCTGATCCAGATCACCCAGCAAACATGTTTCAGGGCTTGAAACTTGACAAGGCTGGGGACGACCTGATCTCCAATCCACTATTGAGCGTTTGGACCATGTATGTGAAAGCGTTCAAGACAGAGTATCCGTTTACGAAGTCAACCGTGATCGAGACGCTCACCAAGGCCTACGGCGACGAGAAGCTGGCGACGATGATTCAAGCGGGCACGAAGGTCGAGAAGACGGAGCAGTTCGCGAAGGATCTGCAGACCGCTCAGTTCAAGCACTGGGTCACTGAAAATAAGACCCCAGAGAACATCTACAAGAACGTTCTAAAGGTGGACTAGACAGGCACTGCTGAAGCTGACATTTGGCGTGCGTACGACAAGATGTATAGAGGGGGGTTCCTAAACGCTGACCGCTGATAAAATGTCGACCTGACACTCCATACATTCGTACTACGAAGTAGGATAGTCTCTAGAGGACTTTAGATGCTAGACCAAGTCGATTTTATGGAAATTCGTCTACGTGATGTGGCGGAAGATGCAGTTGTGCGTGCCTTTGGGAGTTGGTAGGACCCAAACCGCAACCAGTATTAATAATACAAATGCGCGCCGAGCGCTACTTCAGTATGTACTGAAGTACTTCGCATTTCCTTTTCATTCCTTTTGACTTTTCACCTCCGAGTCCAGCGAATTTTTCCTGCCGCAATGAATTGACTTAGCTGATATGCGAACTGTGGTACTTCGAAGTAGAAAATTTCACACATTCATCGAGAGGGGTCTATCACTTGACAGGTTACGAGCTCATGCAGCATTTTCTTCGTCATCACCACTCGTCATAAGGTTCCCAGTAGTGATTAGTCGTTTGAACGTACACGCGACGCAGAAGCGCCGGGCCCGCGAACACGAAGATCCGAGAAACCACACGTTGGTCCAAACCAGCACTCGCAGATTCGCTTCGCGATGTTTGGCGTGCTCTCTTGCTTTTAGCTGCTTCCGTTCGTGTCGTTCTGGCAGAAAGCACGCTTAAAAACGCAAGTTTGACATCTCGGGGGAGCTTGGCCGGTAGATTGATTGGCTTGAGATGCTGCTTCTTCAACGCATTGCCGTGTTTGCGGTGGTCCGCTAGCAAGAGCACGTTAAGGTATACCAGGTGCCGGTTCACAGTTAGCATACGTGTGACAGCCTTCATGTCATCCGGTATTTTGTCAAAATCGTAGCCACCCTCAACGCGACTCCAGCCGTCGCATTGGTCGTTTAGACGGAATCGCAGTCGACGAACACACTTGGAGAGAGGATTCGTGGGGTCGCTCAAGTCTGCAGCAAGAGCTTGGATAATGCCAGTGGCACTTCAGCTCGGGGATCGGCTCGTTATTGTAGCGGTGCTCGCTGAAGTCCAGCTGAACGTCCACGATGCCTCCACAAAGAGAGAGAGTATGGAGACTAGGGCAATGTCGAAGAATTAGGTTCTCGTCAAAATCATCTCTTGGCCCATCGAGTGTCAAGTCCTTCAAGGTAGACCCAACCGCGGCTAGAAAATCGGGTAGACCGTCGGAAATAGGATCCGTGTCTTCTTCTTTGTTGAATCCGATTGTCAGCGACTTTAAGGCTCCAGTATGCGTGGGAATGGCACTGGCAAGATCAAAAACGAGATCGTCACGCAGTACTTGGCATCTTCCCATTCCCGGAACTATTGCATCCACCCACTCGCTCTCTCCATCATCGCTGAAAGTACGAACACCTCGGACAGCGGATTCAGTAGTTATGGCTTTGGCGTCCACGACAGGTTGGCCATCAGCAAATATCCACCGAATCGAAGCACCACTGTTCAACGTCGCATTTCGGTCCTCGACCACACCGGGACTAGTGCCACACACAACTTCCTCTGGGTGGTCCGAAAAAATCACATCCGACAATGCTTTTGCATTGCTCACACTCAATGAGTCGATTTGGTTGAGTGAAAAAGTCTCCAGCGCAGAGTATGCGCGTGCCCGTTTGGAGAAGAGCCCATAAGCGAGCCACATCCAATTGTCGTCACCTGATATGGTTCTCTTCACCGCCCGCATCGTAACTTTCTTGGTAGTCTGATTAATCACAAGAGCAGACATGATCGCTCCCAGATCTCCACTTCTCAGACTTGTGTACGACTTGAAGTCAACTTGGTTTACTTGCAACGGACTTCCATCTCGAAGATAAACTCCGCGATCGAAATAGTAGCGCGAGGTCGAACGCGAAGGGCTGCGGCGAGTACTGTCAAACACAGTAGCCATGATTTGTCTAAAATCATCTCTTCCTCGACATGCGTCACCGATGAGACCGCCTCCACTCTCGGCCGACAGACTGAGCTGCGAGAACCACACATTGTCCTTCATTATTTTCTGTATCTTGGGCGCAAATGACGAATACCCCATCGAGTCGGTCCACTCCGCTACCATTGGCAGCAGCTCAAGAGTGCAACGTATTTTTCCACTCGGAAGCGGTTGTTGTCTCGAACTCCGCTCGTACTCCTCCCACTGCTCCCTGACAATTTTTTCCGCGTTGGCTTTCAATAGTAACTGCCTCCCTACCAAAAATCCTTTATCAGTGAGAAAAACTTGCACGGGGATCTTGATATCCAACCCCGATTTATCTCTTGGTAGTAGTCGGGTACCAGCTCTGACAGCAAGTTGCCTCAACGCGGTCTGGAACTCCGGCGATGGGTCTTCAACTTGATTCGTCCCACAAAAGTGGACCAAATCTTTCAGAAATGAGTTCTCGCTGTCGGTATAGGACGTTATGGGCACAACACCCGCCAAATGGTCGAAAATGAGCACGAATCTGGCCGGAATCTCGCGTTCCAGCTCTTCCGACCCTATCTTGCCCAACTTGAGGCCCCATACTTTGTTCAAGACAAACTTCCACGCTTCTTGGTCGACGTGGGCCACAGCGGCCACTAGAGCCAGAGCCTCTCGGACTTCACGCAGGTCGTAGTTAAACTCGCTCTGAGAGTATCGCTCGTAGTTATCCGAATTCTTGGCTGGTAGAGTGACCTCGAGCACGCGCTTCTCGGCGTCCCAGACCTCCTCTTCAAAGGCCACCGGCTTGTACTTGATGCGGCGACCCAGAATCTCCAACCACGGGTCCAGGAACTCCCACTGCAGCTTCAGCTGCGCGTTGGTAGCTCCTCGAGACATCAATAGTTTTCGATGGGGGTGTTTTGGGACCACTTCTGTGATGCCAAATTTAGTTGATAGTGGCTGAAAAGAAAGGTATAGTCAGCTGAAGATGTTAAGGAGATGGGTACATATTAGTTTTCGCCAATCAAACTACCTTCAGCACTACTTATTAACTGTAAGTATTACTCTCCTACCTGTATTCACACATTTTAGTAGATGACTGAAAACGTGAAGTTTGTGGCTGAGATACACTAAGTTTTCGCGGTCAACCGTGCACCTACCATTGCAGGGATCGTCGTATTCACCCCCACGCTTTGCCGTCGCTAAATGTCCATGCAAACAAGCCTGGCGCTTCACGAAGTAGATCAGCGCTCACCTGTGAAAAGCACCGGAATCTAATCAAATACGAGCACGAGCACCCCCGCTCATAAACCTCGTCACGTGGAGTTGCAAAAAGGTTTTCTTCAGGACGATCCGACGCCACTACTACTCCAAAGCAAACCATGTTTTCTTTATCCAAGGCGTCAAGTCCAGATATTGTAAGATATTCAACCGATGATGATACACTCGCTCATTTTGAGAAAACTCAGCCATTTCTATCAATGCAATCTAGTGGCGAAGTTAGCTGGTAAGCTAAATGCAGTATTAATGTCTTGCACAACTTGTTCTGAATCATGACAAAACACAATTCCTCAACATCACAACTTCGAACTTGATCATTAGCCCACAAATACAAAGTGCCACGCTGAAGCGGTAGAATGTAGATCTAATAAATATGTAGAATTTGGGTGCGATAGCAACTATCGGAATGCTCGTAATCATCAAGAAAACTACTCTGGACGCGAGATTGTCGGACTTCTCTTCAGGTCCCATGACCATGTAGAGTGCTACAGACGAGAAGCACACATTCTCATTCACCAACCGTGCCAAAGTCAGCGCAGCTCGCTCTGTAAGATCAAATCCGCTCAGGTCTACCGTCTCCACATGAAACGATTTTCGAGACCATCCTCCAGGTGTATCTGCCGAAAAGATAGTGAGGAGTCGGAGCAGCGCTTAAGATTCTTGGCTTTGTGGTGCGATATGTTGCGCTCTTGCATGCGGTGCCTGCCGACACATTACTCGCCTATCACCACTTAGAGATTCCTATTACTGTGAAGTTTGATACTACATGTACGTAGTGTAACAGACCCCCTTGATGATAGAATGGAGGAGTGGATGAATTTTGCCAGGGCTTGCTGAGCGAGTGATTAAAGAGCTGTGGGAGAGTTTAAGGCATAAAGAATGGCTGAACGGGTAACCGCAGGTGCAAGGAGTATTTGTGCTGACGCCAATGGCGTTGGCGATTTGATTGTTGAGCGTTTTGCCGCTTATAAGTTTTGTTTTCAGCACGAAAATCGCAAGAGCAGCAGGGGGAACATCAGATCCCCGAATCAGTATTGCACATCACCCTCAACGCCAATCTCCAGAAGGCTTCATTTTCTGAGAGCTTCGTAGGCGAGGCAGGGTAATCAATTGGAACTTACTGGAACCTACTTTGCGGTGAACAAGAGTTCCCTCTATATCTAGATGCTAATTCCATTCCATTCCTCACATTGTTGTTGTTGTTGTTGTTGTCTACGAAGTAAAAAAAAGAAATTCCGCTATATACAATTGTTGTCAGTTGAGACCTCTCCGCACATGGCTCCTTCAGCGTTACCCAATGAGGAAATCCTCGGTTTCCGAATTCCAATCCAACCCGTCTTGGGAGCGTGACCAAACACCTCTCCTATAGCCGGTGCTCTCTGTAGAACGATCAATTTCCTTCACACCACGCGCATCCTCGCAATGATTCACAGCCCCGACGCTCCTTACTCTGAAAACTGATGAGTGATGAGTCAAAGCCTCAGTCAAGGCCTGACTAATATCCGAGAAACTTGAACGTTTGATTATGAAATCGCTCCTGAGTGAAATATTTGGTAAATCCACTAGGGCTGCGTTGAGGCTGCTCCTCCCTCTCACCTCTCGTATTACTATACGCTAATCAAAACCTTAGACCTTGCTTGAACTCGGCAAGATCTGTCCAAATCCGCTGTGTTTTAGAACGTTTCAGCGGTTAGGTTGCGAACGAAATCATTACATGTACTTCAGTACTAGTTTTTGAAGCACGACCAAGTAAAGTAGAGTGAAGGGTGTGACGGAATCCGAATATGACTAGTGGAATGATTTATCTGGGGCAGTGAAATGGAAAGCCAAAGTGTGTTTATCGGCTTAGTTCAGTAACGCGGAGATTTTTGCCGCAGCAACAATCAGAATTTGCATATGATCTATACATGTAAATGTAGTACATTGGGTTTGTTCAGGCAAACCTTTGCTGAAGGCTTACAGCCGACAGCTACATATGTGTGCAGCTGAAGCACGGAAGTACATCCCTCTATCCCAAGCCCACATGTATTACCGGTATCTAGGGGCAGTACCGTACGCAGGTCCATTCGCATGTGCCAACGTGAGGATGAAGTCTACCGGTAGTGATGAACAACTTTAGGATGTGTCTCAACGCTGTTTGTAACATTTGCATTTTTGCATGCACGCAGACAAAATAGGACACATATCAGGTTACGAAGGCTGCACACACACTATCCAGCATAAGTGCTACCAACGACAATGGTGACCAACGTACTTCAGTATTGGCGCTGCATGCCACGGTGGGAAATGTTAATGACCAATAGTTCATATTCACATAACAGGCTTAAACATTTGCAGCGATTCTTTTATGTTTTAAGCATCAAGCATACATGCAGTCTACAATGTAGACTCTACATTGTGGCTGAATCAGATGTGTGACTCTATGCTTCAACCTTTCAAATCCTAGCTGTGAATGCGTTCCTTGAAGTCCTGATTCCCACTGATCAGTTTGTTTTTACCGGCATCAAGACGCCTTAGCACGTGATGTGTTATACTGCACCAGGTGGCCTTTTCAATTCCATCTTAGTCGACTAGCGATTAGCTAACTGTGAACTCATTCTCCAATTCGACTCAGCCAACTCAAGCTCCATCCTTTCAAGACCGAAGATGCGTCTGCACTATGTGTTCCTCGCAATTACGGCCACCCTCGTCGCGGTTACAGATGCAACCTTCACGAGCAGTGCTTTGGAGCAGGCAAGCGAGGCCAAACTCGTGCTGCCCGACACGGCTCAAACGATGTCCACGCGATCTCTGAAGATTCGTGAGACTAAGCAAGAGAGCAAGCACGAAGAGAGGAGTGGAAACCTCAATCTGCTTACGTTCCTGCCCCAGTTTTTAAAGGAGATGGAAGGAAAGACCAACGCCGACATCTTGCACCGTTTGAATTTTTACATCAAGCCTACGGACAAGCAGCGTGATGCTATTCTCCAATTATTACACGCCCACCTCGAGAAGGTTGCAAAGGCAGCCACCTACAACTAGAACGGTTAAATATACTCTCTTTGTGAGCATTGCCTCTTAATGACAGATTTTGTGCTGTAAACATTCAAGCCAATTTTCGTTTAGCAATTTAAATGCTGTCCTTAGTGACCGACCACCACCGCCGTCTACGGCATCTCCCACACAAACTGTCGTATCTTCATCAGCATCGTTCCAATCGACCCCTGACGCTGGTCAAACTTCTTGAGAATTGATTTGCAGGCCGCCAACTTGTGCGTGTTCAATGATTCCTCTTGTCCTGGCGTTGGGGGGCGAACAGCCACGCGGAGGTCCCCCACTGTCCTAATTCCATCGGCCTCCAGCTCACGCTTCATCGCATCTCCAGCGATTGGAAGATCGTCGACGCTATCGGAGTTAGCTGTTTCATCCCATGGAATTTGCTGCGTGTGCTCAATCTTGATCTCTTCCGACCTTGGCACAACAAAAACCAGCATCACAGCTCTCGGATGAGCTATCGCGGTGTCCAGCAGCTCAATACTTTCGAGCACAGTCACGATCCCTTTGCCACTCAGAGGGTGCCTTGAGGCGACTGTCATTTGGAACAGCAGGATGCGATTTTTCGTCACCAGGAAACGTTTTTCCACGTACGGATAGTAAAACGAATCCACTGACTCGTGGTTGGACACCCCAGGAATGTGGTATGGCCCCGATTGTTTCAGCGTAGCCTTTGACAGCTCCGTGGGCTGAAAGAAGTAGAAGCCCTCACTCTTCTTGCACTTGAACGTCCTGCGCTCCCCCAGTCACTCTCTTCGAGGCTAAAAACGTCAATTGCACCGCCCCGTACCAGCACTTCATGCGCTTTCAGTTCGAAAAGGTAGCCGCGAAATCCTGATCCTTCCGCAATACAACGCAGAAGAGTCCGTATGAAATCGCTGCGCTTTTTGAACTGTGCGTTACTGATCTCCTCCAGTAGCTTGAGAGAAACAAAGTCCGATGCGATCTGGATTTTGAAACGAGAGGGGTCGTCTCTGACTGGCACAAGATGGCACAGACGGTGGTGCTTTCCTGTCGCCGTGCCTGTCATTGCTGTCATAGTGTTCTCATGAGCAAAATCAGAAATAGTCGCTTCGAGTCGTCCCAATTCATATCTGACAAGCGCTTCACTGTTGGCGAGACACTCAAGAGCCACTCCCCCAAACTTACTAAAGCGATCATCAATTATTGCTCGAGTCAGCGAGTTGTAACCGAGACGTGTGGCTGCTGCCCATAGCTCGCCTGGAACCCACGTCGGCATGTACAACGTCGCATTGACCTCTATCTTGCGAGTTTCGTGGAGCCAACCTTCATTCGGGCTTGTAAAACACACGAATTTCGTTGGGTAGAGCGGTCGGTATGAAGGCAGTCCGTCGCTCAGGTGAAGAACGTTCTCGCCGGCATCTTTTATCACTTTCTCCAAAAATTCGTACGAAGCAAGTCCGACAGTCTTTCTGACCGGACAACCTTTTCTGAAAGCGGCGGCTCGCATCGGCCCCCATTTTGTGGTAGTCGCCACAGTAATGGTGAAGTCATCGTCCAGTCTTTCTTGTCGAAAACGCTCAAAGAAGTAGGCGCAGAAGAACGACTTGCCAGTTCCTGCAAATTCAAGCGAAGTAAGTAACGTTAAGTACTTCACCCAACTCTAGTTCGCGTGAAAGCAAAAGGAAAGACAACGCTACCTGGAGCTCCAATGATCGAACGCACCACATGCCCTGCTTGTACAGCGCGTTGATGATCAAATCGTAGTAGACGGGGTAACAGTCACGGACGAAAAACTCTTTTTCCAGATAGGAATCCTCCATCGGCAGACTGTCAGGAAGGCGCTGTGTGTCCCCAGCAGCACCCACTTTGATGTCACCAACGCGCGGCTCTTCCTCATCGACGATATCCATGGCTGCTCTCACTTTGCTGTGAGAGCAAATCGACTTCAATCTACGAACAGCATGATTGAAAGAAGTAGATGACTGCGGTAGGTAGTACCTAGTAGGTACCGAACATTTCAGTTTTCTATTCTCGCCTAGGAAGCTTTCAGGAAATGAAGGGATACTACTACGCGGTGAGCAAGAGTCCCTACATACTAATTCCACTCCTCATCAAGATTCTCAAATTGTTGTTGTTGTTGTTGTCTACGAAGTAAACAACTTAAACAAAGAAAATGAAATTCCGCTGCATACAATTGTTGCAAGTTGATACCTCCCCGCACATGGCTCATTGATTTTCCGTATCGCTACACAAAGAAGAAACCCTCGTCAGGATCCTAATCCAACCCGTTTTGGGAGTGAAAATACACCTATCGAACTACGCAATCGGCTGCAAACTCGAAAATATTGGACAATACGTGCTGGTTCAGATCGTAGAAGCTCGATCAGCATCTGTCGGCTTGCGTTTTTTTTCTTTTGATGACTTGAACCCCGCGATGAAATTATCTCAGAAACCCGATCATGCACAATCGAAATGGCTGGCTAAATCTCTTGATGAGCTGGAGGTGGTGCGTGCAAAAAAAGCTTGGCGAAGTCTTTGTGTTCAATTGGCAAAATTTCCTGGAGCATATCGCCTCGCACTCGGAAGATCGCAACGAGAAATCACATTGAAGCGACTGTCTCCTCGATCCACTTGCTGCATCTCGTATTGCCTGCAACCATTGATGATTGCGCACTACTGCCTTCATTAGGTGACCAAGTACCTTCTTCTATCCCGTGCATCGTCTTCAGATTCCAATTAGTCACTAATCCCTCAGTCGTCTTGGTCATCCCGGGACATATCATGCAGTTGTTGAATTCCGCAGCCATGGATTTGAGAACGAATGTGCAGCGCAATTAGCTGAGCCCAACCCCGTCTCACACGATGCTCGTATTTCTGCCATCTTTTGAGGATCTTCTTCTCTGCGCACCAAATATCCACGAATACCCGCATCGGCTTATCCACATACACATCCCCAAAATACGCTTTCACTGGGATGAAGTTGTCCAATCCAGGCTTTTCTTTCTGCAAGTTGATGTCCAAAGAGTAGTGCATTTTGGCATAATCAACTAAGGTGTTTCCGTTGCACAACATGTCGAAGTTGAAAGTGTTCTCCTAGTCCTGCCGTCCAAATTCGAGTAAAAGTAACGTTTAACGTTATCATGGATTCAGTGAACTCGCGTCAACTTGAAGTTATCTTCACGTTTATTGGTCCAAATCTACCCCAGTCGGCACTCGTCAAGATGCTGACGAATACTGACTGGGAGCACCGCATCAGTCTTTCGTCGGCAATCACGGAGCTGAAACTGTTTGCTGAAAGGACGACCGTGTCTGTCCGGGCTGCAGTGCCATGGTGGGTATTGAATTCAGCTTCTACGGAGCGTGCGGACACCAGTTTGGCAACACTGTTTCCGCGTATGCGTAAGGAAGGAAGGAAGGAAGCCTGGCCATTATAATCGTCATGTTAACAATTACTCAGAGCTAAATCGCGCAATTAGGATGGTGCCCAGACGACTGCTTTAGTCGTCATGGATATCAGCTTGCACTGACCCCCGCTATTTGTTGGCTCGGTAACAGTCGTAATAGTTGAGAGTAACGCCTGTGCCCCTGACATCAAATTTGCGATGAGTCAGCATCGTGGACAGACTGGTGGGAGTGAAACCATCAGCCAGCCACCTCTTGAACTGCAGCGCCTGCAAACTTTTGATGAGATTTTTGTTGGGGCCGGAACTGATTAGCGCATCAGAAAACTTCATGGCCATCTCCAAATTCCCAAAGCGTTTCCGTAACTCTGAGACGACAGCGAGTTCGGACGGTTTCTCGTCGAGCTTGTTCAATTTTGTCACGTAGGAGACTCAAGTGCTGAGCTCACCACTGTCGAAGATATTTTTCCCTTCTTGGTCGAGTTTGAGTAGTTTGAAAATGTCGTCTGCAGTTTTGTCCTGGCTTATCCACAGCTGTTCCTGCATTCAAACAGCAAAGGTCTTCGTGTCCGGGACGTTTTGCGCGGCAATGATCATATTCTCCAGCTTACCACTCTTGTAGTGCGTCTTCAGCACCGACAGCATCAATTTGTCTGGATTCTGACCTTCCAGTTTTGTCACATAGGAGACCCACATGTCAAATGCCGGACTCTCAAAAAGCTGATCGCCATCCTTATCGAGGCGAAGAAGCTTGAAAATGTCGTCTGCCGTTTTCCCGTCGCTCACCCAAGTTTTGAGCAGCACTCCCTCCAGTCTCGTAACATGATAATTGGTACTTCCGCTTTTTGCCGCCACTATAAGCATATTAGTGAGAACTTCGTCACCGTATCGTGTTTTTAGGACTGAGAACATCGCCTCGTATGGCTTCTTCGTGTCCAGCTTCGTCACGTACGAGGCCCAAGTACGTAACATCGGGCTCTCCAAAATCTTGTCCCCTGCCTTGTTCAGATTCAAAAGCTTGAAGACGGATTCGACACTTTTCTCTTGGTCCTGCCACTTGTTGAATAGCGCGCCTTCCAATCCCACGACGACGTATCTTGGTATATGGTCTTTCGTCGCCACCACAAGCATACGCGCGAGACCCTCGTCCGTGTAGCGAGCTGTCAGCGTAGCAAGTATCAACTTGAACGGATCCTCACCCAGCAATTTCACGTAGGATTCCCAAGAGTCCAAGGCTGGGCTCTTCAAGAAATCATCCGTTTTCGTGTCCAGGTTGAGAAGCTTGAAAGCTTCGTCTGCGGTTTTTCCATCATCAGCCCATTTCGCGAGTAATAAAGTTTCCTGCTTCGCAGCAATCTTCTGCGTACTGCGGGTTTCTTTCGCGACGATGAACATGTTGGCCAGAACGTCGTCATCGTATCGGGCCTTCAGAACTGAAAACATCAGCGCGTCCGATTTGTTGCCATCCAGCTTGGTTGCGTATGAGACCCAAGTGGTGAACACCGGATCCTTAAACAATTTGACCCCTTCGTCGTCCAGCTTCAGCAGTTTGAACACGTCGTCGGCTGTTTGCTTACTGGCCAGCCAGTTCGCGAGTTGTATTTCCTCCAACTGGGTTGCAAAACGTCGCGTAGTAGAGGCCTCCTTCGCAGCAACCAGCATACGCGCCAGTGCCTCATCTCCGTGGCGAGCCGCGATCGTTGACACTATCACTGCGTTCGCTGCGTCCGGGGTTTTCGTGTACGACTTGGTCACCGACTTGACCCATGTCTGGAAATTCGGGCCCTTGAAAAGGTCAAATGTCGTTTCATGAAGCTTTAGCTGGGTGAAGAGCTTGTTCGCAGCCTTTTGCTTGTCTGGTGTCAGCTTTTCCACAATTTTCGCGACGCCTGGAATATTGTCGAGACCCCTCTCTTCAGAACTGTCGTCTTCTGACCCACTACATTAGACCGTAGGCGCTGATGCGTTTGCGCGCCGTCATGGTCTTCAATGACAGCGGTCGAAAAAGACGTGGCAAGCCGTGAGGCCGTAATCTCATTTACAGACCCGAAGCATATCAGTAATACAACAACGGTGGCCAATACGGCAAAGTAGCACTTCCTCGCCATGGAGCACCAGGGTTCGATTTGAGTAGGCTTGAGATCGAATTGCTAAATGGCAAACGTCCAAAAGCACTGCTTTAAAGGCTGGTTGATGTCCCAGGATTGGAAATCGGATTGGTAAATCCTGTTCTCATCCCGCTACGAACATGATTTCTATTATCTCATAGAACTTCTAGAGCTGTTTGGTGCATTTTGGGAAGAAAGGCCAGCATGGCTATCAATTGTAATTTGCGGAAGTTACAGACAGAAAAAGTACGATCTTCGTGTTATTTTGCTTTGGGCTATGATCGTAATAAACCACTGTGGTTTCCGTGCACGAAAGGGGGATGGACTTTCGTGCATGATAGAAGTACGAATTTGTGCCGCTACAGTACCGTACATAATTTCTATTATATTATAAGAATTGGTACATCAAGAGGTGCAATATAAATACAATACATGTACTGTATGTACATCGAGAGGTGCAGTTGCAAATTCGTATGAGATAATAGAAATGATGTACGGTAGCGGGATGAGAACAGGATTTCCCAATCCGATTTCCAGTCCAGCCTGCTTCGCACAAGAACTTCCTGTGCCTGTACATGTACTTCCTCTCAGGAAGGGCAGATCGTTCTCAGGATGTGCACGTGGATGTACAGTATTGATGTAGATAAGGTCAAAGGATCTGGGCTATACCAACTGTAGTGGTGGTCATTTCGCTAAAAAAATGTCACCACGAAAAAACTACATTCTGCCCCCCCCAACGACTCCATGGGATGCAACCGATTTACCGGTGCGCTACCGGGGGTGGCAGCGAATTTATCTGAATTACCAGGTATTTTTGCAAGAGCAGAATCATACAAATCCCAAGATGAAATATCAGAAATTGAACCAAAAACAGTCTCACAATAGTTTACATGTATTTCTAGCAAATTGAACTTTAATACAATATATTGTTTCAGCCTGTTGCTAAAATTTTGCAATATTATTATCGGAAGGCCTGCGGCCGACGCCGCATTGAGTACCCGGGTGCGAAATTGGCTGTCATCGCGCTGGTCGGCATCGCGAACGTGGAGCTGGAGGTCGGCGCCAGCATGACCGTGAGCATCGGCATTCGCGAGAAGGACCTGAGCTTCTACAACGTGAAGACGACGAGCTGAGAGTTGGTCAAGGGCGAGCGCTCCGTGCACTTCAAGCAAGAATGCGGAAGACGCTGCCACGTGCAGACAGATTTAAAGCGACGAGCAGTGTATGAGTGGTTATGATGCACGCAGTGAGTTTTGACGACAAAAATATAGTGTAAATCGGGGTTTAGAACCGGTAGAGGACACTGCACTATCGTAGTGGGGAATTTAGCTTTCTACTCGATATTTCGAGTTTTACTTTTATTAATGCGTAGTGACTTAGTTCCTACGAATGATCGTTTTTTATTTTTACCTTATTATTTAAAAATCGTATTTCAACTTAAAGTTGCTCAAACTTTTGATCTTCATAAGATTACTTTAACGCCTTTCGTCGAAGATGGGACCGTTGGCGGTCAGACTCTGACCAGAGAGCCTGCATATTAATACCTGTGATTGTTTAGTCACGCTCAGAGAGACTTCGTAATTCTGTTGAGTCACACTCAAAGAGTCGGCGTAGTTTAGTCACGCTCAGAGAGACTGCTTTTGAGTCACGCTCAAAGGGTCGGCGTAGTCAAGCTCAGAGAGGCTATGCAAGTCCTAAATTCGATCTGCTTAACCATGTGTTGGTGAGCGAAATCCGATGGAAACTGCACAGATAAACTGACAAACCGGAATGCTTCACTATCGCTCACTTTTTTAAAAGTGGGCGATAGTGAAGCTCTTAAAAGAGCTCTTAAAATAGTTGAAGTCCCGGACAAGCATGGAGCTATCTATAGAGCAAGCACAGTACATGAACCGAATTGGTTTGTGAAAATATTTACACAAAAAAATCTGCCAATGTTGGTGTATTCTTAGTGAAATATAAGGGTTGGAAGGTAAACGGAGGGTAAGTCCGCGAATTCAGCCAAATTGCTGGCTTCATAATATACGTTAATGCGTTCGGTGCTCGCGCTTCCACGCCAAGTGGCTTGTCGACAGTTATTCCATGAGGCCAACCCACAGCCATTCTATGAGGCCAAACACGTCTTCACAGCTGCTGTATTGGCTCATCAGGGCGCTTCCTTACTTCCAAAAGCGGTTCTTTCGAAGATTTGAGGGCCATGACATCCATCCTCCGGAGGGGTTTTCATTTTTTGTTGCTCTAGCCAATTCCCGAGGAGGAGCGACCACGGCGCTTGCTTACTGGTGCACTCGCTTTGAAGTGAACTATTATACATGCAGCAATCTCCGGGTCCCCGTGGGCTTCGCGGTGGGGCTGAAAAAAATGGTGGCGTTTTAACTTGGACTTGTCAATTGCAACGCAGAATGGAAAGTGAGATTTAAACTGAGAGTTAAGCTGTCATCTCTTCGTGGCTCTACAATCTAGAATCCCTGGAAAACCTGATGAGTCATACCTGATGAGTCATTCTCGAAGCTTCGATCCTGTGCAAGTTGTCTTTGTGTGTAATACACAATCTGTGACATGGTGCGGCATCACCGATTTGCACGATGCTCAACACTCCCCCTCAACTTGCACATCGACGACCCCGCTTGTATTGCACAGTTGCATCATACGCGGTGTTGGCAATGCCTTGGTGAGGAAGTCAGCCAGCTGCTCCTCCGTGGGCACATGCTTCAGCTTGATCCGCCCGGCTTCGACATGGTCGCGTACGAAATGCGCTCGTAGGTCGATGCGCTTGGCCCGAGGTGTGTAGCCTTGGTTTGTAGCCATTGCAATTGCCGACGTGTTGTCCAGTTGTAGCGTGGTCGGACCTTCAGCCTTGAACCCCATCTCGACCAGCAAGTACCGCAGCCAGAGCACCTCTTGAGCAGCAAGCGAGAGTGCCATGTACTCTGCCTTTGCAGACGACAAGGCGACTGTGTTCTGACGCTTGCTTTTGTAAACAACTGGTCCACCCCCGAGCAGTAGTAAAACACCCGATGTAAAGCGACGCGTCTGCTTGTCACCACCCCAGTTAGCATCAGCATAGGCACGGATGCCAGTTCGGTCGCCCGACTCACAGCAAAACCTAATACCACGGGTAAATGTGCCTTTCAGGTAGTGCAGAACCCGAAGAGCAGCACGCCAATGCATCTCGCGCGGGCAGTCGAGGTATTGCGACAGCGATGAGAGAACGGCACTAATATCAAGTCTCGTTGCATTTGCGACGTACAGAAGAGATCCAATTAATTCGCGGTTTCCAAATCGATTATACAGGCATTGGGGGCAAAGTGGTACATTTTGGTTACGGGCCAAAAGCATGCGGTATCTTGCTTGTAGAGCAAGGTGCCGAATGGCAGCCCTAAAGGGATGGAGGGCGGGTTGAAAAATTCTGGAGCGTGCCGCACGCTTGATGGACGAAGGGACCGTAGCTTGAGCGGCGACGCTGGGTCGCAGGGTGTCTTGGCGAACCGATGTGTTGCTTGACTTGACCGCTGCGACCCCGAAACCAGAATGAACCACTCGACTCCGGGGAACTCTGCCTGCTCGGACGCGAGTCCACGAGCGGCTGGCCTAAACCCCGGAGCCACGCTCTTTTGAGTCTTGTCCGTTGAGCAACCGATCTTGTCCGAAATAGCTAGACCTGGGACAATGCCTTACTTCCCGATGGAAAAATCATTTTCCGCTTGCTGCGTTCGCTACGCTTACTCCGCGCGGAAAATCACTATAACTGCGCGCATCCTCGAAGATGTCGTGGGAGTCATCCGGGGCGAAGTCTTGACCGAGCACCATGGGGTTTCGGACCGAGTTGGCTTCAACTTGACCAAAGCGCTCGAGCATCCGCTGGAGGAACTGCGTCTGCCTCACCACCAACTCCCCCTTGTTACGTGCGTACTCAATCTCCATTCCAAGCACGTAACGGGCATCTCCCAGCGACTTCACCGTGAATCGCGAACTTAGTGCAGCACAAATCTCGTCGGCCTCAGTGTCTGTGGTGGAGCGGATCCGCTAGATTTTCTAGGGATCCCGACTCGCACTCACTGCGCCCAGACACCGACTAACGGAGGGGGTACTCCGACGGCCGTGTAGTTGCTGAGTGGTTCACCTTGTGTACCCGTCGGCGGGCTGGTACAGCTCTCTCGTTGACACGAGATGCGCACTTAGTGAGCGGTGGGCGTCCTTGTGGGGACTTGAGAGGTTGGTGGATCCGCGCGGGTATTCCTGCGCACGGGATCCTGATGGGGTCGGCCTTGAACTACTTGAGTAGGCCTTGTGGATCCGCAATAGAAATGCGTGATCCGGAGTTGTTCCTTTGTGGGGGGTTCCTTGTTCCCTTGCGGGGTTGTCCTTGTTCCTTTACGTTGCTTGCCGCTTCCAATAGCGGGATTTTTGAGGGGGGTCGAGAGCACGAAGGGCGCGCGCTGCCTGGCCAAGCTATCCAGGGGCTGCCACGTGTTGCAGGAAGATTACCAAAATATACTTGATCTAAGTATGGGGCCAATATAATTCCCCTATACTATAGCCAAGTATGTCTTCCAGTGCAAATTCGGTTCTGATTTAAGTGTTAACTGGACCTCTTCCTCCCGAGCGCTCTGAGCCTCCCATTTGACCTACATCTTAATATAACTATCGACTCAGATCCGTCTGATCCGGATCCGTTATCCGGATCCGTCTAATATGGGGAAGTCTCGGGATCCGTCCCATATCTAACCTTTATGGGATCCCTCTCGCGACCCGTCCCGTATCTTACCCTTATGGAACGGTCCTCTCAATCCGCCCCGGATTGTAGCCTGCATGTCGCGTAGTCAGGATCCATCCATCTGGGAGCTTCGCGCCAACGGCCGAACGGGCTCTCTAATTCTCACACTGCAATACCACATCCGTCCCCGACACGTTGTGGCTACCGCACAACGGCAACGCATCGTGTCGCTTGGCTCCATCCGCTGTCTGCGATCATGTCTGATCCCGACGTTCAACCTGACGCTTCTCCGGACGCTGGGGACGACCTGCGTGCTGCCGTCTTCGCCGGGAGGGACCTATCCACCCAGCCCCCTCGCTCCTGCAAGCACTGCGATCAAAGCACCGTCGGATCTGTCGGCTGCTGCCACTCCGCTGGAAGTGGATCTGCGCGCCCTGCAGACTGCTGCGTCTTCCGCGCATACGTTCATCGGCACCTACCGGGAACTCTTGTCCAAGCACCAGCAAGCGGTCCGAGCCCTGATCCGCGCGCGCCGCCATAATGAAGAGCTCCATGCGCAAGCTCGTCCTCCGTGGGATATGGCGCGCGCCTTCGTGGACTTCGCGCAACACCGCTATGATGTGTCCCAAGAGCGCGTCCGGCAAGTGGACCAGCAGGAGGCCGACACGCGACAGGTCAATGAGCAGCTTCGGGGCGAGCTGAAGGAACTCGCGGCTCTCAAGCTTCGCTACAGCATTCTTGAAGAGACCTCGGCCGACTCCTTCGCACGGCTACTCCAATACACCGTCAGTGTGGAGAGGTGTCCCTTTTCGGAGCGTGGTCCACCGCGGGTGGTCTGGAGCAGCCTCTTCCGCCCGACGAAAGTCAGCCGATCGTATTCGGCCTGGCGGAGCGTACCTCGAGCGTGCAAGGTTACTCGAGACAAGCCTCTCCCCGTGGCCAAGTCACCACTCCCTCCACATCCGCTCACTCAGGATCTGCTAAACGTCTGCGACGAGAGGGATCGGCTCCACCAAGAGCTGAAAGAACTCCGACCTCGTCTCGACACGGCAGAATCTTCGCGGGATACGGTCCTCCAGGATCTGTTCCAGCTACAGCAGAAGCATGCGGATCTGCGCAAGTCCTACACGGATCTGGAGCGTTACTATTCCCAATTGAAAGCGCGGGCTGAAGATCTGGATCGCGAGAATCGGCAGCTGCGACGTGATTTGGATCACGCGCGTCGTCCCAGAGACAGATCCGCTCTGGGCCAAGAGAATTACCAGTTGCGACGCGATCTGGATCGCGCACGTCGACGGCTGGATGACTCCGCGTTGAGTCAGGAGAATCGCCGGCTTCGGCGTGACCTTGACCAAGCGCATCAGCAACTTGCCGGATCCGTCGCTGCGGCTGATCTTCAGGCTGCACGGTTGGAGATCCACGTACGCGGTGAGAAGATAGCTGAGCTGGAACGTCTGCTTGCCAAAGCCAACGATCGTCGGGCGCAGCTACACCGTGTGCATGAGCGCACGGTGGACAAGCTGCATTCCGCCAACCGCACTGTTCAGGCGCTGCGGCGTGATCTCGACTCGCTCCGCGGTGGTCGCCATACGGACCGGTTGCAAACGGCTCAGCGCTAGATCCAACAGTTGACGCAGGAGCTGGACTCTCTTCGTGGCGATAGTGGCCACGTCCGGTTGCAGGCTGCTGAACGCAAGGTGGAAGATCTCACGCGTGAGCTGAATTCGGTCCGCCGTCAGCACGCGAAAGCAGAAGATTCCCTCCAAGGCGCCCAAGAAGCTTGTCGGGGCCTCAACGCTGAACGGGACCGCCTGATCCAAGATCGGGACGACGCCGTGCGGAGCCTCAAGCACGTAAATTCTCGGGCGTCCCATCACGAGGCAGAGATCGCCCAAGTCGGGCGGATCCGTCAAGAGCGGGATGAATTTCGGCAAGAGCGGGATCAACTTCGTCAAGAGCAGGCCAAGATAGCCACTCGGGTGACCTAGCTCACCGCCCAGTTGGACCAGTTGTCCCTGGATCGGGATGCGGCGGTATCCAAGCGTGACGAGGCGATCCGCGAGGGGCAGAGGTACTACGACTCGAACCGTGACCTTCTGGCCCAGATAGCCGACATGCAGCATTCTTACCGGCTGGTGCGTCTGGACTTCGATCGGGTCCAGGATCAGCAGGATTCCCTCCGACAAGAACGTCAGGATATTCTCTCTAGCTACGCCTCGATCGCTGGGGAGCGAGACTGCGCTCTCGACCGCTTGGCGTCTATTGCGTCGACCGCCCTGCATGGCACACCTACTGAACGTGATGGGCAAGCTGCTTCTCCCACTCCGGACGCCCGCTCATCTCTGAAGCGGTCGCGCAGTCCGTCTCCTTCTTCGGCGGATCCAGATTCCTCCGCGCGCAAACAAGCTCGCCTCAATCCGTCCTCTGCCAACACCGACTCATCCGCTTCTGTTCCAGATCTTTCTCCGGGGGTTGACGTGCCCGCGTTGACGCCGTTCCTCGCGATCGGTTTTCCCGCCGAAGAAGGGGGGGGGTCCGATTACGAGTTCCCCGGATCTGATCTTTCGTCTAGTGGGGACGAGTCAGAGGTGGGATCGATGCATTCCGGCGTCGGAGTGGATACTCCATCTCCCCCCCCGGTCCTGCCCCAGGGAGTCCGGCTGTATCTGCGGGACCTCCGGATCGGACAGGCTCCGAGCTCCATTCCTCTGCAACTACACCTGGCTCGATGGGTTCCCAGCCTCGCTCTCCGGTAGCTGGCTTGGACGGATCGGGAGTCGGTCCGGCGGCGGCGCCCCCCACCAGTGGGGATCCTTAGTCCTCTTCCCCAGTCGTCGACCCCAAAAGACCTGGAGCAGAGCCGCAGACAACTTCTGCGACTCCTACGCCCAAGTCTCCAACCGTCTCGGAGGATTCGGACGCGATCTTCGATGCTTCTGACGATGAGTCATCCCAAGCGGACGCTCCAGGTTCTTCTCCGGCCGACTCCGCTGAGCCTGACGCCGTCTTTGAGGACTCCGACGACGAACAGATCCAAGTCGCTCTTGCTCGATCCCGATCCGACGCTCGGCCTCGCGCTGGCGCTCGTCGCCGAAGGTCTTCCAGTATTCCCGAGGACAGCAGCGGATCTGCTGCCGTCCCCATCGTCGTGGATCGGAGCGACGAGATCGGTGGCGACACTGAGAGTGTCTCGACCGACATCCTGGGTGATCCCGTCTCACCGGGGGCTATCACGACGGTAACGGCGGCGTTCCAGCCCTTTGCTCCCGTGAGTGACTTCGTCAGTCTCGCGACATCCCGCGTTCTGACGTAGTGCCCTGGGACCCTGCACAGATCCGTGTGCTCACCTTGGACACGATTACTCCGCGGATTTTGCTTAGCCAGAAGGTGCTTCCTCCGGGTTGGTTGTTCCCCAAACGGACGGGTCGGGCTGGGCAGCTCGATCCGGCGTTGTATCTCCCTGAGTTGATCACCGAGCGTAACGTCTCTGATCTCTACCTCGATGATCCGTGGGAGGCTCTGGATCTGGACTCTATCACGCCGCTGACCTTCGATCTTGACCGCTGCCCACCGCTGGCCACGATCACGGACGAGTTACTGACTTTGGCGAGGGATC
The DNA here is from genome assembly GCA_009729435.1 of Phytophthora fragariae. Taxonomy (NCBI): domain Eukaryota; phylum Oomycota; class Peronosporomycetes; order Peronosporales; family Peronosporaceae; genus Phytophthora; species Phytophthora fragariae. The sequence continues at coordinate 1,564,359 of QQOI01000012.1, forward strand.
ACAAGCAGGCGATCTGGGAGTCTACGCACTCCTTCCCCATTCCTCGCTCCAAGCAGACTGCTGAGCCTTGGGCTGCTTCCTTTTATTCGGGGCGCAAGAACCGTAGCTCTCATGCGCGAGAGAAGTTCCGAGCTTGGGAAGAACGGGTCTTACGGGGTGTTGTGATCTGGATATATTGTTGGATCCCGTGTTCCTGCGTTTTGCTCAGCAGTCTGAAGAAACAACCTGGTTTCCTGGGCGTGAGGCCCTCGCCGAAGGTCGCACTGCTCCCAAGAGTCTGAGATCTGCGCTCCGTGACTGCGATCAAGCGTCAGCTTGGCGCAACCATTATCGTACGAACCCCGGCTCTCATCCGGCGCCCAAGATCCGTCGCCTCCGCCTGAAGTTCACCCCCTCGGCTCCCTCCACTCCGTAGTTGGCCGTAGTTTATTCTCGCTCGAGTTCCGATGGTCGTGGCCAACCTCTGCATGTCATAACGTCGTTAATATCACTGATCTGAACCGACTCCTTGGATCCGCTTGCAGATCGCTTCCAGGTCCCTGCTTCGCTGACTTCGCCGGTCCTACACTTCTTCTTGATCCGCACCGGCTGTTTAACATGTACACATATACCTCTTCCTCCTCAGGTATGCCGCCTCCCGGCATCCTCTCTCCCGCTTCATCCGCCCCATCAACCAACTTATTGGAGCGGGTATCCTCCTCCTTGCTACCTCGGTGGCCTCCCCACCGAGCTTTCCACCAACTCATCCCTGCCCACGACCGGCTCGCGGGCGAGGGTCCTCCTCCTAAGTTTCTTCGTGCGACTGCATGACCTGGAAACGACTCTGTTTCGCACGATCCTGCAGGAACTCGTGTAGAAGGGCGCCACAGTTGAGATCTGCCTCGTCCACCCATGTGGGATCATCATAACCCCGCCAATACACCTGGAATTCTCTGAGTGCCCGGCCGTAGCGGGTGCGCCGACCAGTTCTTACGTCGCTGATCCTCTCAACTTTGTACTCGCCTTCTTCCAATCCTTGATCCCAGCTATCTTCAGGTAATAGAGCTTCATCGAAGTCGAAGCGATCTTCCCCTCCTGTCGTCAAAATCATCGTTGGCCGGTCGGGGAATACCCTCACGGGCTTGAGCTTGGATACATGGACCACCGGGAAAAGGCGGTAATCCGTTCCGGCTGGCTCTAGCCGGGCCGCGAAATTGCTCACCATCTCCTTCACGCGGAACGGCCCATGCCACATGTGCGCTAGTTTGCGTGCGTATCCCTCCTTGACTCGATCCAGATATAGCCACACCCGAGATCCGGCCGCTATAGTGTGTGGTTCCACGCCTTCGTTGTGTCGGTCGGCCCGATCTGCGATTGCCATCTTTAACCTCTCGTTGACCTCTGCCCTCGCCTGCTGATAATATTTCTGGATCCTGTAGCGCCACCTGCGGGGGTCTCGATCGCGTCGCCTGGTACTGCCGAGGGGCATCGTTGCTTCGAGCGTAGTCCTGGGATCCCACCCGTGGACTAGGAAGAAGGGCGTGTCCCCCCGGATCCGATCGTGGGCGGTGTTTACAGCGAAAGTCAGACGCTCTGCATACTCGTCCCAGTCCCGCTGGTCTTCATCTGCCACGTACATCTTGAGTGCTCTCGTCATCGTCTGCACCATGCGTTCTGCAGTACCATTGGCCTGTGGTCGGTAGGCCATGGTAGCCCGCTGCCTCTGGCCCAAAATCCTGTTGAAGGCTTTGAAGAAGTCGGACATGAAACCTTGCTCTCGATCGTGTCGGATCGCTTCGCTAGCGCCAAAGCGTCGGAAAACGCATTCCTCGTAAGATTCGGCAATAGTCTGAGCGGTCCGCGACGCGCTCGCTTTAGCGATGACATACCCAGTAAACAGGTCCACCCAGATCAGGAGCTCGGTGTGCCCCTTATGCGACTTGTGCAGCGAAGGGATATGATCCATCGCCAGGATCTGGGAAGGATAGGTGGCCTGCACGTTGCCCGGCGATTCCCCGCGGAGAGTCGGTCTCCCCTTCCCCGTCTCGCAGTCCGTACACTCTCCTATGAAGCGTTGCACGCTCCTAAACAGTCCTCGCCAGTAGAAGCGATCTTTGATTCTCTGATAAGTGCGGCTGATTCCTTGGTGGACGCCTTCCAGACTCACGTGGTAATGGTGGAGCAGATCCTGATGCAAAGTCTCAGGGATGACTAAGCGCAGCAGTCCGTCCCTCTCCTTGTCTGGTTTTCGTGAGGGGGGGCAGTAGTATAGCAGATCCTGTTCATCCATCTCGAAGTCATCCGCGAGGTTGCTGCACGCGCGAGCCTCTTCCTTTTTCAGATCCGCTACCTGTCCTCGCAGATAGTGCTTCAGATTCGCGATCCACTTCTCCTCGTCTTGTCCTTGCCGGATCCGGTCTACTCTCAACTGGCGAACGGCATCTTCTTGCAGCACTTCCTGGTTGGGCACCTTCCGGCGGGATCGGGTGGCCATGGCAGAGATCCTTAGCGTAGTTTCCTTCGTTGTGGCTGTCAAGATTTCCGGCAATCTGTTCAACGTCACCAAATCGTCCCAATCTTGCTCTTGTACCGTCACCCCCGCTTCTAGCTGCAAGGCCGCGCTCGCCAGGCTGTCGGCGCTCGCGTTCCACGCCCACTTCACATGGAGTAGGTCATGAGCGGGCCACGTCCCCAATTGGCGTAAGGCCTTTTGCCTCAGCAGGGTCAACGCGGGAGCCTTGCAATCGATCTCTCCCTTCATCTGGCGGATCACTAAGTTGGAATCATCACAGATCACCAGGCGGGTTCGATCCTGCTCTTCCAGCAGGTCAAAACAGAGTATGAGGCCACTGTACTCTGCCTCGTTAACAGTCATGTCTGCCTTCCATCCCGAGGCCGCCTTGACCACTGTCCACTCCGGCAGCCTCCAGATGATCGCGCTGAATGCTCCTCCACCTCGTTTGACCCGGGCCGATCCATCAAAGCTAGCCACTAGGAGAGTCTCGTCTTGTTCTACCGTGGGCACCGGCGTGTCCACAGATCGTCGCGGCTCTTTGTGAGGAGCGATGGCCGTGAGAGCCTGGTCCACCTCGGAACGTGGCGTGATCGCGGTAGCAAGGGTCCTTAGGATCTCGTCTTCCCCCCGAGTGCACTTGGTGATCTCCAGGGTCCACGGGGATAACAGAGCTGCCCACTGGCCCAACCGTCCCTGTAACCCTGTGGCTCGGAATAACCAGGCTAGCGTGGAGTGTCGAGCCAACACTTGGATGGGCCGGCCCGCCAACATCGAGTAGCTGAGATCCAACATACGCAAGAGGGCTAACACCTCCTTTTCCACGATCCCGTAGTTTAGTTCGTTCTGCTTCAAAGTACGGCTCGTGAACATCACCGGTAGATAGATACCGTCGTGATCCTGTACCAGCGAGGCCGATACTGCCCATTCACTGGCGTAGACGATTACCACTGGTCGTTTCTCTGTGTCGAAATGACTGAGGATGGTAGTCGCCGCGATCTTCTTCTTCAGCTTCGAGAACGCCGCCTCCGCTTCAGTCCACTTAGGATCCGCAGTTGCTTGGTCATCCTGTTGATCCTCCGTAGCCACAACGGTCGGACCAATCCTTTCGCGTCCGGCTCGGATGGCGGCGAAGTCTACTTCCCGGAGCTCGTATAGCACCGAAGCGTAGATCGCCATATCTTCGATGAACCGCCCGTAATAGTTCAGGCTACCCAAGAACGATTGCATGGCGCGCAGGGTTCTCGGGAAAGGTAGATCCGTCAAGGCGCTCAGATCCTTCGGGTGGGCCTCCAGCCCCTCGTCTGACACGCGGTGGCCCAAGTAGTCCACTTTCTTCAGCCCCCAGAAACTCTTAGCCACGCTAATACAGATGATCCACTTATCACACGCTTCTAACAGCGCCTTCACGCGATCGCACAGCAGATCCCAGGATCCAGCCGTCACCAGGATGTTGTCAATGTACGATCGACGCCCCAGCACAGAGGGTTCGCCCGCCTCCTCGGGGTGCCCTTCCTCGAAGAGATCCGTCAGCGTGTTCTGATCCGCCACGGTCGGGATCCGCAGAAACCCGTACAGCGCATTGTCGATCAGCCTTTGGTAAATCTGAGGCGCATTCTTCAGCCCGAAGGGCATACGGTTCCACTCGAAAAGGCCGAAAGGGGTGATGAATGCTGAGATCGCACGAGCTCGGTCCGTCATAGACACCACCCAGAATCCACTAGCCATATCCAAAGAACAATACCACAACACCTTGTCCAGATCCTCCAACAGGTCGTTAATCAGCGGCATCGGGTAGATCATCAGCTTGGTGAGACCGTTGACTAGTCGATAGTCGATACATAACCGTATGTCCACGCCGTTCTTCTTGGTGATCACCACAAAAGGCGACGCCCAGGGGGAGGTCGAATGTTGGATGATTTTTGCCGATAATAGTCCCTTGAGCAGATCCGATACCTTCTCGCGGAATTGGGGCGCAATTTTCCGCACTCGTTGAGCGATTGGAGCCGCGCCCCCAACATCGATGTCGCATACTGCTCCCACAGCAGCTGGGGGTAGCGCGTTGCCCTTTCCGATCAGAAGGTGTCGGTGCACCCAAATGATATCCTGTAACTTGCGAATCTCGTCTTCGGTGTTGTCTGTCAGGTCTCCCACTTGGAGATCCTCGATCCGCACCTCTATCGTAGCTGGTGACACTTCGGGTAGCACTGCCCACTCCCCATCGACTTCTTCTGCCTCTAGGGTACCTCCGTCGTGATAGCACACTTCCGATCCGCCTTCTGGCTCACCCCTACGAGTCTCTGGATCTGGGTTTGGCTTCGGATCGTCAGAGGCTTGGTCGGGGAGGCCTCGCGGTATCGTATCAGGAGTTGCTGCGGTCGCGCTGGCCCGGCCATCTTCGTGAGGGATCTGCTTCGTTGCACTTTGCGTGGGGGACCGTGTCACTTCTTCAGCCTGCGATCCTACCTTGCACATCGGCTCCCGATCCCGAACCTCGTCAGATTGTGCCAAGTCGTCTTCTCGTGCACTCGACACCGCGCCCTCTTCTGCCGTGGCGACTGGGGCCTCTGGCGAGCCCGCAACCACAGACTCTTCTTCGGTTGGGCGGTCGGCGTCTACACAGGTCTCTTCGTGAGCTGGGTCTCCTCCCAATCCCTCGTCCGATACCTCTTCGGCGGGCGACGTACCGCTCCGGGCAGTACATGTCGCGACTGCTCGTCCCCCATCCCTGATCGCATCTCCACGTTCGGTGGCGACGACCTTTTGGGGTCGGGCGAGGATCTGTCGCGGTGTGGGGTATTCCACCCGGTCGACTGTTGGCCCATCGTCCCCGGTAGGATGTGTAGCGGCTGCCGCGGTCACAGCGGCCGTGGTGGCTTCCCACGCTAGCGTTTGCCATTCCGCATACCGGCGCGGCCCCACCGATACAAAACCTGGTTGTCGAGGGACATGATCCCCACTCAATTGCAGTCCGACCTGCACATCCCGCTGTAGGATCAGCTTCTGGTTGCTCAGATTCGTGATGTGCAGATAGCGCAGCCTGCCGGGGCCCTTCATCAGGGTTGGCACCCAACTTTGTCCTCTCGTCAGCCAAAGCTTCTCGTGGTCTGCTTCCCGCAGACACAACGGCAGTTCAACGGATCCCGCGACCCCAACCGTGAGGTGTTCCCCTACGCATACTGGGCGAGCTTTGTCACTAAAAATCTGCCGTCGTCCGTGAAGCATGACTCGGATCTCGTCAGGTAGGCACATGGACCCGTCCCCCAAATCCAGACGGATCCCTGCCGGCACCATGAAATCCATTCCGAGGATCGCTTGATAATCTGGAGGCAGGTCATCCCCTACCCAGACCTCGTACAAGTACACCAAAGATCCTGCCAGCGTGAGCTTGATCTTCGTGCGTCCGGTTGCGACGTACAGCTTCTCACCGATCCCCAGGCACTCTTGACTCTGACTTGTGTCAATATAGCATCCTACCTTACGAGCAAAGGTGGCATCGATGATCGATACCTCGGATCCTGAGTCAAGAAGCACTACGGTTCTCACGTTGTTGATTTTGCTGTTCGCCTTAGCCTGCTTGAAGTGCTTGCCTGGGACATGGTACTTCCAGTACCCACGCGACTCGCCCGGCTGCAGTTCCAGCGTCATTTCTGTCTCTGACCGCTGATACTCATCAACAGGCCGTAAACTTCCCACCTTAGCCGTACGTTTCTCATGGACTTCACATGTATTACCGAATAGATCCGTCCGCCGCTTGCTAACCTGATCCTTCGGCTTCTTCTCCACAAATACATAGATGAAAGAGCTAGAACGCTCGTCTCGTACCGGGTTCAACACCGGCGAGCGTCCTAGTTTAACATCTTCTCCGCCGCTTCGGGCAGGAGTCCAGGATGTTTGCTGGGGTCGAACCATTGACGGATCAGGTTATAAAACTCTTCCATCTGGCACTTTCCGTGGTCATGGAGTTGACCACAGCCCCGGCACACGAAGAAACAGCGATCGGAGGGATGTCCTCGTTTACCACATTTCTGGCAGGTGAGCCGCTTCCAGCACCCAAGATCCGAGTGTCGGTGCGATCCGCAATGCGAACAGCGTTGTTGGCCGTCCCTGCTGAAACGCGGTCGGTGTTCCTGTGGCTGGCTATCTCCCGGAGTGTCGCTCGGGCGACCAGGATCCTGTGTTCTTGGTGGGTCCACCGTCGCAGAGGGTTGTGGCTGATCGCTCGCGGCCGCCACGTATCCACGGACGAGCTCTCCATCAGATCCCGAGTCTTCCGGGTCCGATCCGTACTCGAAATTAATCTCCGCTACTTGGATCGCGCGCACAGCTCTCGTCTGACCGGCTGGTGGAGCTGGCGCGGGCGGCTTGGGTCGGTACTTGCTGGGCACCGTCGACTTCTTCTGTCTGGACTTCGCACGCTCGCGTGCTCGAAGCACGTCTTCCAATTGGTCCGCGTCCGCTAGCCTCAACAGCGTGAGCTGATCCGCCAGATCCGGGTCCCCTAGCGTCTCAATGAAATGCTCCACATGTTCAAGGCGGGCCTTCAAGTCTCCATCCTTGATCTTTAGGCGCGCTCGCATACCGGCAACATTGAGGCGGTGAAGGTATTCCAGTGGTGTCCCTTCCGACCGCTTGCGTGCGTAGTAATACTGCCACGCTACTGAGACACCCAATCCGCAGTACTGCGTCTGGAAGCTTTGAAGCAGATCGCTCCACTTCGTCCGCGTTGACCGACTGAGCTGTCTGTACCAGTTTCTTGCTGGGCCTGTGAGCAGATCTGCGAATGTGAGGCATTTTGCTTCGTCCATAGCTTGGTCTCTCGTGAACGCTGACTTCACCTTGCTGATCCATCCTCTAGCTCGTTCCTCGTCACGGTCTTTGCCTGTGAATTCCTTCAGGTCCGAAATCGCCGAGATCTTGACGCGTTGGACTGCCGGAGAACCTGTTGGTGCGACCGCTGCCGCAGTCGCCGCCGTTCGCCGCGTCGTCCCTATATCAAGGTCGTCGGGGTCGTATTCCCAGAGTTCGGGGTGATCCTGGGATACCACCGACTCCATGTCGACATCTCGCTCTCCTATCTTCGAGTGGATGGTTTTCTGCCGTGGGGTCCTCATCTCCTGCCGCTCGCTCAGGAAGCGTGACATAGCCGCCTGGAAGTATGTCTCCAAACTGTTGGCTGGATCCTGGGGCGGAGTCCTCGGAGAGGCTCTGCTCGACGTGCCCTTCGCGGGCCGAGGCGTCGGGATCTTGACACTCAGATCGCCGGCAGCACGTGCCTGCAGCATTGCTGCCCCAGACGGTCCTAGGGACATCCGTCGAGATCCTGATGAGCTGTCGGAGCCAGCTTCCGACGTCGCCGAAGCGTACTGGGAGGATCCCGTGTGATATTCGGGCGACTGGATCTGGACACTCTTGGGCTCCGCGGGTTTAACCGCAGGCTGCTCATCGTCGAGAGGCTTCAGCAGGCTGAAAGGCTTGGGTCGCCTCGCTGCCGGCCGCTCTCCTACCATAGGTTTCAGCAAGTTGAATAGTGCTGCGGTGGCGACCCTGATCTCGTCGACTTCCAAGTGGAAGAGATCGTCGGCATCGAATGCTCCCGCTGTGAGCCCGGCTTCCTTCAGCAGCCGTAGCAGGTCCATCGCCGCGTCTAGTTTGTTCTTTGTAGACAGCGGGGCTAGCACTGGTCCCGTGAGGGATCCTAGCAGCTTCACATGCATGGTCCGCATCACAGGGTCCTCACGCAGGAAGTTGTTCAGCTCCGCGTGTAGGTATGCCATCTCCAGCTTAGACTGTGACCAACTGAGTATGGTCTGATCTTCGCCTTCCGCATCTGGTGCTTTGAGTTTCTTCCTTGCGGCCTTCGTCTTCTTCGACGCAGCACCTGAGGATGCGAGGGTGGTGGTGGAAGAAGGTCTCCTCGTTTTCACGAGTGGATCTCCCTCCGGCGGATCTTGACTCGCGTCAGGATCCGCGGGGGTCCCCGAAGGGACCTTGGGAGGAAAGCGAGGTTTCTCTTCCAGATCCGTAGCCAGATCTTCCTCTGTTCCGTCGTCAGAGCTCCTCCCGGGGCTCGGCCGATCCGTGGACCTCTTATTCAGCGACACCGTCGGCGATCCAGTCTCCGTCGGCGTTTCATCTCCCGATCCATTGCTCATTTGCGCATCATCTTGGGACTCACGGTGATATCCCGCGTCGCCCAAGAGATCCGGGCACGCGCACCATTGTGGTGGAGCGGATCCGCTAGATTTTCTAAGGATCCCGACTCGCACTCACTGCGCCCAGACACCGACTAACGGAGGGGGTACTCCGACGGCCGTGTAGTTGCTGAGTGGTTCACCTTGTGTACCCGTCGGCGGGCTGGTACAGCTCTCTCGTTGACACGAGATGCGCACTTGGTGAGCGGTGGGCGTCCTTGTGGGGACTTGAGAGGTTGGTGGATCCGCGCGGGTATTCCTGCGCGCGGGATCCTGATGGGGTCGGCCTTGAACTACTTGAGTAGGCCTTGTGGATCCGCAATAGAAATGCGTGATCCGGAGTTGTTCCTTTGTGGGGGGTTCCTTGTTCCCTTACGGGGTTGTCCTTGTTCCTTAACGTTGCTTGCCGCTTCCAATAGCGGGATTTTTGAGGGGGGTCGAGAGCTCGAAGGGCGCGCGCTGCCTGGCCAAGCTATCCAGGGGCTGCCACGTGTTGCAGGAAGATTACCAAAATATACTTGATCTAAGTATGGGGCCAATATAATTCCCCTATACTATAGCCAAGTATGTCTTCCAGTGCAAATTCGGTTCTGATTTAAGTGTTAACTGGACCTCTTCCTCCCGAGCGCTCTGAGCCTCCCATTTGACCTACATCTTAATATAACTATCGACTCAGATCCGTCTAATATGGGGAAGTCTCGGGATCCGTCCCATATCTAACCTTTATGGGATCCCTCTCGCGACCCGTCCCGTATCTTACCCTTATGGGACGGTCCTCTCAATCCGTCCCGGATTGTAGCCTGCATGTCGCGTAGTCATGATCCATCCATCTGGGAGCTTCGCGCCAACGGCCGATCGGGCTCTCTAATTCTCACACTGCAATACCACACGTCCGTAGTGCAGCCCACCAGAAGATCGTCCACATAGAGAACAATGTACACAGGGGATTGGCCATTCTTGCCGAGGCGAACGAAGAGGCACGGGTCTGCGCGGCACTGCACAAAGCCCATTTCCACGAATGCTGCTCGGATGGTCTTGAACCACACAGCTGCGGCCTGTTTCAGTCCATAGAGACTACGTCGCAGCTTGCACACCAGACCTCCATCAGCACGTACACCTTGAGGCACCGCCATGTTCACATCCTCGTCGAGCGTTCCATTTAGAAAAGCCGTCTCAATATCGAACTGCCGGATCTTGAGACGCTTGTTGCAGCAGACAGAAAGGAACACGCGGATAGTGTTTGTGCTTGCGACTGGCGAGTAGGTGTAGTAGTAGTCGACGCCACGAGTCTGGAGGCAACCGAGAGCGACGAGCCGAGCTTTATAGCGCACAATGTTTCCGTGCTCGTCAAACTTGTAAGCAAACACCCATTTGCAGCCGATTACCTTCACATCATGAGGACGCCTGACCGTATTCCAAGTGTGATTGCGAATGTGAGCCCTGATTTCCCTTCGAACGACCTCTTTCCACTGCTTAGCCTCCGGCGAAGACATGGCTTCGCGATAGCTACCAGGCAGATCCGTTGCAGCCAAGGCGATCTCGTATTCGTCCAGCCGAGGGCGCTTGGGGTCCGGTTCGCCAACCTCGTTTTCCTCTTGCGAGTTCATGTGAGGCTCATTGGTTATCGATGGAACATCACCTCCGCCATTAACCTCACCACGATCAACATCGCCATTGGTCAGAAGTCGAGGCTGATCACTTCTCGCGCTTCGACCAGGTCTTGATCCACCACTGAAGACGATTCGATTCTCGCTGAACAGCAAGTCCCTAGCCGGTTCTAAGCCACCAATTGCTTGAGAGGAGGAGGAGGGGGCAGGAAGCCGAGGGGCTTGATTAGGCTCAGCGATACTGGGAAGTAGATCACTGTGACGATCAGCGCGCAAGTCAACCTCACTTGTTTCGCTTGAACGCATACTGCCATTCGACTGTAGTGCCGAGCAGCCCCCCGCAAGCGAAACAACTGTGTGTGATGCTGGTTCCACCTCCATGTTCGTCGCTTGTTCACCAGTTTCATCAACTTCCATGTCCGCTGTGGCTTCATCCGAAGGTGTGGGCACGTAGAAGCACCCCAGTCGTCGTCATCATCCGCAGGCACAGTCCCGCTCCTCGAATCTCGGCCGCCATTAACGAGAACAACATCGCGGTAGCGAGATGGCGGGCGCTCGTCCAGCGTCACCGTGCGAGTCTTCACGAGTCGTTGATCCTCAAAGTCCCAGACGCGATACGCCTTGGAGTTCTCTGCATACCCCAAGAAAATGCAACGGTGCGACTTGGCATCCCACTTCGTCCTCTTGCCCTTGTCCAGGTGCACGTAGCCACTTGATCCAAACACCCGAAGGTAATCTAGTGAGGTTTGCTCACCCGTAAGGACACCAACAGGGGTCTTGTCGCGGCGTGCACTGTTCGGAATCCTGTTGACGATGTGTGCTGCTGTCATTACAGCCTCACCCCACCACTGTCGATCAACCTCCATGTAGTGCATCATCGATCGAGCCATCTCGGCGAGGGTGCGGTTTATCCTTTCCGCCAAGTCGTTCTGCTGCGGCGAGTACGGGGCACTGGTCTGATGCACGATCCCGCTCAACGCGCAGAACTGGTTGAACCTCTGGCTGGTGTACTCACCTCCGTTGTCACTACGGAGACGCTTGACCTTGTAACCCGTCTGAGTCTCAGCGAGGGCCTTGAACTCGCGAAACCGATCGAATAGCTGGGCTTTTGATGTGAGCAGGTACACGTAGACGAATCTGCTGTAGTCGTCAATGAACGTGAGGACATACAGAGCGCCGCCCTTGGATTTTGGCTTCATGGGTCCCATAACATCAGTATGAACAACTTCAAGAGGGTGACGCGTCTTCACTTCACTGCCGGACTTGCGTGCAAATGGGCTTGTCGTCATCTTGCCTTGGGCACAACCACCACAAACAGCAATCATATGGTCATCTTCATGGTCCAAAGCAGGAAGGCCACCACACACCTTAGACATCGCGAACATCTTCGACGCCGAAACGTGTCCCAGCCTGGCGTGCCACAGCACATTGTCACTGCCTTGTTTGGAGATACCAGTTACTTGAGCAACTTGAGCGTGCTCCAACTGCTCCACGGACCATGCGAACAGTTTGCCACTGCGAAAAATCACTCCGACGGTCTCCCCGGCCATGATGAGCGTAGTGCGATCACGCTCAAATTGCACCAGCACTCCGCGTGCTGTCGAAGCCGGAACCGAGACCAACTTTCTGTCCAGCTGAGGTACATGCAAGACGTCCGTCAACTTGATCACCCGGCCACTCTGAAGCGCAAAGCGCACAGATCCTCTTCCTTTGGCAGGTAGCTGCTGCCCGTTCGCAACTGTGATGCTGATTGGGGACTTCAACTCTTGGTACTCCACGAAGTCCGCCAGCTCGTCCGTCATGTGACAGCTCGCACCGCTGTCAAGCAGCCACGTCGCTGCACGTACTTGGGCGCAGCTCGTCGCCGAGAATACAAACTCATCCCCGGTCTTGTCGTTCTTCAACTCCGGACAGTCCTCGCGCTTGTGACCATACTGGTTGCAGTTGAAACAGCTTACTCGAAACTCACTCTTAATCGGCCGACGTCCTCGACTACCACCGCTGGTACTCCGACCACCACGACGCGAACCAATTCCGCGTCCACGGCCACCACGACCACCACGACCACCACGCTCGCGAGTCGACGCCTTGAACGCCTGCTCCTTCTCCTCGCGTTTCTTTATTACTTCGAATTCACGACGCAGCATCTCCTTTGCGTCCAGCAGCGTAACTTTGTCGTGGGCCTCAATGATGCGAACCATCGCATCGTACTCAGGGGGCAGACTTCCGAGCAAAATGAACAGCTTCTCGTCCTCGGGCATCGTCTCGCCGACAGCAGCCAATCGAGCGCACAGATCATCGAAGCGTACGATGTGCTTCATCAGATCCTCTCCAGCGCCCAGCGCAAATTCATGCAGTTGCTTCCGCAGTTGAACCCGGTTGTGAAGCGTCTGCTTCACGAAGAACATACGCAGAGTCTCCCACGCCTCGTGCGCCGATGCCGCGTCCCGGATCATGGATTGGTACGTCGGACTTAGCATCTTCGCCATTACCGCCAGCGCCTTCATGTCGGCGGCCTCCCACTCCTCCGTCTCGCGGCGCGCTGCGTCTTCTGGCTTCATAGCGGCGATGTGTACTTGGAGACACTTCCTCGCCAACGCCATGCGAGCGTTAAACTCCCACATGAAGTAGTTGTCGTCGATGAGTATCTCGTTCGGGTTGGAATCGTTTGAGCTCATAACCTTTAACTTGGACTTGTCAATTGCAGCGCAGAATGGAAAGTGAGATTTAAACTGAGAGTTAAGCTGTCATCTCTTCGTGGCTCTATAATCTAGAATCCCTGGAAAACCTGATGAGTCATTCGCGAAGCTTCGATCCTGTGCAAGTTGCCTTTGTGTGTAATGCACAATCTGTGACATGGTGCGGCATCACCGATTTGCACGATGCTCAACAGCGGTAAAGCTGTAACCTATATGAAATAATATATTCTGGTTCTGTACGCGTAATATTTGAACAGCGTACCCCGTATTTTAGAACTGGTTTGAGACTAATACCTGTAGTATTGAAGTGCAGGTGTGCCTAGTAAGAGAAAACGCGCTAAGTTCGGTAGGCTCTGCTGACTTGGACTACTTGAATAACGGATACTCGTGCTTGAACCTTGCCCTGCCGACAACATGGAAGAAACCACAGTGTGCAACTTCTGTGTAGCACCTACTACAGCAGTACTACAGTTAACGACATCAAGCGTTCATGTTTGTTTTATAAACTCGCAGCAGTGATTGACATGTGAAAACTAGCTGAAGTTATGGTGTCACCAACCCGATTCGCTCTATCAAACGCTTGGTAAGTGCTTATTCATGTAAGCGACAGTAGCAACAGCTCCACCAGTCAGCAGGCCAAGACCAAGCAGAAACAAGAGTGCAACCCCCGCCTTACCCTTCTTCCTCATATGCGTCGAATATTCACTTCCACCGTGTCCTGAAGGACTTGAATTCAAATACATCGCCGAGACAGCGATGGTTTGTCCTCCGGTCCTCTCCTCGTCGCTCGGTCTCCCTCTGAGATTGCGGACATTGCTGTCAGAATCACTTAGCTCAGTGTGCGCGGCGTCATTGGTCGCGGCGGTATCCTCAGCGCTGGTTAAGCCCATGCTGCTCGCGACGAAAGTAGCCACGACCAGGGCCAAATAGAAGGCGAATCGCATTGCTGTCGGTCGAGCAAGTTCTTGAATGGCCTTAGATTCGGCTTTGCGAAGTGAGTGTTGCACATCACGGATTTGTCTGTCTGAGACAAATCCGTACCAGTAATCAGTCCATCGCCTACATGTATATGTACTCATGAGGGCAACTTTCTACTGCTGCAGTTCTCATTCCGCAATTTCTCCTCCAGTCCTCAAGACCCAGCAACCAACATCCAGCCATGCGTCTCTTCAACGCGACCGTAGCACCAACAGTGAGGACCTGGGATTCCTCGCTGCTCATGATTCCCCCTCCACTAAGAGGAACACGACAGTCAGAATACATTACTCGCCTTGGCGTGGGGCCCTAATCGACAGAACAAGGACCTCAGAGAGGACCCGCTGTAACGGATCTGGATCACCTCACCACACGCAAGACCGAAGGTAAAAGACCGAAGTGAACAGCTTCGCGGAAGACAGGCAGAACCTTTGTAGGTCTGCTTACCACACTGAGGCTTCCATAGGAAAGTTTTAATGCACAATTGGAAGGCCGTTTACCACTCAAACGCGACCGTTGTGGTTCTTGCGGCCGTCCTCCTTGCAAGTGGCACAGCAGTGTCAAAGGCCGATCAGACCAGTGTGTCGAACGTGGACGTTGTTCACTCCTCGCATGTTCTCACTGGTGAGGACAAAAGATTTCTTCGCAGCAACCAAGCGCCGGGTGCCGAAGATGAACTTCCCGAATACGAGGAAGAGAGGGTTAAATTTCCCTTTGCTGGTGTGGATACTTTGTTCGCCGCCAAGACTTTTCAGAAGATGAGCAAAGATGAAATTTACCGCTACAACATGTTTAAGGAATGGGCAGCACGTGGTGTTCACGAGGCACACATCGGCGAGCATGCGCAGGATTCGATCCACGAGCTGTACAAAGCATACCTGCGTTTGCATCAAGCAAACAGGACTTAAGCACGCCCCACAACACCGCCCAAAGAGGGCCACGATAGGCGGGGGGCTCTATCGCCTCGCTGCGTTCTACGTATCTGGGAAACACAAACGCGGTACTGTAGGAGGATCACACAAATTTGTGTGGACTTTAGAGGACGACCACTTCAAAGCTTTTGAATCTGACGGTACTAAATCTGGGGAAATCGAACGTGGTAGATTCACTTGAAAAAATATTGGAGCGATTTCCGCTGCAGTTTGCGCCGGAATAAATCCCAGACCCAGGAGCAGGCATGCGATAAAGGGCTGGAATAAACGACAGACGTCTATGACGGAATAAAGCCACAGATTTGGGAATAAACACCAGCAAAAAGGAAATCACCACCAGAGATATGGGTGGAATCACCCACCATTAAATCGGGCCAAATCACCACTATAATAATTGGTTTGCGGGCTGTTGGCCCGCCGGATTCGCAGTTCGGTAGTTTTCGAAAACTAGGGCGTCTGCGACTTTGATTGGGAGTACCCAATTTGCCTAGTATAAGCAGCGCTTTCGCACGCGACCTGCTAGTAGCAGTGCTACTGCACCGATGCGTCGATTTCTATCATGCTGTTCTGCTACATGCAGTAGCAGTACCGAAGCCGTCCATTGTTATCGTGCTGATGTGCTAGTAGCAGTGCTACTGCACCGATGTGTCCATCTCTAGTGTATTATGCTGCTCTGATACATGCTGTAGCAGTGCTACTGCACCGATGCGTCCATTTCTAGAGTATCATGCTGCTCTGATACATGTAGTAGCAGTACTACTGCACTCGTACCGCCGATTTCTTCAGTTGTATCATACTGATGTGCTACATGCAGTAGCAGTGCTACTGCACCGATGCCGTGCATTGCTATCATGCTGATGTGCTAGTAGCAGTGCTACTGCACTGATGTGCCAATTTCTAGTGTATCATGTGTTGGAATTCCGATGCAGACACGGCGACCGTGACTATGTTGCCGTGTGACTACGTGGAGACCCGGCAGTTTAGCAGATCTGTGATGAGCATAGTGAGACCAAGATATGCGGGTCTTTTACTTGGGAAGCGGCTCAAGCCCGCTTAAGAATCGTTAGAGCTTGGGAGCTGTAGCGATAGTGATTCAATCTTACTTTCTTTTCTTTTCCATCCTGGTGCGGGCTCCTGGTTATACGGATCGAGTGCAACTTCGAACAGGGTTATGAGCCCAAGCCAAGAAGTGGCCTACGGACTTTCGACTGCGAGAAGGTGATCCAAGATGACGGAGCCATTGAAGTATACGAGCGATGGCGTTCCAAAGAACTGGAACGGAAAAGACTGGCAGCAGTATAAGTGGGCGATGATGATTGTCTTCACGAAGAAGAAGCTCGTCGACGTCGTGGACGGTGCCGTGACGAGAGACATGCTGACGTCTGCAGAGACTGAAGCAGATTTTGATGACAGGCAATTAACGATCATGCAGCTTATTGGGATGTCGTTGCCAGCGGACATTTTTCATCAAGTCCGAGACAAGACCACGGGAACCGACATGTGGAAGGCGTTGTGCGTAATCTATGAGAGCAGGGCAAACAAGACGACCATGGCTCATAGAGCGGAAAGCATTCGGCACGAGCTTGAGATGTTGAAGTTGGCCCCGGGTGGAGATGTCAACAAGCACTTGAGTAAAATGTTCAACTTGAGAACTGAATTGTTATCGTTGAATTACCAATTTGATGACATTACGATGGTGGAGTTGATGCTGAATAGCTTGCCTCATCAGTACGAGTTTGAAAGCCTGAAGAGTGGAGTTCGGTACAATAGTGCGGACAACTTCATCAAACCGGAGCGCACCCGAGAATTGATTCGCGTCGCTGATTCGCGCCAGAAGGCCTACCAGGTAGCCAGAGGTGGACAGCGGGTCGGACCAAAGACTGGTGGCAACGGGGTAGAGGGCAACAAGCCGAAGACTGAAGAAGGCCAACCGCATGGAAACAAGACCAAGGACTGGAAGAAGAAGCGAGTGAAGAAGTGCTACAAATGTGATAGTACTGAGCACCTGAGGAGTGATTGTCCTCAAAAGGCGAAAGGTTCGGAAGGTGGCGGAGCCCATGCTGCTGAGCGGAAGCGGAAGCCGCGTGCGAACATGACAACCCGGCGGGAGGATAACGAGTCGGGAGGCTCATCTAGCGAGGATGAAGAAGCGAACGAAGCTACCAGTCTTCTTGACACGCTGCTGCTTGATGCAGGAACGCCAGACGACGTCCCGAATGACGAACCTGGCAGCACGAGCGATGCAGGGAACCTCGTTGACGACCAAGATGATGGGATCAGCGATGGTGAGAGTGATCATGAAGAGACAGAGAGTATTAATAATTCGCGGAGTAGTTGGTGGTACTTTGATACCGCAGCTAATGTTCACGTTACGGGCAACCCATTGGACTATGTGACTTTCACCCCGGATTCTCATGAATCTCAGCATGTGCAAGGAGTAACCCCGGCGTTGGCTTCTCGAATTGCTGGAGTAGGAACTGTGGAGCTAATTACAAATGTCGATGGCGAACAAGCTGTTGTTTATCTGAATGATGTGTTCTTCGTGCCTGGGGCTACGGTAGATTTTATTTTGGTTCGTATACGGAACTGATCTGGTCTATGATTGGGTTGTTGTCGCGTCGATGATCGGATCTGTGATCGGGAAACTAATGGTAGGCTGGAGGCATCGTAGATGCAGTGTTCGCTACTCAATCAGTCGTGAAGTTGCATCAAAGGTCTCAAGTGGCATGGAGGAAGGTGTCAACGCAGTCGTGGTAGACGAGCAAATGGGGGCCGAGGTGCTGGAGAGTGACAGCGGCCCTCAGCCGCCGGTTGAAGACACGAGCAGCCACGCCCCGAGACGTGCTGAGCGCACAACGTGTTACTTCAAGGGGTACAAGTATACTCGCGCCTGGGCTTCTTCGCGCAAGATTGTATACCGATGTTCTAAGTTTCGAGCGGGTTGCGGCGGCAAAATGGAGTTCCGGATTGCGTCCATGGGCTACACCTGCGTCAAGGCGCACAGTTGCAGCGCGACAGCTGTAGTTAGCTCCATCACCAACGTTGAAGCTGAAATGAAAGCGCAAGCTGACCTCTTAGCAATTGAGCATGTTGCGTGGCCTGTACGTCGCGTGTAGGAGGAGCTGCAACGACGTTTCTACTCTACGGACAACCCTGATGTCGTGCGGGGCCTGTCGGAGCAGCAAGTTATACGCCGCGTGCATCATGCAAGACGCCAACACTACTCCGGCAACGTGCACGGTTCAATCGAGATCCCGCCGCTCTCACTCGCGCTCGATGAGGCTGTCACATTTTTCCAGTTTCACTGCATTACACCCAATCGAGACGACCTGACCAAGCCTACTCGTCTTCTGGGTTGGGCGCACCCTGCACTGGTGGCGCTCTTACGCTATCATGGAACGACGCTATTCGTCGATGGAACGTTCAGATGTGTTCCGAGTGGCTACGCGCAATGCGTCGTGTTCATGGTGCATGATCGCGCGTCGGGCGTGTTCGTACCTGTGTCTTACGTTCTGAGCACCTCTCGAACGGCGGACAGCTACTGGGATATGATACACTTCATCGTCCAAGCTACCGATCAGCAGATTGAACCCGCTGAGATTGTCTGCGACTTTGAGGCAGCTTTCATGGATTCCCTTCAAACCCAGTTTCCTAACGCAATTGTGCTAGGGTGCCTGTTTCATATGAAGCAGGCACTCCGTCGCGCTATGAAGCGCTACGCTATTCCGGAAGAGGAGTGTCTAATCGCCATGACGCATGGTGTGTTAGACACACTGACCGTGATTCAGCATGACCACATCGAACGAGGGATTAAATGGGTGAAGCGGGAGATCAAGTGGCGATGCGCGGTAGCTGATGTGACCTATTCGGCAGCTAAATGGGGTGAATTCTGGGGCTATTTCGAACGCACATGGCTCGAGCAGTACTCCATCGAGGTTTGGAATGTGTTTGGGCTGGACAATGAACTGATCGCGAGGACGAACAATCCTCTCGAACGGTTTAACCGGGAGTTAAATAGCAGGTTCCCAACGCCGCACCCCTCCATGGCTACATTCGTCACGGTGATCAAGACGATCTCGCAAGAGTATGTGCGTCGTGTTGCCAACGTCCCTCGTGGCCGTGCTCGACGCGTTGCTCGTGAAGTAATCCAGCTTCCTGAGGTTGTTGACATTTCAGCCGATATAACGAGCGACGTGGAGACGACCGAAGCAGTCGCTCCCTCCGACAACTCCACCGCTTCAGTCAGTGTCGCACTTTAGGTATTGTTAGGTAGCTACTAGCACACTCCTATAATTCAGCAACTTCACCACTACACACTTGCTGCACCATGACATTAATCAGTTCACACATCCGATCAACAGTCCTGATCATAGACCAGATCAGTTCCGTATACGATCCAATTTAGAGCTAACCGGGGCTACGCATGGGCTATTGTCGATTGGTTTGGCCGCAGAGCAGGGTTTCGACTTTGACTATTACCCTCAAGTGCAATCGTTCAGAGTGCGCGAAGATGGGCGAACAGTCATTATTGCAACACCCCATGATGCAACCTGGGCATTTCAAGTGACACACCCGATGAGTGATGATTTGGTTGCGCCGCCGGATGGTCCACTGTGTAACTTCACTGCTGCAGAGGGAGTGGCATCGATGAAAGTATGGCATGAACGTTTGTGCCATACATGCTCGCAGTATTTGAAAATGATGGTGGACAAAGATCTTGTTCGTGGCATGATGTTTCGCCGGCGGGAGCTGGGAGCCTGCGATGCCTGTCACATTGGCAAGCAGAAACAGAGAGCACACCGAAAGAAGCTGAACCGAAACATCATGAAGCCGAATCAAGTTGTCTATGCTGACTTGCTGATTCCGAGCAAGGACAACGGAACCAAGTACGAGGCCGTCCTTGTAATTATGGACGGGTACTCGAGGTTTGTTATGATTCACTTGCTGAAAAGCAAATCCAGTACCGTTGTTAACCAGCACATGAAGGAGTATGTCTTGTGGGCGGAGCGTCAAGCTGGGAGACACAAGATTGAGCAAGTGCTGACGCGGACGGTGAACCTGAAGTACAGAGTCCACCAAGTTCAGACGGATAAGGGTGGTGAGTTCGTGAATACAGACATTGATGCCTGGTATAAGGCACATGGAATCGAGCACATACTCGTGGGTCCAAAGAGTTCGCAGCTAAACCTATGTGAGCGCACCCATCAGTCTCTGGTTGAGATGACGAAAGCGACGATGCATGATGCTGGCTTTCCACGGAGCCTGTGGCCAGATGCGCTACGGAATGCAGTGTACATTAAGAACCGCACATATAACAAGGGTACACAGGGTATACCCTACGAGATGATGTTTGCTGTGAAACCTGATTTGCGTCATATCCGCAAGTTCGGCGCTCTCGCGTACGTCCACGTGCCAGTCACTCCAGGGCGGAAGAAGCATCATGATAACGCAAGACTGGGTTTCGTTTTGGGTTATGCAGAGGATGTGGTAGGCTGCAAGGTCTATTTCCCTGAGAATCGAACTGCAAAGTTTGTATCGGACCTTCGTGTTACGGAAGACGTGATGTACCGAGACCGTCATGGCGTCTCGTTGGAGGACGACGACTTGGAGTCTCTGCATTTCACGCGTGCCGCGGAAACGCCCACCCCGAGTGATGGTGAGTCGACGCTTGATGAACCTACCATGACATCGGCTAATGATGATGACACTGTCGCTGCGACTGTGGTGAGCGAGACCATGGCCAGTATCACTATGGACCTCGAGGGAGGCGAGGCGTGCGCAGCTCCAAGCGCAGTTCCGACTCGCACTGCACAACGACACGTCGAGCTCAGTGAAATGCGCGCGACCACGTGCAAGGCGAGCACAGCAGATCTAGGTGGTATCACTGCCGCATTGCCAAGTGTGGAGACGAGGGCACATACTCCAGCCGATGTCTCGAGTGCGCAAACGGAAGCGCAGCAGGTGTCCACGGGTCACCAGAGTGAGGAACTTGCAGGAACTGATGTACAACATGAGAATTTGGGTCTACCGATAGGAAGCGAAGCTTCGATGGAGATGAAGACAGATCAGTCGCTACAGCCTGTGCTACAATCTGAAGACGGTAATGAAACTGGGTGTTCGGCGTCGGAACTATGTGATGGGAGTGAATCAGTTGTGAGTGTATGTGGCACTGCAGCTGATGATGCTGAGCTCATTGCGGAAGACGAGGAGCCTGCGAATGAAGACGACGATGAGACTGTCGTGGCGAGTGTGTGTGGAAAAATTATGGGAAAGCGTCGACGTGATGAGACTCCTTCTGAGGAGATTCGCGTGGAGCTGAGTGCGGCTAAGCAGGAACCGAAGCGCAAACGGACAGGGCTTCGCGAATATCACGAGCGCAAGAAGCCTGCCTACTTCGAAGACTACGTGGTGAATGTAGCGCAGCGCACCACACGCATACTTGGCAAGAATGGCCGGCCGATACGGGGTAGTGATGTGCGAATCCCAAAGAATCGCCGAGCAGCTTTGCGTAGCAAGTACTGCAACTTATTTTGTGAAGCCGAACTGGAAGAGATGGCAGCATTGAAGGCTCGCCATGTCCTGGAGGAAATTATGTACGAGGATGTTCCTGAGGGTGCAAAGCCGATTAAGACTAAGTGGGTGTACGACACCAAGACGGATAGTCAAGGCTACGTGATACGCTTTAAAGCGAGACTCGTAGCGCTCGGGAACTATCAGCGACCGGGAATCGACTTTCATGACACGTTTTCACCTGTGGCACGTATGTCTTCGTTCCGATTGATGGTTGGGCTAGCTGCAGAGCTGGATCTAAAACTATTTGGTGGCGATATCAACACAGCGTATCTAAACGCGGATCTAGGAATCAAGCAGTACGTGAGTTCGATTGAAGGATTCCCTTGCGAAATCGATGGACACATCTATGTAGTGAAGAAAGCATTGTATGGATTAAGACAGTCAGGACGGGAATGGAATTCCGAGCTGAACCAGTGGATGCTGGATCATGGTTACCTGCGATCAATGACTGAACCTTGCTTGTACTTCCGTCTCGAGGGTGACATGACTATGCTGGTGTTAGTCTACGTAGATGACATTTTGGTGGCGACCAACGCTGAAGAGGAAAAGAACAAATTGTTCGAGGACTTGGACAAGGAGTACGGCATCGAGGACCAGGGCTTGTTGAAGCATTACCTTGGTGTGGAGGTGGAGCAAACCGATGAATGCGTTATCATTCGTCAACGTAAGTACGCACACGAGATTGTGGAGAAGTTTGGCTACGGAGAGGCCCATCTGGTTGGGAACCCGATGGAGGTTAATGCTCGCTTTGAACCCCTCGGTGAGAACGAGGATAGCGATACTAGCTTTCCCTACCGTGAAGCCATAGGAATGCTGATGTACCTGGCGACGAGTACGCGACCAGATCTTGCATTTGCACTGAGCCAACTCTGTCGCTTCGTGGCGAAGCCTTCTCACAAGCATGTGGGTGCATTGAAACGAGTACTGCGGTATCTCGCAGGAACAGAGAACTATGGAATTACGTATACACGACAGGCAGCAGAGTTGAAGAGTGTGGTGCTCGAGGGCTATTGTGACAGTGATTGGGGAAATGATCCCGAAACACGCAAGAGTACTACTGGATTAGTGTTCACTCTGGCTGGTGGGGCAGTGTCTTGGATGTCAAGACGTCAGACCATTGTAGCGTTGTCTACAGCTGAGGCCGAGTATGTGGCTGCATGTGAAGCTGCAATGGAGGCAGTTTCGGAGAGTAACATTTTGCAGGAAATTCTCCCGCAGCAAGATGTGAAACTACGCATTGGTATGGACAGTCAAGCAGCACTTGTGATGGCAACCAACCCTACTTATAGTCGACGAACTCGCCATATCGAACTACGGTGGCACTACGTGCGCGAGCAAGTTGAGAAGGGTGTGATTGACCTGCACAAGGTGTGCGGTGATGTGAATCCGGCAGACATGTTTACGAAGCCGCTCGACAAGCTACGTCTCAAGCGGATGCTGGCACTTGCTGGCATCGGAGGTGTAGATTAGTCGAAGCTGACACTTCGAGGGAGGCGTGTTGGAATTCCGATGCAGACACGGCGACCGTGACTATGTTGCCGTGTCACTTCGTGGAGACCCGGCAGTTTAGCAGATCTGTGATGAGCATAGTGAGACCAAGATATGCGGGTCTTTTACTTGGGAAGCGGCTCAAGCCCGCTTAAGAATCATTAGAGCTTGGGAGCTGTAGCGATAGCGATTCAATCTTACTTTCTTTTCTTTTCCATCCTGGTGCGGGCTCCTGGTTATACGAATCGAGTGCAACTTCGAACATCATGCTGCTGTGTTACATGCAGTAGCAGTGATACTGCACCGATGCCGTTGATTGCTATCATGCTTGTCTGCTAGTAGCAGTGCTACCGCCTTATTGGGATGCTGCTAAGCTGTTTACTAGGTACTGTTGCAGAGCTATGTTCACACATGATATAAAGTTGTACACATCAACTACACTGTTACGCAACTTACGGAACATAGCACAATTATGTTGCCGGATGACAAACATTGATGGGGCCGCAAACGACAGTTCTACGAACTGCGAAATACATGCACAAACATACTTCATGGTCTTGATGATGATACCCTTATCGGTCTCTTTAGGCAGGACTGTTGGTATTTACAACAACAAAAACGTAAAGAGGCTAGCTTCACGACTTGGTGCTTGGCTGTGTAGCATAGGAATCTAGCCGACCAAGCACGCTATGCTTCTCTCTCCGGTTCTGATGTTGCTCCATCATCCTTCAAGCGAGTAGCTTTAGAAAAATTGTCTTCACTTCGATGAACTAAGCGACGTGCGAGTTGATATCCTTACACGCGGCTGCCGATCGGCGAGTTGGCAGCGCGAGCGGTTCTGGCACCAGCGCATTACAGCGAAGATCGCGGCCGCAACCGCCGCGAAGTAATCCGTGACTAAACTTATGCCGATGGCCGTGTTCGTGACTAAACGGATCCTTGGGGATTTGTTCTCGACGCACACATGACGGGAACCAGATCGCAGCCGTGATCAGTGCTGGCTATTACTGTAATGCCGTACATGTACTGTAATGTGGGCATCACTTCTCAAAACCCTTTTATTTTTTTATTTTTATTTTTATCTGTCAAAGCAGGTTGCACTTGTTCACTTCTCAAACCCCACGTTGTGCCCCACGACTCTACCAGTACGACACACTCCCTTCCAGCTTTTCAGCCATGAACTTGTACGCCTTACTTCTGGCTGCCGTGGCCTCCCTCGTTGCGGTCCACGCGGAAGTGACCTATATCGACCACGACCAAGTTCAACCGTTTCCTGAGCCAAAGCCTACCACCGACTCGGAGAAATGTGCTGTCAAGTACAAGCCGCAGTTCCTTGTTTCTTACGGATGCCATCCATACCCAGCCGTCCAAGCCGATGGCGCCGTCAGTGCTGGCCTGAAACGCTTCGGACCTCCAGATGGGGAGTGCACGAAGCCAACGCTAGGCTCTCAAGTGTATTCGCGCTCGGATTGGTACAAGGACAAGTGGGCCATCATGTATGCCTGGTACCTCCCCAAAGGAAAATTCAACAGGTTCGGGAATCGCCACTTTTGGGAGGTTGCTGTCGTTTGGCTTGACAGTCCCTCTCCGAACAACTCAACCATACTCGGCGTGTCGTTGAATTCTGGCTGGCGCAATTTGAAAACGCATAACCTGGTTGACTCCGTGTATTTGGACGGCTCAAGTGTGAAGCTTGACTCTTACAGAGGGTGGAACTTCCCAATTCCAAAGCTGCAGCTCCGAGCAAGCAGGCGAGACGCAGGCCCTCATCACGTGGGAACAGCTGACGGACGAAGCTCGCGACGCGCTCAGCAACGCCAACTTTGATGGTAGGGTTATTAAGGTATGGAGGAGGCAAATGCCACTGACGGACGATGATTTCAATCGCCGACTAGAAAAATCTTGGCCATTTTGATCGCGCCCGGCATTGCGGTTTTAATCGGAGTTACAATCATGTTGACTTCGTTGCCGAAAAAAATGTGTACTGTTGCTTGAAAAAAAATTGCTGTTATATTTCTTGTATTGTGAATGCCTCACTCACCACTGTGATCATCTTGGTCTACCAAAACTGAACTAAGCTCAAGCAAGTTGGACATCTTATGTACGCGGAAGAACTCAAATCGAGTCATGGTCCGTATTGGATCTCGGAGGTATTGTCGAGGTTTTACGAGGAAAAGAGAATCGCGCAGACAAATCCGTGAAAAGCACAGATTGTGAAATCGTGTGGTTGTGAGTGCTCTTAATAGTGGACGGTAGTGAGCGGTTGCGAGGAGCGTAGCCAAAGCAAACCCGCGCGGGGTGCCCGCGAAGCAGGGCCGCGCGGTATTTGCGTAGGCGGGCCCAGCGACGATCATTCCAGCGAGCGGACCCGTTGCCCTGTCCAGTAGTTAGTTTTTCTACTGCGGGGGTCTGGGGGTGCAACCCCCAGAACACTTTATTAGAAGGCGGTGGAAGGTATACCGGTTTATCTGTGCGGTTCCCGCTAATCTCTGTGCTTTTCCTTATTTCGTCTGTGCGTTTCTACCGTTCTCAGGTTTTACACAAAATCGAAGGCACCCAAAAGTGGTACAGTGGACCGATTCCCGTGGGCTATTTTCGTACAGATTTCGTGTCTAAAAACTCGGGTACAGATCTCGTACAGCCCGCAGGCCACTTGCTGTCTAAATGTATAGATTCGGTACAGACCCGAGAAGCCACTTTCAAGCTGAAGTGGCCCTCACCCACGCTCGTCAATTGCACTCCCTGGCAAGCTCAACCACTCAGCACTGCCCAGCAGGGCTTCAGAGATTCCTATACCATGGCGCTGCTAACTATCATCGATGAACCACGAATGGGATCGCGTCCGCCATTTGTGCAATGGGCTCCTTGCGGTAGTCGAGGGCCATGGTATATGTTGTCATGCCGGTGTCACCGAGTGGGAAGACTCGCTGCCCTGTCACCCGTGTTCTAGCGGTTGGAATTAGCCAAATAATTTTGCAAAAGACCCACAACGTAACTTTGAAGAACAAGGCCGGCTTAAACGCAGCGTCATTTCCTGGCAGGAGACAGAAGCAGTCTGGCGAGGGCGTATTTACAGGGATCTCGAGTTCCGTGGCAAATCCACCGTCATCAGACTGCTTCTGTCTCGCTGACACCGCTTGCGGGTGGCCTCGCCCTGTGCTGGCATTGCGGTGGCAGCGCTCGTAGACTCGTCGATGACTCGTCTTCGTCGTCCGCACTATGCGTGCCAGTGTCAACAGCCCCAGTGACCAGTGCAGGAGTGGTAGAGCAATATTCACCATTCTAGCCATACCATCTACACATCTAGAAATCTGTCGGAGGGGGGTACCCTCCGACAGAAGTGAAATCTGTCGAGTCGACGGTGGACTCGAGTTGTCTAGAACTGGCCGTTTTATGGAATTCTGTACGAAATCTGTACAAAATGGCCGCGACAGATCCTACGGGAATCGGTCCAGTACATGTATTGTCGGGGCCAAAAATGAAGGGCCGATCTTTGATTTCACCATGACCATGTCAACTTTCCTTAGAGCTTCAGCGCCTGAGGTTTTCTCCAAGAATTCTGGACAGCACTACACCGTTCAGTGTGGCAGCCGAGTGGTTCCGTCTTTTCCGCTTCGGCCTGAAAGCATACGCACCACAATCGGAGCTGTGGAACCCGCCGGGTTCTGCTGGTCCGTCGGAATCGATTGTGCAACGAGACTTTGTATCGGCGACAATGGCAGAAGACGTGGTCGTTCACGTCGGACGCGGCGTTGAAGCGGTGCTGGAAGGCTGAATGCTCACGTCACTGACGCTGCCAGACTTCGATGCTGAAATTGTTCGCTTTGACGCTGGTCCTGCTGACTCCGTCATCGCCACGTGCAAAATCCGCATCGTCATCGCTGAGTGTACGATACGTCGCGTGTTTTCGCACCTGACACACTGTACCAGAGGAAACACAATTGTTTCCAAGCTGCTAGGACGAGAGTTCGTGGTGCACAGCTCGACAGTGTTCAAGTGGGACAAGCAGCGGGGACGAATGCAGAGCGTGCTCCACACGTCCGATCTACTAACTCCAATGATGCACTTCTTGAAAACCCTTGACGACTTGGCTTTCGTCTTCGGCGACGCTCGAGTTACACAAGAGTGTCGGTTGATTATTGACCTAATCCTTAGGCAGGGCCGACAAACCAGCTCAAATGTACTACGTAGTATTATTCATTATATTCATTCCACTTCATGTGGTTCAAGAACGCAATATCCAACTATTCCTACACACAAAGTCATCATTTATCTAGTTGTCGATAGCATTCTGCGTTGAATGCCGCTGGCGCGTTTTGTATTGACGCCAACGCAGCGACAGCAACGCGTAGCCGACGAAGAAGTACAGCACCGTGAGCTCCAGCAGAATGATGCTGTCGCTGCGTGCATCGCGAGACTCCATGCTGTAGTGCGACAGTACTTCATCACCCGAGTGGGCAATGCACCCGTCGTCGTCTGCGAACGAGCCCGATCCGGACTGACTGAACGCGTAGTCGTCGCCCACAGTACCAGCGAACGCAACGCTACCACTTCCACTGCCATCGCCGCCACCGCAGGCGAGGAAGGCGATGCGGCCCCAGAAGAGCTTCATGAGCGCCTCATAGCCGTACTTGACCGGCGAAATGTAGTGCAGCCAGATGAGGTAGTCCGGCACGTCGTCCACGTTGATCAGCAGTCCACCGAAGACGACGAACAGGATCAGCAGCAGCATGTAGACGATCAACGCCACACGCACGCGACGGAACAGACCAAGCAGCAGACTCGCCATGCCCGCAGCACTCCAAGCAGCGAGCCACATCACCAGCTGCATGAAGAAGTAGAGCTTGAAGCCGTGGCCGATGCCGATCAACAGGTAGGCCGGCACGAACAGCAGAATCGACAGCACCATCATCGCCGGCAGCTCCGTGAACACCTTGGTGAGGTACCAGCACGCCATGTAGTAGCGTCCGCTTCGGTGCTCGCGCTCGGCGACTGCCATCTCACGCGGCAGGAACACGAAGGTCCTGTACGCGTTAACCAGCATCTGCAGCACGACGAGGAAGAAGAAGGCGCCGGCCCAGTTCTGAATGTCCTGCTGCTCGTCCAGATCGAGCTGCAGGAAGATGAGTCCGAAGATCACACCGAGCACGATCATCCAGAGCGCGTGCCAGCCGAAAACCGCGCGGTAGCGAGCAAGACGCAGCACGTGGCGCTGGAAGAGCAGCGAAAGCTGACCGCAGCATCCAACACGACGGCGATGAACCCCCGCGCTCTGCTCGTCCTCCTGCTCGTCTCCGTTGTCCGCCAGACACAGCTCCGAGTATCGCGTAGACCAGGCCTCCTTGAAGAGCGTCGCCTGGCCGGCATCGCCCACGGATACTTGGCGGATGAAGTAGTCGACGGGGCTCATGTACTGCGGGCACGGGTAGCCCAACGAGGCGAAGTACGGCACAGCCTCCCGCACCTTGCCATGGTACACGGCTGCCCCACCGGCGAGCAGGTACAACGCGTCGAACAGCGCGTACAGGTGCGAGGACGGGTGCGTCATCGTCACCAGCACCGTGCGTCCTCCACGAGCCAACTGGCGGAGCTTCAACACCACGCGCTGCGAAGAGTAGAAGTCCATTCCGCGCGTGGGCTCCTCAACCAGCAGCACCGACGGGTTCGTGAGCAACGCCGTCGCAATCGCCAGCATCTTGCTGTCCGCAGCGGACAAGTAGTGGATGAGCATGTGGCGCTTCGACGCGAGCTCCAGCTCGTCCAGAACCATCTCCACACGCTCTGCCTCGAGTTCGCCAGCACAGCTCAGTCCGCAGCATCCGCTGGACTTGCCAACCACCAGCTGAGCCTGGAACTGCAGGTGCTCCTCCACCGTCAACGTCTCGTAGAACAAGTCGTCGCGCGCGACGTACGCAGCGCGCTCCGCAATCTTCTGCGGCCCGGACACTGCACCGTTCAATGTCACTTTGCCCTTCAGACGCTTCTGGAGTCCACCGAGACTCTCCAGCAGCGCCACGTTCGACTCGCTCGATGGACCCGTCACGAGAACCAACTCGCCACACTTGGCCGAGCCGCTAGCGTCGCTGAGCAGATACTGCTGGTCGTTCTTGGTCTTCTTGTCGCTTTGAGCCTTGAGCCACAAGCTGCTCCAGCCCAAGGTGATCGCGGGCGCGTCACAGACTCCGTGGGCGCCAACACGCGGCGTCTCGACGCGGATGTAGCAGTTCTCCGCCTCGGCAGCGGACGAGCTGTGTTGACTCTTCCTCTCAACGACGCGGTGCACGCTGCTACGCGTGGTCGCGTGTTTCTCGCTCGTCGTAGCGTTGACGATACGCTGCTGCGCACTGCCCAACGCTCCCTTGAAGCTCCAGTCGTAGCGCCACTGCAGGCCGCTGACACGCTTGTTCGCTAGCGCAAGAAGGAACCAGAAGGCGAAGAAGAAGAAGGCGAAGCAGATCGCCAACAGGATGAGCGAGTCACCTAGAGCCGAGCGGTTCTCCATGCTGTAGTACTGCAGCACTCCGTCACCCGTGAGAGCCACGCAGCCCTCCACAGTCCAGTCGCAATCGATCGAGTCGACTCGCTTCCAGAAGAGCTTCATCAAGGCCTCGTAGCTGTACTTGACCGGGGAGATGTAGTGCAGCCACACCAGCCAGTCCGGGATGTCCGTCACGTTGATGAGGAGCCCACCGAATGCCACGAACAACACCAACAACACGGCGTACACGATCAACGCGAGCGTGACATGGCGTAGCACGCCGAGCGTCAGGAATCCGAGGCCGATCGCAGCCCACCCAGCGAGCACCAGCACGATCTGCATGTACACGTAGAGCTTGAAGCCGTGGCCGATACCGACGAGCAAGAACACGGGCACGAACAAGGCGATCGACAGGATGATCAGCGCCGGAAGCTCAGCGACGAGCTTGGTGACGTACCAGCAGAGCAGGTGGTACCAGCCTCCACGGTATTCCTGACGCTCTCGCAGAGCGATGGCGGTCTCCCTCGGCATGAACACGAACGTCCTGTAGGCGATGAAGAGCATGAGCACCACGACCACGTAGAAGAAGCACCCGGAGAAGTTCTGGATCCCCTTCTGGTCATTCAGATCGAGCTGCAGGTAGACGAGGCCAAAGACGACGCCGATCAACAGCGCAGCGAGCAGGTGCCACCAGAAGACGAAGCCATAGCGAGAGAGTCGACGGACGTGGCGCGTCCACAGCAGCCACAGCTGACCGCAGCACCCCATGTGGTAGTAGCGGTGCTTGTGGTCGTAGTCGTTCACGACAGCGTCTTCGCTTGCGGCCGCCGCTCGCGCGGCGTTGTCAGCGTACACGGCAGCGTTGCGGTTCGCCCACGCGCGCTTGAGCATGTCGACCCGAGCAACGCCTTCGTCGTCCGAAGCTCTGTCGCCGACGACCATTTGAAGCATGAAGTAGTCCATCGGACTCATGAACTCGGGACACTGGTACCCGATGGTCGAGAAGTAGGCGACGCAGTCCGCCGCCTTGCCGTCGTACACACACGAGGCATCGGCCACCAGGTACAGCACGTCGAAGAGCCCGTAGAAGTGCGAGGACGGGTGATGCAGCGTCACCGCCACAGTCAACCGCTTCTCGAACGCGAGCCATCGCAGCTTGGCGACGATCTTCTCGGCGCTGAACGTGTCGAGACCGTCGGTGGGCTCCTCCACCAGCACAATGGACGGGTTCGTCAACAGCGCAGTGGCCAGCGCCAGCAGCTTGCGCTCGCCCCGCGTGATGCCCCGAAGGGAGATGCCGCCACCGATCAACTTGTCCCGGCAGTCGGACAACCCCATGTCCTCCATGACACGCTCCACACGCTCCAAGCACATTGCATCTGAGTGCGTGCGACGCATACGAAGCTGCGCCTGGAGGACGAGGTGCTCGTGCACCGTCAGCGTCTCGTAGAACAGGTCCTCGCGCATGACGTAGGCAACGTAGCGGTTCATCTTCTCGTTCCATTGCCGTCCGTTGACCGTCACGTTGCCCTCCATCGCGTCTTGATACCCGGCGAGGCACGAGAGCAGAGCGAGACTCTCGTCCTTCGACGGGCCGGTGATGACCAGGAACTCGCCGGACTTCAGAGACCCGCTCACATCGTCTAGAACGACTTCGGTGCTTCCCGACGGAGAAGTGCCGGTCTTCCAGCTCTTGCGGTTCAGGCGCAGATGACTCCACGCAAGCGAGCACGGCGTGACAGCCCACGCGTCTTCGTCGTTGAGGCCATGACTGGGTCGGGGACTCTCGATTTCAACGTAGTGCTCGTCCAGCTCGATGTCCGGCTCGGCGCCGTCGATCAACACCGTCGTGCGGCGTTCACTATCTCGAATCTGCTTCTGTTGAGGCGCAGCAGCAGCCCCGAAGTGTGTGGGCGTGGCATCGGACGGGATACTTCTGCGAGTCTCCTCAATCTGTACGACAGCAGCTGCAGGCTTCTGGTCATTGGGCTCTTCACGCTCGACGCTTTCGCGCTCAACGGGCTGCTGGGAGTCGGTCACGACCGCGATATCCACAGCGTCGACAGCAGGTACAGAGCGGTGGAGGTGGCCAGACTCGAACTTCTCCTCCTCTTCCACGGTCGTTGTGGTCACGGAGGTCACTAGAATCCCAGCAGCCATTGCGTTGTCTCGCGGAGACTCGACGACAGCAACTTGGCTGCATGCAACAGGCGAGCGGAGTTTGTCCGCGGCAGACATGGGCTCGAACTTGGACTCGGGGCCGTACGTGGCACCCTCGGCTGCTGCGTACGAGAGCTGGGTCGGGTTTTGCTGGTCTTGCTGGCGCCAGAACTGACGAGCTTCGCTGGGACTAAGCACTGGGGTGTGTCCGACAGCATCAGTAGTCGACGTCTGCTGCTCGCTGTTCACACTTGTGGTAACTACGGGGACTGCAGCGGCACCAACAAGACGCTCTTCCTCCTCCTTGAGCTTTTCTTCTTCACTCAACGGCGACTTGGGCTTGTCGCCGCCCCAGAACTTCCAGATACTGCGGCCAGTCTTACGGTGAGGGATGTCGGAGGGTGACTCGGACTCCTCCATCGTCACGGTGGTGGTCTGCATGCTTGTCACGACGAGAGGAGTGACGTCCGGAGCAGCGATATCGACCGGAGCTGCAGATTTCTCATCAATAGGCAGCTCCCCACCCTCGGACGTCGGGATGTGAGCAGCAAGCTGCGAGTGAGGCTCCTTAGTCTCCAGAACCCCCACCACAACTGCGTCAGTGGCAGCTGCAAGTGCGGCAGTTTGAAGCGCATCGGTATCACGTGGAGACTCGGGAGATGTGACGGTCTCAGCCGCCGACTTGGGCTCCGGGACATCGACAACGTCGGCGTGAGCATCGACGATAGAGCCGACAGGCGTCTTCTCTTCCTCCAAATCCTCCGACGCGTTAATCTCATCGAACGTGGCGGTGCCAGGGCTGTCCGCCTCGCCTTTATGAGCAGCAGACGGCTCTTGCTGAGCTTCATCGACCGAGTGAGAAGAAGTGACCACAGCGCTGGGAGCAGCAGGAGCTTCCACAGTAGGAACCTCCTCAACCTTCTCCACCTCCTCTGGCTGTGCCTCGCTCGAGACTGCGCGCGGTTTCTTCGGCTCTGACTTGCCAAAGAAGCCCCAAAATCCTCCTTGAGACTCTTCTTCGGCCGTCTCCGTCGTGGTCGTCGTCGCTACAACCACGTTCGGAGCAGACTCCGACGTTGTCTCGCCAGGTTGGTGGCTGTCAGCCAAGGCAGCAGCGGTGACGGCGCCTGTTGTAGCACCAACAACTGGGGCTGATTCAATGACTTCTTCACTCTTGGACGGTAGTGCGACCTCAGCGTTCGGCTCGACAATCGTTGCAGTAGCAACGCCCTCAGTCGCCGTCGACATGACGACAGTAGCGGTGCTGTCAGATCCGCCAACCGGGGCGTCCTCGTCAACGTGAGCCTCTAGAATAAGCGCCTGGGGTTCAACGTCGGGATTCGTGTCCTTGAGCTCCTTCACCTCGGTTGGCTTTGTCACTACGGAGTCCACTGGGGCAGCTTCTTCCTTGCCGAAGAAACCCCAGAAGCCTCCTCCGCTGCTGCGGCGGGCGTGGCGCGGGCTGACAGGAACAGGGGCGTCAGACGGAATCGCAGATGCAACCGGCTCAGAGACTTCGTCTTCCACAGCATCGGGTTGGTGCTGTGCAGGTTCGTTTTTGGGTGCGACAGAGCTGTGGACAACCGCAGCCGTAGCAAGAGTGGCGCCAGCCACGCCACCAACAACGGCCGAACGCAGCGCGTCGTTGTGAGGTGAATCCACAGAGGAACCGGTGGTGATCTCGTCCGACGTGGCAGTGCGCGTCTCCTCTCCGACAACATCAGGAGCTTCGAACGACGCAGCGGCTGAAGCGGCTTCCACCGGCAGCTTCTCATCGCTCAGCGACTCCATGGACTCAGCAGCGTTCACTTGAGGAACCTCTTCGACATCGTACGATGCTTGAGGTGTCATGAACTCGTCCTCGTCCTCATCCAGAGACTTGCTGCTGTCAACAACCGTCGACGTCACAATTGCAGCACCAGCTACGGTAGCGACAGGAGTAACCTTCGGGGCTTCTTGACCACCAAACACAACGTCCGTGCTGCCACTGGTGACGGTGTTGGTCGTCGTGCTGGTACGAGAAGTGTCCGGAATGGCCGCTTTCTCTTCAGACTCCACAGCTTGATTATCTTCTGTAGGCTGCTCGGGGGTTGAGTCTCCCCCCTCCTCCTTGGTGAAGTAGTCCCAGATCACACCCGGCGTAAGGCCGATCTTCTTCGTAGCCTCGGGACTCGTTGATCCTTCCTGCGGTTCCGTCACAACCGTCGTCATTTGGCTCTGGTTAGACGTCGTGACGTCCTGCGGCTGGGCTGACGAGGCCACAGTACGAGAAACAAGTCGTCGCGTTTCGCTGCCAGGAATCACGATGCGGTCCGACACGGAGTAGCCACCGCGAGTGGATCCACCGCGACTGGAGCCCCCGACAGACTCGTCGCTGCTTCCAGTTCCCTCGCTCTGGACAAACTCCGCGTCGATGTCCAGGTCGTCCTCGACGCCAGCTTCAGCACTTGAGCCCGCCGTCCCCTTGCGAACGACCATGCGTCGAACCACACGCTGCGGAGTCACCACCCGCCGAGTGATGATGCGACGTCCAGGGGTGCTCTGCGTCGTCACCGTTCTCGTAGTGAAGCTGCCACTGCTGGCGAGGTCCACGTCGCCATCCACAGACTGCACGTCGTCTTCAGAGTCGGCGCCGGAGCTCGAACCAGCCGTGTGGACGACCGTGCGCCGAACGACTTTGCCCGGAGATGCCACAACGCGCCGTGTCACCGTCCGTCGACTGGACGTGGAATTGTCGCTCGTGACGCTGCTGACGCTGCCCGTGAAGCTCCCAACACTCACTAGAGAACCACCTTCTCCTTCAATGACCTGACCGTCCGCGTCCACGACCTGCTCCACAGGAACCCTCGTGCCGTCCTTCCGAACGAGCATGCGTCGAATCACTCGACGCGTGACCTTGTGGCCCCCAGCAGCGTCGGACGACGTGGCCGCACTGAAGCTCCCGGTTTTGGATACTTCTCCACCTTCAGTCGAAACCACGTTACCGTCGGCGTCGACGTACTGCACTTCCTCGTGCAATTCTCCGTCCGCCCCTCTCCTGCGAATGACCACGCGCTTGAGCGTCTGCCCAGGCGACACAACTCGTCGTGTCACCACTGTGCGTCCGGAACTGGAGCTTGGACCGCTCACACTGGAGAAGCTGCTGGTCTTGACCAATTCACTCCCGTCGCTCTGCACCGCGTTGCCGTCGGCGTCCAGGAACTGCACTTCTTCGTGCGTTTGGCCGTCGGCGCCGGTTCTCCGCACGAGAACTCGGCGGATCGTTTTGCCCGGCGTCACCGTTCGTCGGGTCACCACCGTGTTGCCTGTAGAGCTCACAGCGTCGCTGTCGCCTTCAGTCTGCACGACGTTTCCATCGACGTCGAGGTACTGAACTTGTTCGTGGACTTGGCCGTCCGCTCCGGTGCGACGCAACACTCGGCGCGTCAACTTGGCCGGCGTCACGATGCGGCGCGTGACCGTCGTCCTCCCGGCCGAAGACGTCGAAGTCGTCACCGCCTCGTCCGCTTCAGCATTGAAGAAGTCGCCACCCTGCACCACTTGACCCTCGGCGTCCACGTACAGCACCTCCTCGTGGACTTTTCCGT
This sequence comes from Phytophthora fragariae, assembly GCA_009729435.1. NCBI lineage: Eukaryota > Oomycota > Peronosporomycetes > Peronosporales > Peronosporaceae > Phytophthora > Phytophthora fragariae. The sequence goes on from QQOI01000012.1 coordinate 1,599,543, forward strand.
CCGCGCCAGTGCGACGCACGACAACTCGACGCAGCGTCTTGCGTGGAGACGCCACTATACGGCGAGTCACTTTGGCGGACCGGGGCGACAACGGCACTGAAGCTGCAGCTGAAGCTTCCCCCATTGGGACACTGATGCTCGGCACGGTCTTGACGACGATGGAGCTGAGCATGCCAGTGGGGAGCACCTCATTGTCCTGACTTGTGGTCACGCTCTCGTCGTCCGGTAGCATGCCGTGCTGGTTGGTGGCTGTGCCCATGAGTCTCCTGGCCAGCGACTCGCGACTGGGGGACGACAGTCTCTTGGTCGGCTGCTTGGACACCGACCGGTGGGTCACGGTCTCCGCATTGTTGTGGACCCCCAGCAGCTTCTGCTCGGACGCGGGGGTGCCGGCGTCTGAGAACCCGTCGAAGGACGCGCCTTCCTCGAACGACGACGCGGACGTCGCCGATCCGGGCGTCATGAGCTGCTTGTGGAGGAACTGGCGGGTGCCCAGCGGTCCGAAGCCCGCGGGCGACGAGGTGGCACTCGAGTCGCGCAGGTGCGGGTTGCGCTTGAGCAGCACGCTGCGACTGGAATTGGGCTCTGTGTGGGTGGCACCATCCGCCTGGTTGTCCGTGGCGGTCAGTCGAGAAGAGTCCGCCATGGTCGTCGCTTAATAGAGGTTAATAGTGTAGCGCTTATAGGGATTTGGTACGTGTACTTGCAGTTGCAGTTGCAGTGCAGTGAGCAATGCGCGACTTGTTGGGTCGACGGACTCTTTTCGGGAATGACTCGGGCGCTCGCTGGCTTTGCTCGCTGGCACGCTGCAGTGCATTTGTGACTTGTGGCGCGCTGGCCCATGGCATGGCATGGCGTGGGCGCTGTGCTGCGCTGGACGGACGACCGCCGCAGCGGATCCTTGTCGAGCTATTGACGTGCTGACTCCTTAGAGTTCAGAACTGGCAGATGAGCCAGCACCACAAGGTCGGATCGTTTTTTCGGGGGGCGACAACATTTTCAACCAATCACGAGATTGATGTGGGTTTTAACTGACCAATGAGAAGAGAGAGGATGAAAAAATAGAGCTGTTCATCCACACACAAAATAGATGCTGCGATAGTTGGTACCACACTCGAGGATACCCACGCAGGCTTGTTGCTGCTTGCATTGCAGAGAGTTTTTTTCAGCCTGGCGACTGCGCTTCCATGAGGAAAGGGCGGCTTCCAGTTCCGCCGCGAGGGTTCAAGACGATCGATACATGTATCATCACTTCTTCGATCTGATCTATTACACGACTGCACGTGCTCTCTGCGAGGACTGTCGCCTCGTGCAGCCCACACACGAGCTCAAATTCGGCGCGTGAGTTGTCGTTGCTCACAGCGGCGCTCGACTCACCGAGCCAAAAGGCGTTCAGTGCGGCGCGTCCAGATCGGACCCCGCCTTTTTCGTGGGTCCCAGTGGCGACCGAAGGTGGCCCTTTTGCAACGGCACATCGAGATGGCATGGCCACTGAACGGCGGGCGCTGGACACTGGGACGCCACGCCGATTCCGACATCCTGGCGCCACAAGTCGATTCTGCAGAGCGGGGGCGTGCGCAGTTGCCAACTCCAGCGGCTTCAACGCGATCCGATCCGATTCACAAAAAACTCCGCGAAAACTGCGCAAAGTTGCTCTGGTTGAAGCGGATTCTCCTGTAGACGGGTCACCTTTTACACGAGCGCACAAGCGCTGCTCGTCCTTTTGGCGTGTGTAGCGCAACACGCTTTTGCATACGCGCGTCGGACCTCGCGAGCAACAGCCGAGGGCGAATAAGACTCGCACCGCCCTACAAGTGGCCATCAACAGGTGCATCGGCGCGAACGCGCGCGTCGTCAATGTGCGCGGTGCTGCAAGACCCAGCCTGCTTGGACTCACGAGTTCGCTGACAGCAAGCACCCAGCCGCTTCGCGAGAAATTGCACTACTGCAGTGACCGGTCGACCCGTGAGATTTACGCTACTGTTTGCCAACGTTGATGCAATGGAGCGATGCAGTCAACTCTTACTCAAGGCTTGTGCTGAGCTACATGAAGTGCATCCATGACAGGAAATTTGAGGTCAAGTACTGTAGCTGCTACGACAAACTAAACCTTAGCAAATATATGTAGCAGCATTAGAGCTGTTGTGGTTAAGCTAACCCCCCTTAACTAACCTCACCTCTGAAAGTGTAACTGTACCTCACCTCCACCTGCGCTAACCTGCGCCAACCTCTTTCTGTGTGGTACACACAGTCCAATCGCCTATACAAACTACTAGTATCGTGAACTCCAAGTCACGGACGAATGCGCCGGGCGTCGTTGCGTAGAAGCTCGGAAGGAGGGTGATCTTCGCGGAGCTCACGCTAGATGTGAAGGCGCAGGAGAAGCATCCAGAAGGAGGTCACAGACAAAACAGAGACCAAGTAGAAGGAAGCAGAAGCTGGACGAGCGGTTCGGCGCTCTAGACAACATACAGAACAAGATAGAGTACGCTACGAAGACAGCGTGCCACACCACCTCGAAGTTCTAAGTGGATCCCCAGAGCTCCGACGACGAAGGCGATGACAATGAAGAGACCCACGATGCCGTGGGCATCGGCGACGCCATGAGCAAGATCCTGGGCCAGAACTTGGCCGAGGACGCGCAGACCATCCTGGCCAAGCGCTCCACCGCGCGCATGGGCGAGATCCAGAGCGACAAGAAGGAGATCAAGGCGGCGTGACTCAGCGTCGCAGAGAAGAACGAGCGCGACCAAAAGGACATGGCCGTGCCCAATCACACCGTAAGCTGCGCATGATGGCGACGAAAGGAGGTGCGTCCAACCCCCCCCCATTGAGAGGGGGTTTTATTTGAGGAGTTGCTGACCTTTGTGGGTGCTTTTATGGTTTATTATTCTCGCTAGTGGTGGCACTATTGAGAAGCATCAGCACCAGAGCGGCAATAAGGACGACAAGAACGACGTGAAGGCGATGTCCAAGGACAACTTCCTGGGCTGCTCGAGGTATCGCAGCAGAAGTCGACGACGACGGACAAGTCTGCTGCTCCTGCTGCTAAAACGAAGAAGAGCTCGACACAACTTGGCTACCACGATCGCTAAGCTCCATCCTTGTGGACGGGGATGGAAATATCTGCAAGAGTAAGCAGTTCCAGGGCTTATTTTTTTCAACCAACAGAAAATATATATCGTAATGTTAAGCTCATCATTGATCCTCCTGCACTAAGATCGTCTCCGATACGCTGTCACTCTCACAACGGAGCGGCTTCTTCCTGTGGGTGTTCTCAGCAATAAATACAAGATCCCTAACCAAGTCAGGTGTCAATGAACTGCGCTTGGTGGTGATGATATTGCCACAGACGGAGGATCTTGACTTGAACCAGCCTCTTTAGAGCTGTGGCTGACACTGGAAGACGCTGTATTTGTCTTGGCCGGAGTCGGAGGAAGCCGCGCCGACCTGGTGACCGGGTCTGGTGAGCGCAGCTCTTCGCTTCCACTTGTATTCCGTCGGGATCGAAGTGACCACGGGATCAAGATTGTTTTACTTGGTTTTTGTATGAGGATCCGAAGAGGTTGAGTGGGAGGTTAAGGGAGGTTAGGAGGTTAGCGGAGGTTGTTAGAAAAAAGTTGTTAAGGGAGGTTAGGCTTAACTCAGGCGACCATACGCAGGCCTTCCGAAAATGACGTTGCAGTAACATTTTGGGGCACCGGCAGAATAAATTATTCCGCGGATCGCCATGAAATGCAAAAAAGAATTATTCAGTATATTGCAACAATTTTAAGTACCAGTACAAGATGGCAACCTGTGATTGTAGTTAGTGCAAACCTGTCAAATTACGCGTTGACAGCCTTCGAGACCGTCGCAGTTGCCCCCCAGAAGCGCCTGCTCACCTTGAGAAACAACATCATCTCCAAACGAATGGGGGGATGCGGTGGCGGTGAAGCGAGAGAATATGACGTGCCCTGCTAAAAAGCCGCTCGACGGTATTCGAGGTAGGGGACACCATGGTAGACCTGGACAGCAACGCGCTGCTTCTTGCGCGCGCGCAAGGCGCTAAATGAAGCTCAGAAACCAAAGTAGAGATCGATATCACACAAAATCGCGCTCACTACAAAAAGTGTAATCGCATAAAAACACTGTTTATATCTGTAAAAGTATATTGTAAAAAATGGGGTCGTAAGTTATTCCACTTTTTCAGGCTGGGCGCACAATAAATTATTCCGTACTAATATTTCCGTATATTTGCAATACAATCTTTTATTCGGAAAGCCTGAGCATACGGACACCTGCTGAGGTCTTTCTTCGATAGCACGCGTCGCACTGTCGACATGCCATATTATATCGAGCAGGAATCACCCGAAGACTCGCAGCCAACGCAAGTTGGATTGTTCAAGATAATGTGCTATTCGACAATGCCAGCCCGCGACTTCGAAGCGTTGTGCTCTGCAATGGCGCTAACCCAGACGACAAAGAAACTATCGCTACAATTGATCATGAATCGTGAGCTTCAGGCCAGCTATGAACATTGGTGGAAGTGGCTGGCGTATGCTCTCTTCTCCAAGCGATCAAATGCGTGCTCGTCGATCGAAAGTGTCATTATACCTGCACTAGTACAGCTGACTGCTGCAGAAGTGCGTGCTTTCATCTCTATCGTGACCTCTGAACACCCAGAAGAGACCTTGTTCGGTACGCCTCGCGGTAGGGTTGATGAAAGAGATGCAACGTTGACAAGTGGCGCTCCGATTCGCTGGCAGTTCGACGATAAAGGGCAGACCGTCTTAGACTCTCAACTTCTCACGCTGGAAACTGCGATCCCATTTGTACGAACGTTCAGCGACGACGGCGAGTGCGAATGGGTAAATGTACTACTGTAGTTCCTGGATTTGGCCGTTGCCAAGTCCAAAGGTGTAACTTGGAATTTCACGACAAGAGCGAGAACAATGGTGGATCGCCTGCTTTGACATCGCTCACCATGGAATTATGTCTGAATGATATGGCGCTTGCGGACGGATTTGTCCCGTTTTACGAGGCTATTGGATCATCACTCAAGTTTTTGAGAATAGATTGCCCGCCATTTGGGGGGCCACAGGATGTTAACGTGAACACGATCATCCGGAGCTGCCCGAACCTGCAAGAGCTGACACTATCACGGGCGTTGGTTGATTTGGAGTTCGACTTGCGTAGCTACCGTGCCTCGAACACGCCAATCCCCGAGCTGAACATCCCCTGGTTTGATGTCGTACAACTCGCTAAAGACTTGAGCGACCCCAACCATGAACTTACAAAATGCGTTCGACGTTTACGCGCCTCGATAGAAACTTTTCCGTTGCCTATGGCTGATGCTGAACCTTTCATCCCTCCACCCTTCCAAGTCTCAGTCGATAGTTTACTGAGCATGCTGGAGGCCAATGAGCGCCTTGAATATGTCCGAGTGCAAGCAGTAGACACGGAACCCCTGGCCGATTTCATAAAGCACGACATGAAGCCCATTTATCGACAGTTCCCGATCAAGTGCAAGGCGGCACTTCTAAGTGTGACGCAGTCGCGAGATATGCAAGTGGAAGGGGAGAAAAGAGAAAGGTGGAGGCGGTCCCCCGAAGCTTGCACTCGGACAGGTAGACCCGCACGTGCTGTCAAACATCTTTTCTTTCGCAGGTGAGCCTATTCTCCGTAGAGTGTTCTTTGAGCAGATAAAGCTCGAGCACCATGAACACCAGCACCAACACCAGCAAGAAGAACAAGAATAAAACAATGTTTAGACGAAGACGCCTTTGCACTGTAGTATCAGTCAGTGGTTCATGAGGTGAAGTCAGTGTGATGGCAAGGCCTGTAAGGCAGAGTCTGGTTTTAGTGTCATCGCAGAAAACTTCACCTCTGTGACTCGTTCAGTTCATGATAGATTAGGCAGACAGGTTACACCTTGCAGCTACTGTACAGTACTAAGATGGAATAAAGGAAACGAATGTCGAACGTGTACAGGCCTGGTAGTGTGTCTAATTCGCATTTGCTGGCAGAAGACCGTCTTTCTACCTACAGCGGCTTACAGTACCAGCACCCCATGCTGATTTTATCTCGCTTAGATACACAACAGGGTCGCGCTCCTGCATCGCAGTTGGCAAGCGCAGCGATGCCTTCTAAAACGCGCGGAAACAGACGCGCCGGGTCACTGGCTCGGCAGCATACGCGAAGATCAGAGACAGCGCTGTCTGACCCAAATTCGACAGCTGACGTCTCGACGCTGGTGTCGTGCACTTCTTCTTCGCGGGGGCTTCTCTTGGGTTTGGCAACACACTCAAGAACGCGACCTTCGACTCCAGATTGAGGTTGTGGCCAATGATTTCCTGGTGGTAGCGTCTAAAGCTGTCGAGGTAATCGCTATGCTCCATCGACACCTTCACCTCGAGGTACTGAAGGTGCTTGTTCACAGTCAGCATCTTCAGAAGTGCGTCCAGCCCCACGCGAACTACATTCGCCTCATAGTCACGATCATCGCCTTCACTGGACATAACCAACCGAATTCGGAGCTCGCTAATGCACTTGACAAGAGGGTTGTTGGCCTTGCTCAGGGTGGCTGCGAGAGCTGCAATGTTTTCCCAGTGCGGACGGAATGTAGAGATAGCCTGCGTCAGTCCACGGTACTGATCAAACTTGAACTGCATATCAACCAAGCCTCGACTGAGAGTCAATTCTTGCAGGTTGGGGCAGCACCGCAAAATCACGCCTGTGTCCACAATATCTCCAGGATTGGCGATTGTCAAGGACGAAAGAGACGACCCAATCGCTGCCAAGAAGCGAGGCAGTCCCTCCAGTGTAGCCGATTCATAGAACTTGAGAGAAAGAGTCGTTAAGCTTGGGCAACTAGTCTTCGCTGCTTTCACCGGATGGAACACCAAATCACTTCGTTGCACTAAGCAGCGGCCGAAACCAGGCACTAGCACGTTGACCCACTCGCTACTTCCATCGTCACTAAACGTGTGCAACAGGAACCTGCACGACGTGAATGTCAGACTGCGAGACTGACCATGTTCCTGGATATCGTACTGAACCAGAGCTCCATCCTTCAACGTCGCGTCTCTTCCATCAACTTGGCCGTGCGGGAATCCATACAGCACTTCCTCCGGGTTCTCGGAATCCAAGATTGCCACGAAAGCCTCCACATCCGCCACACTCAGACTTCCGATATCGTTGAGCTCGAGCGATCGAAGCGCGGAATGCGTCCGCGCTCGCTTCGAGAAGCATCCGTACGCTAGCCATTTCCACCAGATGTTCGTCCTATCCTGCTCGTCGCTCATCAAGTCCACCCACGCTGTCAATCTCTGCGCCGTCTGGTTCAGCACCAGTGACGAGAACAGCGCCTCGGTCTCCAAGGGATCCAGCGACCCGTCCGCATGGAGCACCAGTTTGCCGAGCTGGAGTTGACTGCGTTGAGCCGCACTGCCTGTGTACCTGGTATGCGCCATGGCAGGATCACGCCGTGCTCCGTCAAACAGAGCGATCATGAGCTGACGGAAGGCGATGAGCGTGTCCGGCTCGCCACTCTCCGAAGCCAGTTTGGCCTTCACCGACACCATCGAGAACCAGAAGTTGTTGAGCACGTATCTCTCCATCATAGCCGCCGTCTTGGCAACACTGCCGCTCTGTTGAATGTCCAGCACCATAGGTTCCAGCACAAAGGTGCATCTGATAGCTCCAGACTCCACGTGGGTCATCTGCAGCCTGTCCCACTTCTGTCGAATGCTCCTCTCGGTCCTCGGCATCTTCCTCATGCCTTTAAGCAGCTGCTCGGCCGCTTGCGTCTCCTCCGCGACGCCGTACGCCGCTCGGACGGGCACTTGGACGTCCACTCCGGGGGTTGAGACCCCCAGTCGTCGGTCCAAGGCCGCGACCCTCTTCAAGGCTTCCATATAAGCCGCGCCCGGCTGCTCTCGGTGGTCCACACCGCAGAACTTGGCCAGGTCCTCGGCCGCCGTCTCCTGCGCCAGCTTGAGCACGAAGCGCGCCGGCAGCTGCGGCGGCAGGTTCTCCTCGCCCTCGCGCCACCAGTTGAGCTTGCAGTGCGCCAGCAGAAGGTACTTCCAGGCCGCGTGGTCCACATGAGCCACGGCCGCCAGCAGCGCCAGCGCCTCGCGCACTCGCACGAGCTCCGACGGCTCGTACGCGTCTCTCGGGGAACCGAGCGCCACCTGCAACTGGCGGCCGCGACTGTCCCAGGAGCACGCGCCCTCGCAGCGGAAGGGCGAGTACTGGATTTTGTGCGCCAGCGCCTGGCACCACGGGGCCAGGAACCCCCAGCGCTGCTCCATGCTCATTACGTTGGTGGCCTCCATCCGGCTGATGTGTGTGTGGTGTGCGGTTTTGTGAAGTGACGAATGATTTGATACGCGGGATGGGTTTTGGCCAATGAAAGAGGGGGATTGGAGAGCATACTGGGGAAGAGAGTAAAGGAGTGATGGTCACGTGTCAACCTGACGACATGGGTACAGTGCAACGCGGACACTCGGCTGGCCAGAGTAAACTTGTATTAATACATAATATGTATTATTGTGCCTTTCATCAATTCTGCCGTGATAATTTTGGCATAATTCTAACCCCATCTCGATCTTAATTATGCCTTGTGTTAGCTAATTCCATCGTTAATTCAAGGTCATATCTGATCGTGGTCGAATTAAGGTGGCGATGGTGAACATGAATTGAGGCGGAATAAGCTAATCCAGCCCGAGTTAGAAGGAAACAGGGCGATTGGCGGTTTGCTGCCCGCCATTCTGTGTTTATCCCGCCGTATCTCCATCGATTAGCTTGCAAAAGCCAATCGCGGGCGTTAGGGGAAGTGCTCACAATCATAGGCAGAATTAACACTAAATAAAGGTAGATCGCCCTTCTATGGATCTAATTCCGCATGAATTAACAGCCCACCCGCCAAAATCGGTGAAAGGCACAATACATGTACTTACAGTACAAGGCTCTCCATGTATTACAGTAATCCTAGGGTTAATATATCATTTCAATCGCGGTGGCAGTGATAGGAGAGGTGAAAGCGGCGTGACAATAGCTTGTATTAATAGCAACTGCTCGCTCAACACGTCGTAGGTCGCGACTCGCCGCACAGCTTGTGTCCTTTTCCAATTACATGTACTGAAGTACATGATATTTTAAGGTGTACACATATACTAAAATACATGTACAGACACCCCCGCCTAATTTGCCGGAGTGGTACTTATGAAGGCTGCGAAGCTACAAGATTTGCGAAGGGTTGACATAGATGCGATTGTACTGACTTACTTTCATTTGACACTGCAAGCCATCAACTTGCACATGCAGGTATCTTCCCGCAATGGGACACTTCACCCTTTGGCCTCATCTAAGTCAGTACAGCCAGCGGTACAAATCCTGAGAACGGTCCGCACTTCCTGTGCGAGGTACATCGAGAGATGCAGTTGCAAATTAGGCGGGGGCGCCTGTAATACCTGATTACTACCACACGGTGTAGTAATCAACGCTGTCGGACACAGATTCCTCTGCCACGCACTGTCATCAGGGGAAACGCCACCACTGCACGGGCCTCACTGAAGGTCCTGCTCCGTGCTTGAGTTACAGCGTAAGCCTGCTAACTCAACGCCTTCTGTTTCGTGTTGACGATGCCACCTTCGTTGCGGTATCCAATGCAACTCCTCTCTCCGCGGTGTTGAGGTCACGCCGCGCACTGCGCGTCATAAGGTTTGGTCTGGACATAGTTGGTCGATTCGAAGGAGGCCGCCTGTGGCGAAATGATGGCCACTGCGACGTGTGGACCAGGATTTGTTAGGTGTACAGCTTCGCTTGCGGATAAAACTCGGGGGGGGGGTGCTGGCGCGGCGAAGCAATGAGGTTTCGCAATCCAAGTCTCTACAATGGTCTGCTGGTGACGGCATGCCAGTTTTGAAAAGTGTACGAAGTATTATTATAATAATATCCCAAAGTAGCCGGGAGGGCTCCTTCGTTAGCGCCACAAGTGGATAGTTGCTGCAATACCGAGCTATTAATAGAGCAGACATCATGGTAACATTTGTATTTGTACTACTACTAACGGGTTCTACCAAATAGTATACCCATTCCATATAGAATACCCTAGGTCATTTTAAAGGTTTACTATTTGGTATTATACCGTTCCAAATACTATACCATTCCATCAGAGACACAGCCCAATAATCACCGATTTTGATCAACGCTACCTCTACCCTTCCAGCCTTCACTTTAAAAACGACCATGCGCCCGTCAAGGACTACTGCACTGGTTCCTAGGCTCGTTTGAGTGCCATCATGCGCGGGGTTATTTCACCTTCGTATTAAACCCGCGCAAGATGGCCCCCAAGCGAGCCTATGAACCAGTTTCCATAACCGAAATGTTATCGAGCGGATTCAAGACCAGGAGGTGGTGTGTCAGCGCGTGCTGCGCAGCATTTTTAAGTCGATCCAGGCTGGTACGTGTCCGGACTTTAGACTCGCTACCGAAAAAAAACAAGCACGCCATCATCAATCAATTTATTAGCACTCCACTAATTCTATAGTAAGCAACCCAAAATTACTATCGCTATAATACCCTGCCAAATTGTATACCCTGGCACGCTTCGAGGGTAAACTATTAGAATAGTATACCGTATACTACACTGCGCGACATAATGTTTCGGACACCTACATTTTTGTTCATATCTCAGCTTCTAGAAAGCGTTACGGCTCGCTGTTTAGATATGTTGTGCCAATCAGATCGTTTTATAGGTGGCATGTGACGCAGAGCTAGATTTCCAAGTGCGTCGATAGGCTGGTATACAACTAACAGGTTTTCGGTCCGCGACACGGTTTTCGGACAATTATTATCTTAGTTCTCTGGATTTTATATCCAGAGTCCATCCCAGGAAGCGAATGAGGTCCTAATCCTAGCATAATACATACCATCCGTAATCCGATAATGGTTGGGTGTGAAGTATAATAGTTACTGCCTCCGGTATTTGATAACCTATATTGTGACAATATTATGATAGTATGTTGACCCATCCGCTGAACATTAGGACAAACTACCCATGATAAATAGTATTTAGTAAAAAGAAATAATCACTGTCGCATTCAATATTATCTAACTGTGAAATCAGCATCACCGTGATAAATGATTGATCTGGACTCCACTCGGGCAACATTGCACTCACGGATATTTTATTCCACAATAGCAGGAGAACGAAACATGGTTCGCGCCAACTAAGACGAAGTTCGCGAGCTGGACATCAAGGACATGGCCGCCAAGGATCACAAGCTGTGGCCCGCGGGCGGGGTCCTCGTGGAGACCGAGCCCGACCGGCACTTCGGATTTTGACGTCAAGATGGAGTTCTGCAGCTGTAATAAAGGGTGGTGCCGGATCCTCGCTCCCTATTCAGCTACCGACACAGTTGGTTGATGCAGCTTCGCGTCTGCTCGAGGGCCGACGCCCACAAATCGCTACGAGCTCGAGGCCAGGATGCCAGATGCATGGTCTTGTAACTCTGCCAAAAACGGGTACTAAATCATACTCCTGCGTTTTTAATCAGTTAACGAGGGGTATTCGCAAAGATCGAAAATATTCATAGCTTGACCCAAAATACTACTGTAGTGTCATGGACATACTTTTCAGGCCTCCTCGCCTTTGCACTCCATCATCAGCTACTACAGATATACTTCAGACAGACCCGCGTGTGCAGACTGACCATCTCTATGGGTCGAAAGGAGGCAAGTTCACACGAGATATTCGCACTAATATAATTGCTGTGTTGACAGCTCTCCAAATAAAGTGGTAACTGTAGTAATAGTACTATACTAGAATTAATACTATCGTACTGGTTTGTATTACGCCATATCATTTGCAGGATAAATTACCATTACCGTATCAGGAATCAATGCTAGAATTATTCTCGGCCAAACTAGTATAGTAATAATCTATTGACTAATTTACCAGCAGTTAGCCCATCCAAGCCTGTAGAGCAGTATTACTATATTAGTGAGTAATTAACAAGTACTATCGAACATGACCGAACAATCTATGGTTGTGGCGCACCTCACCGTCAGCTTCTTTGATCGTCAAAGTTGCTTGTGCTACTTTCCGGTAGGCAGTGTTTTTCGACCGACGCGGGGGGGGATATCAAAGTGCTCCACTGGCGCTCCCACGTCACACCTCGAAAGCGTTCAGACAGAATCAGATAGTACTCTCATCTCTCTTGCCGACCGCAGACAATATTTTATACAGCAAGCCACTATTTATTAGCCATTTAAATATGATCTAATACTTTTAAACATTAGTATAACTAGAGGGTTGGGCTGGTAGCGCCGTTTATTAAAAATGCTACTGCGCTTCTCCTGCGCGATCAATCGCGGACCCACGGATCTCCTTCGACCTATCCGTACGGGAGGGTTCCCGGAATTCCGGCCAAAAAGATACAACGTACCCGTTGCACTACCAGGATAATACTTCGAAGTATATTATAGTGCTCGTGTAATACTACGTCTTTAAGTATTACACGAAAAAACTACTATTAAGCAGGACTATAATATACATGTATCACATTTGTATTGGAACATATTACTATTGTATTAAGGTATATTATAGTGCTCGTGTAATGCTACGTTTTGTAGCGCGAAAGACGCTTCAAGTTCGAAGACGAACATGTCGAACACCACAAGACAAGCTAGGGGGGGGGCGCCAAACTCAGTCCTCAGCACGAACGTGTTCGTCCTAAACAGCGACGTCTACAGCGGGAAGCTGGCCCAACCTAACGCCCCAGCACGCCGTGCGTCGTTGCGAGTGCGAGTGTGATTGCTTTGGCCGTGTATACACGGCGCTTAGCCGCGGGAGTGCACGTAAAAGACTGCCAGCACTTCTCCGACCTAGTCGTTCGTGACTTCGCCGTAGATCGTCCTGGCAAGCACTTGTAGCCAACAGATCCTAACGTCAAACAAGAGATGGGGTCTTTAAGCCGACAAGCAGCTCACCAGAGGTAACAGCAGACCCAGTGCACCAAGAGAGACAGCACCGGCAAGGTATTTAGACGGACGGGATCGTACTGAGGCACATGATCTTGGCCACATATAATGCTACGGTTACTTGAAATCCACCTCACCGACGAGGTAGCGCGAGATGTCGGCGACATGCGTGGGCTTCTCCACCATGGGACCGCCGCGGCGCTCTGAATTATCTCCTGCGCCTGCTTCGAAGCCGCTACATACGTGATTATTCAATCGCGGAACCACCCACGGATGTCCTACGAACTCTCCGTGGGAGGTTCCCGGAATTCTGAGCCAAAAGGTCAATTTTATTCAAAGCACTATCAATCAATCTAGCGAACAGACTTAGGTCACCACCGCCACCCTCAGTCTTGCTTTTTCGGTCGCCGCAACAGCCCTCCTCCGTTTTCACGGCTAAACCTCTGCTGTTGTGGTGCCGAAGAAGCGAGACTCACCTCAGCACGGAACCGGATACTCACAGCTACTCGCCACTATCTACGCCGACCACTGCTACTAGTCAACCTGATGCTGTCGCAGGCACTGAAGCGGTATGCGTATTTATTTTTAACCTCAAACTACGTCAACCTGATGCTATCGTAGGCACTATAACGTTAGCAGTATGCGCTTTACTTTTGCTTGAGGCATCGATTTCATCTTTAGCAGTGCTACTAGCATACAACATATTAGAACTTTCGCTTGAGTCTATATTGCATTGCACCACGAAACCCACACCCGAAACAGAGGTTCAAAGTTTGAGCTTCAACTTCAGGCCCGGCGTCATCGTACTTAACGTTTTCCCATTATCTCTGGAATCGGATATCCTACTCAAATTAGCTGGCTATTTCAACACAAACCCTCTATTTTCCCGTTGATTCTGAGAAATCATTCGGTTTTTGAGATTATTAAACTATTTAACTTGAAGTTTGTATATTTTTCTTTCGTGTGTGCCACATATGGCGTGCCCCGAATTAATCCTGTTTGGGCTGTACGTACATTCGTAACCGAAGGCACTACCAGTATAATAATAGCCTTAGAGCATCTCCACCAAGTCATCACCTTATCAGGCAACATTCAAACTAATATCAATTTTGGCCAAATTTCATACCCCAGGTCTGATCGGCGGCTACAGTTCATCCGTCGCCTTTTCATTATCACTTCAACGAGCTAGGTCTTATCGTTTCTGTTTCTTCGACCTGTATACATGTACTCTCGCCTACCATGATATTAGGGCATCTCCACCGGGGTTTGAGTAAAACTAAGCGTAAACGATTTTGTGACCAAAAATATTAGAGCGTGCAGTGCAGCTTTGCTTTTACGCATACTCACCGTCAGAAAGTACAGGTTTGTGTGCAAGTTTGATAAGAAACCTGTACTTTCTGACGGTGAGTATGCGTAAAACTAAATCTGGCCTGCACGATCTTATACTTTTAGTCACAAAATCGTTTACGCTTAGTTTTACTCAAACCCTGGTGGGGATGCCCTTAGTTTTTTTTTGTAAATCTAGAGCTGTTCCGTGCGAAGTCGCGGCTTTGTTTTAGTATAGGAAAGAGTGATTGTTCTATCGTTGCGTCGTAGTTGTGGTCGCACCGACCTCATTTTAGTATGGGACGAGGAGAAGGTGGCTTCCACGAGGCTGGTTAGGGGGTGAGAGCGATCGCGCGCAGCGTAAAGCGGCCCCCGGACGGGGTCAGCTACGTGCTGCGCGTCACCAAGAAACCCGGGGCAAAGGCAGGCAGGTCCAAGAGCCTCACGGACCGTCAGATTTGGCAGATTGTGCGCGGGGTAGCAACTAGGTACTACTCAGCATCGGTATTGAGGGCGAATCACGGGGTGGCGTGCTGTGTGCGTACTATTCAGTGCCTTCGCCCCGGGTTTCCTGGTGACGCGCAGCACGTAGATGACCCCGTCCGGGGGCCGCTTTACGCTGAGCGCGAGCTCTCTCGCCCCTCAGCCAGCCTCATGAAGGCCACTGGTCCTCCTCTTCTCCTCGTCCCATACTAAAATGAGGTCAGTGCGGTCACCACTACAACGCCACGATAGGACGATCACTCTTTCCTATACTAAAACTAAGATAATAATTGTCCGAAAACCGTGTCGCGGACCGAAAACCTGTTAGTTGTATACCAGCCTATCGACGCACTTGGAAATCTAGCTCTGCGTCACATGCCACCTATAAAACGATCTGATTGGCACAACATATCTAAACAGCGAGCCGTAACTCTTTCTAGAAGCTGAGATATGAACAAAAATGTAGGTGTCCGAAACATTATGTCGCGCAGTGTATTTGGTAGACCCCGTTATCCGGGATATTGTGCTTTGCAGATATTTTCCCGTCTATATTCTGGATTTTATCCAGAGTCATATTGTGATTTCCAGCTATATTTGGATATCTAGGGCGATTGGTGAAGTCTCCAGCAAACCAACCAATTCACTTATGATTGGACAAAAACATCAACTAACCAATTTCGATTGGATAAAAGTATACACATGCTTCAACGTTTGCACCTACACTGTAGGTCTTGCAGCGGAACTAACTCTGATAATAAATATTGTATGCAATTGAAAAAGGAGGTTGATGGAAATAACCCTGATAATGCATATTTAATGCAATTACAGAGGGAGGTCGATTGGCGGGCGGTTGATTCGACGAACCGCCCAGTCCAATTTGGAGTAGAACCCACAATACCAGAGGTATGAATTCTACGTACATCAAATACCCTTACAAATTCGATAACGGTTAGACCACATATAAGTTTACATAACCTTGTTCATTTCATATCCTGTTAGGAAATGATATTATTTGGTGAATGTTGACCCATCCGGAGAAGATTAAAATCCATATCCTGTAATGGATTTTATTAGAAGGGGTACACTCTTTGATTTTATTGTATATGCAACATTTGATTAATATGTTACTGTTACACTCGCGCAACATAAATTGATAAAATTTGCAAGGCGCAGATCAACAATTCAAGGCGCTATTGCGCTTGAAACACGACGAGCTGGTACAGAACTCTGCGTGAATAGTGAACGCCTGATATATATAAGGGCTCTAGGTATATAAATTGAACTCAACATAAACAAAGAAAGAGCTGTATTGATATTTGTTATCTTAGCAGGAAAGTGATACTTGATGTAACAAGACGGCGGTGTTTTGTCCAACCCAAGGTCTCCTGGATTTCTTTGCGTCAGTACCTTTTCCCATCTCCCCTCATCACGTCGTAAACCCCATAATTATAAAGTATACTAGTATAGAGCATCTCAGTCGCTGCGCTCTTTTCGAGTTGCTTTAGGGCCGATCCCCGAAAATTGTGTGGGTCACCCAATTTCTGGCGCGCGCTCCCCGAAAGGTCACTCACTATCTATCAAGACAAATCATACTGCAAAAGAGATGGCAAAGCTGAAGAAGACGACGGCAATGGGCCGCAACCAGCGAGCTTTGAAAGGTAAACCGCAGCAACGAGAGGTGCTGGTAGCTATGGCTTACTAGTTCCGTTCTACTGCAGGGCGAGCTTCCGCGCGTCCTGACACTATCTCCCGTTTCCAAGCAGCGCAAGGTAAGATGAAAGTTTGAGCGAAGCGTAGCGATACAGGTATATTTCAATTGATCAATGCATTGTGTTCGGGCTGCGCGCGCATACAGGCATTGCACGCGCTTCAAACGAAGCGCTTGGTCGAGATACCAGGATGGTCGATAATCCCGAGGCCGGTCCAAGCCAGGCAGGCCGAGATGCCGCGATGGCCGACGATCCCGATGCCGCTCCGAGCCAGGCAGGCCTTGACGCCGACACTCCGCCTCGTACAGCACCGGATCACGCTGCTCATGCACGCGCGGTGAAGGCTGAGAAGCACGCGCACCGTAAGTGTCTGTTACACCTGCGTACTAACTTATCTGCATGCATGATGTGTGCTCTAACACAACAATGCGCCAATGCCCAGGCAAAGAAGTGCACGATTCGGGTGTGCAGCAAGCGGCATACTTGCGCAGTTGCAAGCATCTAAGTAGATCAAACCGACCAAACCGCAAAACGCAGAACAGTAGCTGGTGACGGACACTGCGTGCTAGAACTAATGAGCATTCTATTCATATTTTCATATTTTCAACTTACCCAATGAGTGTTTAAAGCTTTTTTATTTGCTCGTGTTGCGCTTGTCATTGTCTGGTCCTTGATGCTGCGCACGAAATCGCTATTGAGCGAATGGTTTCCTCCTCCGTATCTTGCAGCACGTCGACGTCGTCGCTGACAAAATGGATCTATCGCCGTCCCTCTCACCTCAGACACGCCGTCGCCTGCCCGCTGAGTCACGAGCAGTGCAGCTGGTCGATCGCACGAGTTCATTGTGTGCTAATAGACATATACCTGCTACAGGTTGTGCACATGCGGTTACAAACTCAAGAATACAGTCGAAGACGCCTTTGACTCGGTCGGCCTGGACCGCGATGTATTTTCTTTCACCGTGGACTCACCGGAGACTTCTTCAGCATCGAATCTGCTTCGGCGAGATGGTATATACATCCGTGTACGCGCCACGAACAGGCAATGCGTTTAGCCAAGTAGCACAGGTAATTTAGGTTCATTGACGTGGATGTAGCGCTAAGTTGTGTGCAAGGACAAGGTGCTTCATTACTAGCACGAATTCGGATGATATTTTTTTTTGCAATCGCTGCTTCTATTGGGTCCACTTCAGTTCCAAATGCATTGGGTACTATCGAAGCTGACAGTTTAGTTAGCGTCAAGGGTCAAGTGAGTACTATGTCGCCGAGACCCCGTACACGAGAGAGTGCTACACAATATGTATTATGTATTCAAAAGAAGAACTAAAATAGCAGCAAGCCTCACAGATGTACTGGCAACTCTATCTCTACTCGTGTTGGGAACCTCAGCATCCTCGAGCAAATATCGCATTCAATTCTAACAAATTTTGTGTTTCTTAGTTTTCGCTTTAGCTGCACTTTGCGCTTCGAACGGATGCGCAAAATTGGCGAAGTACTTGACTTTAAGCTATGGGCATTAGTTTCACTAACTTCGGTGTTGATGCATGCGACGTATTTCGCAGTTAGTGTCCATGACGGTATATCCTTCTCTTTGATTACCCTCGTGTTGGATTAATCGACATTCTCTTGTTTAGGGCCTTGTCAGCAACGACACCGCAAGGCAGCAAGCCATTAAGGATCTGGTTTACCTCTACTCTGGCTCGTGGATACACAAATATTAGCAATACCTTCTCATAGCCACGGTCCCGTCGCTGAGCGGAGTTCTGTATTTTTGACAGTGGCGTTGATAAAGCAATCGAAACAACTGGATATAATTGTGCTAGATCACCAGTAAAAATGATATCTCGTCCACCAAAGAGCATAATGCTGCAGCTTGGCCATATCTCGCGCATTCACTGGTCGATCCAATAAAGCATACCAACACGAAAACACGCTAAACTCATCTATAACGACTAAACGAACAAGAACAAAGTCTTCATGGAGTCATTTAAGCTTCGTTTGTCTATCTTTCAAAGAAGACAGAGGAGTATAGGACGGTTGTAATCCATTCCGATCAAAGACAGACAGCTCTCATGCAGAACATATAATGCGACTTTTAATATTGAAGGCTGCGGTTCCTTAATGCGACAGAAGTAAACACGCTTCGAACTACGTAGATATTGTATAGTCGCCGAATACGCTGTGAAAGGCGGCATATTAGCCAGCTCTTCCCTGATCCACCTTTGCCGTGGATTATTTTAAGGGCTTACAGGCAGGAATTAAAAGTCGCCCCAAAACCTGGGTAGTACTACTACTGTAGTAGTATTACCGGAACTACCGGGGCTTCGAAATTGGAGACATACTACTACTAACGTTAGTAGAGATACCAACAATTGGGTAGTAGTAGTAGTAATATTAGTACTACTACTCCACTACAACTCGAGCTACAGTTATACCATCATGTAAAGCACCCACCGTACTTAATCTCTGTGGGAAAACAGTCTTACACGTTAAAGGTTCCTTTACTCTCCAGGTCGAAAGCATACAGGTAGACAGGAGCGAATCATACTAAATAGTATGATCGGCCAAAGTTAGTTTGTATAGGAGGTTGTATTGATATCCATATGGTGCTCAAGAGAAAAGTCAAATTGAAGTGGAGAGAGTACAATCACGTTTGGATCGCGGGCTGGGCATCTTGTACTGCGGCGAAAGAAAGCGACCGTGCTGCTACGGCACGAGCTCCACATGATCATTCAACCTCAAACTTCCGTCGGCATTCACGTCAAGAACGAAATCATTCCTCCCGCGGGCTTGATTGGTCTTTTTTAACAACCCGAGATTCGACCTGCATCATCGTGCCTTTCGCGTGTGTGTTTGAGCCCGAGAAAAAAGGAGAGTATAGTCGTTTCCTTCGTCTGTATGGCTAGGATAACAATAGCATTCTAATTCCGGCCGCTTTTCTAAGAACTATATTTTAGCCGAGCATACTGGCATGCTCACGATCACACAAGTATGCGCACTTGGAGAGTAAAGGTTAAAAGATCTGGGCGCTTATGTAGTATGTACACACGAACTCCTGAAGTTAATTAATAATATCACTAGAAACGTTATATGAGCTTCATTATCGGGCTTACCGCGTAGTATTCGCTGCCAGTAAATCACTGGTGTTCCCACACACGCTACAAAGGATCACGATTGACCTCATCGTCTTCCTGACAATCCTTCATGGCACAACTCATGATTCATTCGTTGTGCTTTGACGCGGTTTTGAAAATTGTGATCTTCCCTGAATCGCCTAATAATTAGTAATTGAGAGCCACTCAAACTCGAGTTTGATCGTTGAGAGTGCTTACGTACACAGGCTTTTTCGGTGGGTCGAGGGGGGGGTGAATGTGATATAGAAGAGGACCAACGGAGGCTCGCGGTTGCGAGGAGCGTAGCCGCAGCAAACCCGCGCGGGGTGCCCGCGTAGCAGGGCCGCGCGGTATTCGCGGAGGCGGGCCCAGCGACGAGCATTCCAGCAAGCCGAGCATTGCGCTCGCCAGGTGAGAGAATTTTTTTCTCGCAGGAGCGCAGCGACTGCCTTTGCGGAGCGCAGCGAAGCAAAGCTGCACCCATTGGGTGACCTCCGTCCTGCGGGAAGGTCGTCCCATTGTGGGGTGATGGGCTGTCTATACAAACTCCAAGATATCACCAAAAATCAGACTGTGTACGTACCGGTAAGCTCTGCCTTTGATCGTTTAGTCCTTCTAAAGTATTACTTGGAGAGTACTATAGTACTGAGATGATGGTATCATAGTATCAATCAAATTGAAATTGAAAAGTATCATTACTACCCCCAACATTCAGGTGGTAGTATTACCGAGGTGTACTATTTCAGCAAGTACTACTGCCGCATCACCAACGCGAATGGAATCGCCAGCGCGCGGACGAGAGCGGCACGCGGCCTCAAACTTAGAGGCGACAGCAGGCCAAGCGTGGCACATGGCGGGGAACGACGCGGTGGCGACTTTTGTGCTCCGACGCTACTGGTATTAATAACGCCCGCACCTTTCGGCACCACCGAGTCGCTTGGGCCAGGGTCTTTTCAAATTTTCAACCACCTGCATTGCAGGTGGTTGAAAAGTAGGTTGCAAGGCTGATGCAGAGTCTGCATCAGCCTGCATTGCAGAGGCCGGCCGCCGCCGTCTCGTTTGAAAGACAAGCGGCAGATGTCGACTACGACGCCGCGTTCTCGCCGGCACGCCACACTGCGCCGGACTCGCCTTTGCGAGGATTCGGCGCTGACGTGACGGGGCTCACTCAAATCAAGGATGCGAGTTCGGCAAAGCAAGTTGAGAGCATGAAAAAAATCTATCACTAAGTAGATATTAACGTGGAAGCGTGAAATGCATTCGGTTCTCCTCCCCATCCAAAGTCTCTCGCTCCTCTTCAAAATTCAGCGGCCAGTGGCGACCAACCACCGCGCAGTTGGCCGTGGTCGTGGTCGTGGAAGTGGTCGACGTCGTGGCCGCTGGGGTCACCGAGGGGCTGTCCGTGGCCGAGACGGTGCTGTCGTCCTCTTCCGCCGAGGCGTCCACTGAGGTCGGGGCCGATGTGACCGTCTCCGTCTCCTGCGAAGCCGACGCCTCCGTCACAGTCTGCTGCTGCGTCGAGTCATCGGCCGTCGTGGACGCTGAAGACTCCGTCACGGTCTGCTGCTGGGTCGAGTCGTCCGCAACGGTCGACGCCGAGCTCTGCGTGGTTTGCTGCTGGGTCGAGTCGTCCGTGGTCGTGGACGACGTCGTGCCCGTGCTGGAGCTGCTGCCGCCCGGGATGGTCACATGGGCCACCATGTCGTCGCCGAAGACGCCGAAGTGGGTCTCGTAGTTGGCGCCTGTGTAGATCACGGTCGTGTCGTACATCATGAACCAGTAGCTGGACTGGACGCTGGAGGACCAGGTGGCCCGGTCGTCCAGGTACTGCTGCATGCCGTCGTAGGACGGCGAGTTGCCCTCGTAGTCGTCGCCCTCGTAGGGCCAGCCCGTCTCGGTCAGATGCAGCTTGCTCTCGTCGTAGCCGGCGGCCAGCATCTGCGCCCACTGGGCCTCGAGCTTGGACACCGACGTGCCGTCGGCCTCGGTGAAGAACGGGTAGATGTTGACACCGATGACGTCGCAGGCCGCGGTCAGCGTGGACGCGCCGTCGGCGTTCAGCCACTCGTTGATGCGCCGACGGACACGGCGTTGCCGGTGCACTCCTTGATC
This sequence comes from Phytophthora fragariae, assembly GCA_009729435.1. Taxonomy (NCBI): domain Eukaryota; phylum Oomycota; class Peronosporomycetes; order Peronosporales; family Peronosporaceae; genus Phytophthora; species Phytophthora fragariae. The sequence continues at coordinate 1,621,257 of QQOI01000012.1, forward strand.
TGCGAGATGTAGCCGGCCAGCGTGTCGGCGCTGAAGGTGCCGTAGTCGCCGTTCACCAGGTCCTCGTTGCCGACATACACGGCCTCGATGGCGTCCGGGTACGACGAGTAGGCGTCGCACACGGCCTGGATCTCCGTGTCGATGGACGTCGAGTCCGTGAGCTGCACGCCCACGGCCACCTTAAAAATTGCAATGATAAATTTTATCCACGCTGCCACTATTATAGTGCTATCGTTGCTGTCGTCTTCTGTAATCAGATCGATGTAGCAACTCTCATAAGTATTGACTCCGATCATCAATGCTGTTTTGCGCCTGATTTCGCGCTGCGCCTCCGTCGCCATAGCGGTCGTCGCAGACGTAGGCGCTCACGGTGCGGCACCAGTAGCTTCGTCAAGCTCGCAATGACGATACCGCACCCGTAATCCCGCATGCGCCAACACCAACACGCCACGCTGGCGCCTCCATTATCACCACACCGAATGCCATCACACCCAAAGCCACGAGATCACGTCGGTCACGTCTGCAGAAGCCTCCGGCACCTGTATGCAGGAGACCCGCCTAGCAGCTGCTGATCCAAGCTCGCAATGGCGCTCGAAGCTCGCTCCCTCGTCGGTTCGTAAAGAATGCGGTCGATGCGTAATTACGTATGTACCCTTTTTAACCAATTATAACAAAATGCAGGTTTTGCTACGTATTAAGACCTATTTTGCCCCCAATAAGGGGTCTTAAGCCAACATACTCCTGCTACAAGCCAGATAAAAAGTGCGGTTTTAAGCCTTTTCTGAGGCGTCGGGTACGAACGGGCGCTTAGTGTGGAGCTAAAAATCGAACTCTCTTTAGCGACCAGACGGTCGTAACCGACAAGCCTGAACCGACGGACGACTCTTCGTCCTTATCTCAATCAAACGCTAAACCAAGGTTTTTTGCCCACATTTAGCCCCCAGGTCTCACGATTCCAAATTGATACCCTAACCCATTCTCAAACTTAATCGTTACCGATTCGTAAAAACTAAATGAGATAAATCGGAATGTAAATAGGAGTCTCATGATTATAGGGGGGGCTTCGCCCCAATAAGGTTATTCGTTATAGACCCGTTCACTATTGACGCAGAATTCTGTATTACGAACTACGAACAGAGCGAATTCCTCTCAGCGCATCTGATTCCAACGAAACTTTATTGTTGATTCTGTTATGGCACTAGCGAATCATGGAACACCCTCCTACTTATTGCCAAGGGTCAATGTTATTGGACTTGTACCACTTAGTACTGTACGCACTGGCGATATCTTTAAACTCCGCAACTTTTTCTTTTGTGGCCCCCTTGCTCTCCAAAAGCTTCACGGCGCTTTCAAGTTTCCCGGGAGGAACGTTTTTCTTCAGTAGAACATCGGGGTCTTTCGAAAGCAATTTCAGCGCCTTCTCCTTTGGGCTGATGAACCCCTTCACTTTCTTCCCGAAATCCATAAGACCTCTCTCTTCGGCGCTCAGGTCGTCGCTGTCGTCAGTGAGTCTCTTTCTCAGGAACCGCGCGTTCTTGTTTTCGGTCGGGGCGTCGTTGACTGATTCGAAGGAGGCAGTCTGCACCAGCTTGGCCGGCCCCGAACTTGTTGCTGCCGATACAGCGCCGCTGCTAGCTAAAATGGTGGCAACCGCGACGAGAAGGGTGATGTACAGACGCATGGCGGGGTTGCAACGGAGGGTAAAACTCGGAAGGGTGTTGAGGATGCGAAGCAAATTGCAAAATAGAGTCTAGGATCCGATGCAGCATTGCACTGTAAAACGTCCTCCATCACTCTCTTGTACCTACCTTTACATGTATTACTGGTACAGCAGATCATCAAAACGTCTCCCGCACTGGCTATTCGTACGTACCAGCACGTACCGTACGTTTAACCAGACACCGACGGAGAAACCAGACCACATAAGATATTATCTACACACAAAACATAAGCCAGGCTCGAACAGCAATATCAGTGTCATTGAAATTCTCATACGGTACAGTACTTTCACTGAGATGTGAAGAGATCATGCTGTATTAAGGCGACTCCTTCTAGTAGAGCGATCCTCATCTTCGCCATTGCTTGTCATTCATAAGTATTGTGTCGAAATACAATACTTCCGCTAAGTTTCAAGCTTAAAAGGTATCTCCGGTAATGAAAGACTAACCATTTCACTACATGTATTAAAAACCGGAAATAACCATACTTTTTCAAGCCACAAGAGGTAATACTGTACAGTGTATTCTGTGTGCCCCCCCTGTGGGAAATAACCGGTAAAGACACAATCTGACAGGTGGAAACCTAGAAAACTTACGTGGGGTCGCTCGCTTCGCTGGCAGTGCCAGTGGCACTAGGTATTACATGCATGTACTGTACGTGTACATGTAGCTAAAAGTACCTGTGTTCAGCTGTTTTGCCAGTGAAGACTCTTTACTGAAGAGCAAGTCTTCCAAGGGTAATTCCACGTTTTCTTTTTAAAAGCCTACACTGTATGCCGTGGACTTCTTAGTACCGTTGGCAGGGATGTTACAGAAGCCACGGTTATTATTTACTTAAGTAATAAGTTAGTTGCCCTTGAATCATACCACAGTTGGAGGCACGTTAGAGGGTTAAATAACTTATTGTCGGTAATCCCGTATACAATAATAGAGAGATTTCGCAACCGTCCTTATCCTAATCCGTTTCCGGAATCGTCTTGAGATTTGTTTCGGATTAGGTCCAGCATATTTCTAGTTTCGCAAATTAATCCTAATCAGAATCCGAAAAATAGGAGTCAGTTCGAAATCAGCAAAACGGCGTCCAAGGAAATACCGACGAGCGCTGCTCTGTTGGCTTTGCCGACGCTAGGCTTGGCTATTGTAGCCATGTTGGCAGAACAAGATGGAGTTGAGATAGAGCGACCACTGATTCCAGCCATTCGGTTTGATGTTAGAGCGATTACCGACGCGGATGCCCTGATCGATTATCGCTTCACTGGTCCACAGATCATTCGCATCGCCCAAGGTCTACGACTACCAGAATGCATCATCACGGACGCTCGTGATCGCGTCAGCTGCTACGAAGCGCTAGCCATGCTTCTAAAGCGCTTGGCATTTCCGTGCCGTTTGTCGTCTCTTCGCAAGTCGTTTGGACGGTCTGAAGGAGTTTGCTGCCGAGTAACGCTCTGTGTGGGTACGTTCACTAACTTTCTGTCTTGGTCAAGTTATAGAATGCTTTCTCACAAAGTTCAATGCTGCTAGCGTCTTTAATAATGGACAGGTGGAATGACCTCCTATTTTTTTTAGTGATTCGACGTTTGTACGTCGGCTGGAGCAGTACAAAAGTGCCGTCAAGGCTGCTTCGGGGTCAATCGTTGAAGGTGTGGCATTATTCATTGATGGGACAAAGCACTTCATTTGTCGTCCAAGCCCTCGCCCCAACGGACCAAGAGGAGAAAATCTGCAGAAAGCAGTGTACAATGGTCACAAACGGCGCCACTGCCTTTCGTACCAAGGCGTTATTGCACCTGAAGGCCTCTTTATTTCCTTTTGGGGTCCGGTCGAGGGTCGCCGCCATGACACAACGCTGCTGCGTCAAAGTGGTTTACAAGAATACATCCATTCACACCCGGTTCTACAGAATCTGGACTTCATCATTTATGGGGACCCAGCGTACGGTGTGTCGGATATTATATCCGTTCCCTACCAAGGTGCTTCAATCAGCCCAAATATGAGAGCCTGTAACGCGCTCCTAAGTTCTCTGCGCGTGTCTGTGGAGTTGGGTTTTAATCACGTCAAGCGCTATTTTGCCCACCTCGAGTACGCAAAAGCCCACAAGGTGCGGCTTTCTCCTGTTGCTGTTACGGTCAAGTGTGCTGTGCTTTTTGCAAATATTCACACTTGCATCAACAACGGGAACCAAATAAGCCAAATGTTTCTGCTGAAGCCACCCAAATTAGAAGAGTATCTTTGTTGATGTATTAACCTCCCAATACACCGGTGTTCTCCCCCTCACGTAGACTAGTACCTTCCTCAACTAGTTTTCTGTGCCTCATTCATCACTACCTTCTTTTGGTTGAGCCGCTGACGCATGCTGGCTAAGAATTGCGATCATCATGCTAATCCGCTGACTTTCAGCTTCCATTTGAGCTTGTCGGAACTTGAACTCTTGCTCATGCTGCTCGCGGCGCTCCTGATACTCCTCTTCACGCTCGCGTTTACGCACCGCTAGCATCTCGTCGTGCTGCTGGCGACGTAATAGTATGTCTTCGCGCAGGACTTCTTGAAGTCCCTGCGCTTGCTCGACCTACGACTCCATCAAAGGTACTAGAGAAGCAAGGATAGCGTGTTTCGCTTTTGTCGGGGTTTCCTTGCTTTGCGCTGTTGCAGAGGCATCGCACCGCAAGCCCTCGCCATTTCCGTCACCTTCTGATGCGCGTTTTGCATCTGCCAGACGCTGGCCCCTCAGACGCAGCATCGCCGAATCACGAACAACAGCCCCCGCTGTCTCCTTTGCATCCGATTCCCTCACGTGTTGTTCCTTTGTACGCTGTCGTTCACTCTCCCATTCATCAAAGTCGCTAACGATGTCGTCCATCAAGCCTCGAAACTCGGTATATTCTTCATCCACACCGGAGGCCCTTGCCGACTCTACCTCTTGCATGCGATGTCTCGTTAGTAACGTGTTGAACCGATTCTGACAGGACTTGCTATTCACTGAGCACATGTTGAACGTGGAGAGCTTGTTCAGTCGTTCAGCGATTCCTTGCCATGCTTTCATGACTTTATTTCGCCCTTGACGATACGGTAGGATCCAATTGACCTCTTTTATTAAAAGCAAGTCTTCATCTGGACCGAACCGCTTTCTTGTTTTGAGAGGCCGCGCAACTTCATCGTCTGCAGATGTGGTGATGTTGTTGCCCTGCAAACCCGCCACTTCCCGGGCATCATCCGGCTGCACGTCGATCCGTCCGGATATGTATCCATCACACTGAGTATTAGTAGAGCTCATGTCGATCGCGGCTACAGTATAGTTATCATACCACACGGGATTCAGCTCAAAATATTAGAACAATGACATACTTGCACCAGAGCCCGCTGGAACCTACTTGTGCCTGGATGAACTTGTAGAACTAGCTGCTGGTCGTTCGATCTCTACAAGATCGATAGGCTCTCGCTTGTAAACACGTCGCCGCTGCGCGTTAGATGTAACCACACACATACGTTAGATTCAGTCACCTGGACGCGGCATGCACAGCTTGCAGTACCTATTGGCAGGCTGCTTCTGGTGCCGTATTGTACGGCAGGTCCGCGCAGCCAGCAGCTCGTCTTGTTCTTGGACTTCGTGCTGCGCGTATATCTACACTATACACATTGTAACAACAAAGTTAGCCCAAGCAGCTGCTTATGCGGCATGTAGAAGCGGACAAGATGGTCTTCTTACTCACTGGCTTGCACCCAAACTCTCTCCTACTAAACCAGAGCACCCCCAGCAGAAATTTGAGATTGTTAGTCGCATGAACGACATCACTACGACTTATAGATACGTACCTCGAAGACAGGACGCGGGGTGTAGCCCTCCGAGACGCGAGGCGACGCGCGGTGGAGCCCTCCGAGACGCGAGGCGACGCGGGGCTGAGCCTGTGCGACGCGGGGTTGAGTCGAGAGTGTTTGGAGACTGCTGTGGGGCGGCCGCTCGAAAAGAAACCGCCATTATTTGTGTACAAAACATCACGCTCAGAGTCCGGAACCAGATCTTCGATTCCGGTCTTCCTCACTCAAAATCCGAATCGGCTTTCCAGAAAAAAGTCGGACGGCTATTTTTTGTAGTCATTACTGGACTGGATTCGGATTCAGACACTTGCGAAATCTCTCTAATGTATTAGATAAGCAATACAGAAACCGCCCTCACTTCCGTTTCCACTATCCTCGCATATCCTGTTCAAACCGATCATCACAGATCAAATCGTTTCAACGAGTAGCGTGATGGTCACAAGGTTGAAGTGGGGGTGCAAAACACTCAAGGTGGTGCAGCCGACGCTGACCAACTCCACGAAGACCAGCACCAACATGAACACGTCACTACTCGCTGCCGAGTCATCGCTGAGCGACGCGCTCACGCCCGGTGGTATGGAGTGGCTTCCAGCCAATACATAATCGACGAAGCCACTGGCTTGGCCTCCTCCTTGAGATGAAGATGATCGCTCAGAAGTCAGCGATTGAGTGCGAGCACGTGCCTTACATTACTGAAGAGCGACCGCTAAAGCAAGCTAAAGTGCATATCTACCCGCTATGGTGTACGTTAGGAAGTACAGCGTGTAATTAATTGCTAAAAAGAACGACACCGAAAATAATAGGATTAAAGCGACACAACAATTACTGCAAGCCAGTGGTGCTACCACTAGATGTGCGTGGCGAATCCCTGGGCGCCATCCTGGCGTCGTAGTACGACTCATACCTGATCATCCGCCGCTTCGTGTCCATCTTCACGTCGGTGGGGTCGGTGCTGCCATGCTTGCACAGGCCGGAGCCCAACATGGTGCCCGCGGCTCTGGTCATCCTCGGAATGATCTCGGTCCTGCCGCTGCCGCTCGTGGTCCGCCTCTGGGACGACCTCGGCGAGAGTCGCCAAGTTCCTCGCCATGTTTTGTGCCTTCGGGGTCACAGAACCTGTGTATTTTAATGCCCCGGGAAAGAAGATTGAAATCCGGGTACCGGAAGTGGGGGCGGTTTCTGTATAAGCTTAGTCATATTGCTCGACCCCTGCAGGAACGCAATACCTGCCTAAACAAAATATATCCGGTGTATTGTATCTCTAGCTCGCCCCCCGCACTGTACTGTAGCCGATCACCGAATGCACTGTAAAATGTATTGGGTTGGTTGCAGCGCCCTATTGCCTACACGTTCGCGAGCTCCATAACTGCTCTAAGGATCGATTTTAGCCCAGTTATCTCATTTGGTTGCGCATCACCGAGTTGTTTCGGTGTATATGCGTCGGTCTGGCATCGTATACGACCGCAATTACCCGCTATTACTACTACTGCTGTTTCCATTTTTCTGCTTCTAGTACACTTGCTGCTGGTGGCTGAGTTGAAAAGGGTAGGTATCGATAGGCATATCTCCCTCCTCAAATAAAATAAATAATTCCCGATACCGATCATTTTTGGTGGGGGGGGCGCCAACTGCTTCATATGACTTAATCCTGGTAGTGCAACGGGTACGTTGTACGGACAGCCCTTAGGGGATTAATTCGAATATGTGGACCACAAACGCGTAACTTAGTGGATCAATACAATTATCAATAGTAATATCTTATAAAAACACGTTTGGATATCTAATTGACTAGGTTATTGTTGTCAAGGCTACGCAGATATAAGATTGAAGAGTTCGGAGAGAGATTGATAGCTGTTAAATACGGTTATTAACGGTCCGTTAAATATTCAGTGTATTAATAAATGCAGCAGTTTAGTGTCTTGCGTGGCGAAATGTGGGATCACACGAGGCTCACCGAGCCTATGGCGTTAGAGGTGCGACGTGATTTAGACTTAATAATGGCGCACTACATGTATATTCTAGCGGGGAGATTAAATAAATACATTTACTGCTAGCGACGAAAACACGCTGGTGCTGTACCTTGCGCACGGCGTAAGGTTCAAAATGTACGTGGTGCCGTGCCCAGTATAGATGCCAGCGATAGCATCAAGCCGACCTTGTTCGAAGTAGCGGGCGGCGAAGACGATCGCGTGCAGTCGTGAGCCGTGAGTCTTGCCCGGTATAGATGCCTCAAGCCGACCTTGTTCGAAGTAGCGGGCGCCGTAGATGATCGCTGAGCCATGAGTCTAGCTGTTTCGGCACCACAGCAGCCGAGATTGAACCGTGGGTACGTGGGGGGGGCTGCTGCGGCGACCGAAAAAGCTAGACTGGTGGCAGCGGTGGTGGCCAAGCCTGCTCGCTAGATTGATTGATAGTGCTTTGATTGATATTTGACCTTTCTGGCTCAGAATTCCGGGAACCCCCTACGGATAGTTCCTGAGAAACCTCATCGGCAGGGGTCAGTAGTACTTTCTGAAATAGTACACCACGTCAATACTACTACCTGAATTTTTGGGATAGTAGTAATACTACTACCATATAGAGCGGCATTCAATATTAGTGATATTATGCTATCACCAGCTCTGTGCTATAGTACTCTTCAAGTAATACTTTTGAAGGGCAGCAAACTCGGTTCTCATCTTGCAATTCTAGTTTGAGTTAGGACCTCATTTGGAAAGACCACCATATTCGAAAACGCGCCAAAGCACAACAAATGAAGCATGGATTGTGCCATGAAAGATTGCCAGGAAGGCGATGAAGTCAAGTGTGATCCTTACGTAGTAAGCCCGATAATGAAGCTCATAAATTTTTATAGAGTGATTATTTTTCAATTTCAGAAGTTCGTAATTAATTTACTACGAAGTACGGTATACGACAAGCGCTGAGATTATTTAACGTGCGTGACATTTTCCCCACAGAGATTGAGTACGGTGGGTGCTTATCCGAAGGTGACCACTGCAGCTCAAGTAGTAGTGGAGTAGTACTACTAATATTACTCCTACTATTACTACCCAACTGTTGGTACATGTATCTGTTAAAGTTAGCAATGTTTGCGTTTAAAAGCGTAGTATCAAAAGAACGCGCTACCAGCCCAATCCTCTAGTTTAAAAAGCGGTGAAGTTTAACCCTTAAAGCAACCTAAGTTTACTGTCGGGGCGAACCACGTGAGGTTGAGCTGGCTCATACTATACCATTACTGAGAATTCGTCTCTCGAATCGAGAGTCGTCGAAGTGAATTAGCAATGGTGAAGTTGGCCAGCACCATTTGAACGCACTCGGTTCCCTTTATCATGTGATCGGCGGTGTTTGCCTCGGAGTTCACAACCTCTTGAGCTGCTTTGAGACCGCCCGGGGAGCACGAGCTTGAAGAATTTCGACACGAGCATTCGTCGCAGTAGCTGAGGCAGCTTGACCGCCGACTCGGGGGCTTCGAGGTCGCGTGCTTTCAACTCCAGGTGATTCACCTTGAACATGCTCAAGATCGCGGACTCAACAGAGATCTTCAGCAGATATTCCCTGTTGCTGGCTTTCTGGAAAGTTCTTTGGACGACAAAAGCACCGTTGGCTCATCCTGCACCAAACGGACGAACTACCAGTAAGTAAAAATCAGTTAGGAGGGGGCTCAACTATCTTTCACCCGCGGTAGTGCTGACGACCTTCTGCGTAATCAGGCGTCTCCCAGTCCGAAATGACATTCGTAAGTAGTAAAAGCACCTCTCCTGAACACGCTTCCGAGTCAACTTACCACTTCTTCTTTTCTGACAGTCCTCGAGCCAGGGTTGCAGCTTATCTCCAGAGTGCGTTGCATACACCGGAGACGAATGTCATGAATTAACGTTAATATTGTTCCTTCCGTTGGGAGCACTCGTGCTTGTGGGGGGGGGGGTCTTGGAAAGCTCTGCTGGATTGGCGATGATCACCAGATCGCGAGACCTGCTACGACCACCTTCAGGTTGTCACAAGGGACCTGCACAGATAAACACCTTACGCCTTTTGAAAAGTTCATGCAGAGAAACCGAATTCGCGATAAGATTGGAGAAATCCGTCCTGAAGTTATAAAATCCATCAATTCCATGACAATACAAGTAAACCGTCTCCCGAGTCTCGGATCGTACCGCACGCTGTTCACTTATTGGGGGCAATTCCCACATCCTTCCAAAATGCTTGTCTCTCTTCCACGCTAAGGTGCTTCATATATTCTATCATCATGTCTTTGTCAGTAGCAGCGCCCAATTCAAGTGGGTTGTTCGCCCCTTGAAGACGTAGCTCAGGATCATAGCACCAGCTCATGTAGATAGTCAGGGACGTGCGATATAGAGGACTTGGTATCCCAAGATCCATCTCGCCTTTTTGCAGTCCACGGTTAGACGGCATACAGGATGTTCCCAGACGCCGCGCAGCCGTCGTTGTCAGCTCACCAGTCTTCATGAAATTATCGACCCAATGCTGCTTGTAGACCTGCGCCAGAACGTACCCCGTGCTGTTAAGCGGGTGCTCACGAATGGGTAAAAGTAGCAACTTGTCGAGCCCCATCATCTTAAATACATCCATAGTTGAGCCAGAACTAGAGAGAAATCCAAGCGCCGTGTCCAGGGTCCTGTTGATCAGCTCCTTGCAGTTTTCCGGGTCATAGTCAAGAATCGACGCTCCATACACTTGAGTTGGCCAGTTCATACTGTAGCCGTAATGCACGCAATCGCCGTACATCGAGCAGCGACGTGCCAGGTCGTGGAAATCCTCGGGTAGGAAGTAGTCAAGAACGTTGGACCATGATATCGTGTACGGGCGCAACATCGCAATGCGTGCCAGTTGTTCCTGGTTTTCAGGGTCATTCGCAGCTGCACCTCGCAACGCCTTGACGACGCCATACGTCACTTCGATAATTAATTTGTTCGCCAACATCAAATCGCGAAGACGGCGAAGGTTCGTCATAACGTGGATGATGAACAGGTCAGCAACCGAAAGCCTGTCCACGGAGTGTTTCTGCTTGGTTTGTCGCTCGGCATAGTCCTCCACCAAGCTCTTGAAATCAACGGTGTTAAACGCGATGTCCTCTTCGAGGGGCGGGGCGCCAGCAGGCACATTCCACATTGTCACGCTACCAACCAGTGGCGAGACGGTCGATTTCTTGGCGTTTTTCTTTTTTCGACCGTTCTTCTTTGCCCCTGGCTTACCACTTTCAGTTGTGCCTGCTCCCGCATAGACAGATCCACCCTGCTCCTTTTCCAGCAAGCTCAGCACGTTGCCGAATGCTTGGATCTCACCAGTTAGCATGTACTGGACCAAATCGAGTCTGTCGATTTCGCGGCGGAAACAGCTTGCTGCGATCAACGACTTCTCGTTGTACCTCTCCAGGTTCAAAAAGAACTCCGACCGCGCTTTTGAGGCAGTGATTGTCTCTGTCGCTGACCAGTGCTTCAAGTAAGCTATCACCTTGTTGTTTTCCTTTCTTCTCTGGAGTGATTTCAATACTGCACATAAGCACTTCCGGAAGTCGGTCAGGGTGGTTGCACTCCATGTCGATGAAAGCCAAACCTCCATCACGCTCGAAATCGAAACGTCGGGTGACCCAAGCATACGCGCGATGACTTTGCACTTGGCAACTGCGAATTCGCTCATCTCAAATCCTACAAACCTTAAGGGGCCGGTGCCGGTCGACGGATTATCCTGGATCTTAGCAGCGAGAAGGCTGCTAAAGTCATTAAAGCCAATTGCGACATGAGTCGTTCCAAAAAAGTACACCTCCGATCGGTTGGGGTTGTTAGCGAAATTGGAGCGGATGCGAGCATCATACGCAGGTATAGCGCCTTCTCCACGACCGTCAATAATATCCCCGTATCTTAACTTATCACCCTTGGCTTCGAGAATCTTCATTGCTTCCGTTCCATGCCAGCGTTTTATCAGGTCAGCAGGTTGCATATTCTGGTAAAACATACTGTCGCGCATACTCGCCGCCATAATCCACGGGTTTGCACTGGCATCCAAGTAAGCACGGTGCAGAACTTTTTGTGCAAATGTCGGGTCAATTCCGTCGGGCCACCCTCGAAGTTTTGGGAACTCCGTGTGAATCTGCGGCGGTGGGTATTTCACAAACATGGTCATCTCGCGTGGCATGTCTTTCTGTTGGCGCTTCGACTTGGATTTAGCCATAGTGAAACCAAAGCGCATCATATTCTCGAACGCTTCCATTCTGGCAATATACTCATCGATAGATTCCTTTTCTTCGCCGCTCATGGAGCTCAGAGGTGAGCCCTTGATCTTGGATTCCTCACGCAAAATGCTCGAGACAATATTGTCCGGCTGCAAGGCATCGCGCTGCTCACGCTGCACTTCAGTCGGCACGTCTGAAACTTTATGAGCGGTTTTGGATTCCGACGGTTGTTTTGAGCGGCGTTCAACTTCAGTGCTCATACTGCTCTTAAACTCTTGCACCCGCTCTCTGCTTTCTGCCGATGAAAATGATCTTGAAACGACGCTGCCACGGATCGCGTTCAAGTCGGTAATGCACGTTTCCTTCGTCAAACCCAGCTTCTGCAAACACCGAGCTCGTCGTGCCCACGCCTTGTGGTTTAACGGGTCGATGATTCCAGCAATCGTGCAGTTCAAGAGTGCGGCTTCTGTATTCGGTATCTGGAGATCCGACTTTGCCGAAGGAACATCAACTCCACCAACGCTGATGCCGGGGACAGCGCTCGTCTCACCGTGTAGCATCAAGTGCACGGCTGCAATATTGTTCAGCACAAGTGCAACATCACGACAGCAAGACGCATATGCTGCCATCCCCTTCCGATAGCATTCCTCGGCTGCACAAAAATCGCCCTTCGTGAAATACTCCGATCCCGCCTTGCGCCATCCGTCGGTGTCTTTGGTATCATCTTGACTGTCCTTGGTAAGCAGCAAAACCCCAGGAGAATCCAGCTCCATACACCACTCCACGTACGACTGCAGCGAAGGACTCTCGTCAGGTGTCGCGGCCGAGCCAACTTTCTTGAGCGTACTTTCAAGCAGCCGTCGATCTTTAGCCGACAAACTCGGGACTGCACTGTGCGCATGTGCGATAACGCGATCGGCAACGACGCGCCTCTTTCCCTCATTTTGATTCGTGTCCGAGTCTTCCACAAGAGCCGACGCAAGACGGAACCACCCCTTCACATACGCAGGATCCAGATGCACTGCGACGCCCGCAAGCTGCACCGCGGCCTTGTAGTCCCCCATCTTGAACCGACATGTGGCAATATTGTTCAGCAGCACCGCCACCTTCCCAACATCCTCCTTCACCATTTGAATCGCCCGTTCATAGCACGCCAGGGCTCCTCGACCTTCGTTCACAGTGTTGATCCCACTGAAATAGTCATTGCCGAGCTTCTTCCACGTGTCTAAATCCTTCGGCTCGTCCCTCCACGGGATCATCTCCTTGGGTTGTTCGACTCGAATCCCCTCCGACATGTCCTGCCGCACCTTAAAGTACGGCTCAAACACCACAATGGCTTGACCTTTTGGGAACCGACTAGCAAGTGCATGTTGCCGCTCAAAAGGTGGCAGATCAGGGTCCACGAGCCCGTAAGCTCCGATTTCCACCAATTGACCCGTCACATCTTCCAGCAGAAGTGAAGACGACGCGATCCCGAAAAACGCATCGTCGATAGCCACCCACCCACAAAGGTACCGGCCTCGGTGGGTGGTACCCACCACCAGCTCCTTCCCGATCATGGGTTTTATGGGTTTTTAGCGGCCTCATGTCGAGGTTAGGTTTAGCGTTTGTGTTGGACATACTCACTTGCACTCCGTCCGGCGTGATCTGTCCCACTTGCAGCTGCTCGGCGAAGGCTCCGCCGGGGCGCACGAACCTGGCGCGCGCCTGCTTGAAGCGCTGAATGAGCCCCTCGCGCGTGCGGCTCTGCTGCGCTTGCTCCTGGTACTCACCCACTTTGCCCATCGCGCTCTGCAGCAGTCGGCTCTGCTCCTCCTCGGGCAGATTGGCCAGATACTCCATCGTCCGGGTCGGGTCGAAGCCCGTCGGCAACGGCACCGACATCGTTGCGGAAAATCTTTTTGTGTGAGGACTTTTGGGTGGATGAAAAAAAACATCGCTGGGTGAAATAAAAGATGTAGCCATTTGGGTGGAATTACGGGATAGGACTTTTACTACGGAGTGAGACCAGGGTAAAAGACCGTGAAGAGGAAGAACTCGTTGTTGTCGACACCGCGGCAAGTACAGTATAATACTACTGGCGAAAAGGTGTCCACTGCGACGAGGAGGTTAATGAAGACACCAGAATTTATTTGCTGATTTCGCAATCTGAATCACTACTGGTGCCGGAATGCCAGCTTTTGATAGACGTAAATGTCGAGTCAATTCAGTTCCCTCGTCAAACTATTTTCTCAAGAATTACTGTGGGAGATCGCTTTCGCTAACCGATAGCGAGTGTTGTACGTACTGGCGATAAGTCTATACGACGCGAGTTTTGCTGGGTCCTTCTCAGTTAGCTGCAACACCTGCGAGGCAAATCTGAGCTCTTCAGGATTGACATTTTGTTTCAAGAGGTCGTTGGGATTTGTCGAAAGCAATTTCAGCGCCTTCTCCTCTGGGGTTAATGGGGTCAATGGCTTCTGCACTGGGCGGAATACCGTCTTCAGTTTCTTTACGGCACCCATAAGACCACCTCTCTCTTCGGCGCTCAGGTCGTCGCTGTCATCAGTGGGTCTCTTTCTCAGGAACCGCGCGTCATTGTTTCCGGTCGAGGCGTCGTTGACTGATTCAAAGGAGGTCATGTGCACCAGTTGGGTCGGCCCCGAGCTTGTTGCAGCGCCGCTGCTGGCTAAAATGGTGGCAACCGCAACGAGGAGGGTGATGCACGCGCGCATGGCAGACTTGCAGCGGAGGGTATAGCTCAGGAGGGTGTTGAGGGGGCGAAGCAAATTGTGGAATACGTCTAGGATCCGAGGCTGCGCTGTATTAGCATCTTCTACCACTCCCTCCTTCGCTAAGTAAGCGGCTAACGCACAGTATGACAGATCACCCACACGTCTTCCGTGCACTGATCAGTTGCATGTATGTATACGTATTAATACATGTATTACGTGGATACAAGCCTCCCCACGAGCTCGGCGCGAGCAGCTAAAATTTCTGGAGGTTGGTTTGCGCTCGCACACCAATTCCTCTCTATAAGACACATCCACTAATGGGATAAGCCGGCGGGGTTGCTCTCGGTGGTGGTTGTTTCTTTTGCCGCAGATTAATCTAAGTTTAGTGACCAAAACTCAGTTTAAACTAGGTTAAACTGCGGACTCGGTGATGGGAATGCCGGCGAAGCCGAGCTCGGCCTTGATGCGGTCCACATTGAGCAAAACTCTGTAGTGGCGGACTTAGTAGAAGTCGATAATTACAAAAGTAGTCAGCGGAAAACTCGGTAATCTTCGCGCAATAGCGGGGTTTTAAATTTTGAGCGGTTCGCTGGCATACAATTCCCAAGTCATTAGGGGAATCGCATGTCACCTGAACTTGCGATGCTTTTTGGGTGTTTGGGAACAAAATAAAAACACAATTGGGTGAATTAAAAGATGCAGTCATTTGGGTGGAATGACGGGATAAGACTTTTACTACGGGGTGAGGCCATGGTAAACGACCGAGAAGAGGAAGAAAACGCCGAGTGCGAACAAGAAGCCCGCTCCGTATTTAACCCACATCTCGCGGAGCGTGTCCTTCCACGTGCCCGAGGACTTCATGGCGACCGCTCCAAGTTCCTTGACGTTCGTGGAGGTCATCGGACCCGATTTGGTCCTTAGTCGGTTTGCAATGCTCTTAATCCCAGGAAGACTCTTCAAGTGGTCGACGAGTCCCTTCTTCCCCTCGAGCTCCTTGACAGTCTGGCTGACCTTGGGGTCCTTGAGCGCCTTGACAACGTCCGGGCTGTTCTTCACGACGTTGCTGACCTTGGGGTTCCTCTGGAAAACTTTCGCCAGGAAACCGAGAAATTTGAGTCCTCTCTCCTCGCTCGCTAACGCGGCGGCGTCAACTATCGCCGCGTTCTTGAGGTTGCGGTGGGTGGCGGTCTCGGTGTTCGTGAGGACGGCATTCTTAGCGTACGTGACGTCCGACGTAAGTGCCACGATGGTGACGACGAGCAGGAGGAGGAAGTGGCGCTGATGCATGGTGTCGCAGCGAGACGACAGTCCCTGAGTGCTTGGAAATCGATTCGGAACTGAACAACGCTTACAATCGACACGCCTTTCACCGCCCGATCGCAGGTGATAGGGGCGGTGCTCACAATCATATGCATAATTAGCATACATGAATTGTGCTTTGCACGTCACTTTCGGTTGTTTCTCGCGTTTCAGAAATCACAAATCTTGCTCGAGCCCGAGTTGCCACAATCGACGGGCTATTTAGTGCAGAGCAGCCATAGTAAAATTAAGTATAGTCGGTGGTTCATGGCCAAAGAATCCGACTTAAGTCTTGTTTGGCACTTTCCTAGTGTGCCATTCGCAACTTAACTCCTGTATCATGGCACAATTGAAAAACCTGCGCTGCGGCCCTGCAGCAAGTCATCCAGCAAGAGTGGGGCTTGTGGTGCGTGAGCTCGGCGATGACATGAGCCTGTAGTTAGCCAGGGCCACAGCTACTCGGGCACAGATTGTCTTCGCCCCACGATTTATATTAAATCGTGCATTATTTAGAGGAAAACATGTGTGCGAATTAGAGTGCTAAATAGTGCGGCAAATTGGGTGCAAAGCACAATAATACAAGTAGGTACATAATTCAGCTGGAATTATATCAACCATTGAAAACACACAGAATGGCGGACAGTAAACCGCCGCCCGCCCTGTTTTGCCTTTTCCGTTCCGCCCTACAGACACAGAATTAGCTAGCTTTTAAGGAATAATTAAGACCGATATACCGGTAGGATTATCAGAATTATCACGCCATACCATAAAATTAGCACGCCCGGGCGGGCGCGCCCGGGGGGAAACGTAGTTCGTAAGAACATGCTTTGCTTTGCTTTGCTTTGTGGTTTAAACACATACACATAGTAAAATAAATAAAATAGTACTTAGTATTGCTTTGCTTTGTAGTAAAATATAAAATAGTACTTCTCTGGTCCACCGTACTATTACCATTGAGGTTTTATGTGGCCCACATAATGCCGTATCGGCCGTTAAACGTTCCGATATCAACTTAACAAGCAATAAAAACCTCGATTGGAAACGGCCAACTCGCGCGTCGTATGAGGGGCTTACGGATGGCAGGGCTGAAGCAGATAGCCTAACTAACTTATCCTGAAAGTCCCGTCTAATATCGCTTCATATTGAATGAACTACGACAAAAAAACTAACCACGTCCAAAATATTGGCTTAATAGGTCAAGTTATTTGATTCTGTGCGAACGGTGATTGGCTCAGAAATGTAGGGTTTGTATCCGTGAAGATAAGCTCTCGTTTGGTGGTCTTTTTGCTGAAAACGAAGTATAAGTACAAAATTTATTGTAAAATATATGAAATGGTCATAGTACGGTGGACCAGAGAAGTAAACTGCAGTAAATGATCCATTTGAGGCCGCTGAGCAGCCTAAACAGACCACGCGCATCCCTCCCATCACCCTTGGTCTGCTTCTTTGGCGCTCAAGCAAATTTTGAAATTAGCTATTAGATCTCAAGAGAATCAATATTGAAATTAGCTATTAAATCTCAAGATAATCAATTTTGAAATTAGCTATTAGATCTCAAGAGAATTAATTGCAAAAGAGCTTGCACAATTACTTCAACGACCTCATTTACCAACTGTCAAGAATGGAGCGCATAGCGTACCAAGTCGTCGACGACTACATGGCGCACTATGAAGAGTATCGCGAACACATGGATCACCGGCCTCGATTGTTCCTGATCATGAGGGGTCTCCCAGGAAGTGGCAAGTCGACGTTTGCACAAGAGGTTGCTCGATATGCTGATCAGGTCGGCTTGCGCACACTTATCTGCTCTGCCGACAAGTTTTTCCAGCGTGGGGGGGCTACGTGTTCGATCGGAACCGACTCCATGAAGCGCATGAAACATGCTACACGCAGTGCCGCGAAGCGTTGGAGCGCGACCTGGACCGAGGCGTCGATATTGTCATCGTTGACAACACCAACCTCCGGGAGCACGAATTCGAGCGTTATCTGGATCTCCACATACGTCCTGACAAGCTTGCAGTTGCTGCGTTTGAATGCCCGCGTGGTCCGGCCGAAGCGACCATACTTTTGGGACGTGCTAACGCTGTTGGCCATGATATCCCAGGGCACACTTTCATGGAGCACTATGATATCTGGCGCCACAACTTCCGAAACCGGCTGCATAACTACTTTATCGAGCTGGAACACTTCATGCGCAATCGTTAACCTCTGGCACAGTAAGCAATCGACACCTTGGAAGAGGTTACGTGTTTCAAGCGCTAATAAACCCAACAATGTTTTGCTCGAACTTCATCTTATGTGCCCATATCTGCTGAACGATAGCTATAGTCGCTCGAAACATAGAACGGAGCAATGCCGGCAAGATCGTAGCAACTTTGCAAGCCGAGGCAATGTTGGCACACAGCGTTATCGTTAGGACTGACAGTCGTTATGATTCACAGAAGCTGATCTTCAACTAATCAAAGCTGCACTGCTGTTTTATTCAGGAAAAAGAGGCAATGCTGGTTTGCCACATATGAGTTGTATATAAGAAAGACAACAACGGGGTAACTTAATTCAGCAAAGTGTATTATTCGATTAGTAGCAACATCACCGCCCTGCCACTTCCGGGGTCATGAACCGCCTGCTCGGTGACGGCAGCTTGTCATGAGCGAGCGTGGACGCCATCACCAGCTTCGGCCACGCTGCTGGATACTGCTGCAAGAATCATAGCCACAACAACACATAGCAATCGTTAGCACCTCCATCTCCGCCATGCACGTCACCAACAGCCACGCACCTTGCTGGTGGGCAGCTGCAGCTTGCCATTCGCGACCGCGGACGCCATCACCAGCTTCAGCCACGCTGCCGGACACCGCTGCAAAAATCATTTAAAAAACAAATATTACAAGCAAAAGTCTTGCTTGACGGTTTTTATCTGATGTTGTTACAATTTGCATGTATACTAGGCTATCCGGATACCGGTAGCCACAAAACTTAAACAACGAGTGAAGTATGTATTTGAGACAATCATGTATTACAACTTGTAATTTACAAGTGACAGTCTAGTTGCCATAGCCGTAAATCATTTTCCCTTGACGCTTTAAGGCGTATACGACATCCAAACTAGTTACGGTCTTTCTGTTTCCGTGCTCCGTGTAGGTCACAGCATCTCGAATGAGATTCTCCAGGTAGACTCGTAGTACTGCTCGTGTAGTATCGTAGACGAGTCCAGATATTCGTATTACACCAGCGCAGCGAACCAATCTGCGGATAGCCGGTCTTGAGATGCCTTGAATACTATCTCGAAGTGTATTGCGGTGACGCCTGGTGCTGCCTTTGCCGAGACCTTGTGCCTCTTTGACTCGCCCGGGCATGTCTTGCACTGACCGGGCAAATGATGAAGTGATGAACGAGGGGCGATACGGCGATGCATTGGCCTCCATGAATGCAAGTCGTAGAGGTGATGAGCTGGCTCGTTATATTTTTTTCGGACCATTGAAGTAGCAAGCAGGGGAGATGTGCTGGCTCATGTTGTTTTTATTGGACCACAAAGTATACCGTAAGCCATGCTTCCTCAGATACATTATGCTACTTCTGGCGGTAGGCGAACGTCTCCAGAGACACCTTCAACGCACGCATGCAGTGTAGTAGCTCTTTGTGGTGGCGGCGGGCCACCCTTCGGTTAGACTTATACTGGCGATGCACGAGTAGTTGCACCTGATGGAGTTGACGTTCTTCTTGCGCAACAGTGTCCTCTGGGCAAAGTGACTGTTGCTCAACATCTCGAACGGGGCGTGAAATTGGCGCCTGCACGAACAGCTCTGGCGACAACATACCATTCGGTTCCATTCCGGCATGACTCTCACATTGGCAGAGGGTTTGCGCGATCTCCTGCAGCCGTGGCGGGGTCCTGTGCAGTTTCATCTGTTGCTGTACTCGGCTTGCTGCACTGGCAAGGTGTGCACGCGCATCGCCGATCCCGTGTTGTGAAGCCAAGCTCATACTGCGGAACTTTCTCTTCAGGCTCATCGCATCTCTCCGTTTCCATTGGGGTTCCTTCACCGCGTTGTAATCCGCAGCTACAGCTTCCCAGTCAGCCCTCGAAGCTGGTAGGCTTGCCTGCACCAGCTCAAGTAAGCGTCTCATCTCGCCGATACTGTAGTTGGTTGAGCCGTGTCGTTTTGTCATCTAGTCGATGCACACAGACGAAGTTAGTGCGTTTAATGCCAACGTAGCTTGCAAATCCAGCGTATTCTCCCACCTACTCTCCTGCCTGCGCCTTTGTCAATGATTCAAGTGGTGGAAGGTCGCAATAATGTATCCATATGACCCTGTGAATCAGACCAGAATCAGATGCATTATTTACATTGAGCCTACTTCAACTGCACTTCTGCGTTGGCCTGCTCCCAGCTCAACTGGCTGAGGCGAGTCGTGAGCTGACACTGCGTGTCATTGTATAGCTGTAGATTCGAGTACTCGTTGATGTCGACAATGGTCCCAGGCGATGGGAGAAGCTCGGAATCACTTTCAAGATTCCAAAGCGTGGCAGTCAAAAGCAGCGAGTCAATGTCCTGCCGGTTAGCTTCGTATGACACCTTAAAAACCTACCAGAATAACAAAAAGGTTAGTAGCAGTCAAGCCGCAAAACCATTGTAGGCCAACGTACACTGAGCATATCATCCAGCGTTTCAGGTGCCTGAGCGTCCACAAAGTGCATGCGAATCAGCTTCCACTGCCCGTACGCATGATCCGAAATCCAGAGCAGCTTCATCCGCAGCAAAAGCTTGGACGTGGGTTCCTTCCTCCGAAGCACTTCCCGTAGACCTACCGAATGCGGTCAGATAATCAATCATACCAACTTCACCACTCGTGAGTCGTACCTTCGACACTGTCGACCACTGTCGCTCCTTGCTCTGCCTCAACAGCCCTTGCCCCCAGCAGCTCTCGCATGCGTTGATATGGCGTTGATTTTGTTGACACCCCTTCTGCACTCGTACTGGCACTGCTGGTAGGCCCTCCAGGGTCATCCTGGTGCCGCTTTGAAATACGCGGGCTGGTCTTCATGGCCACCTTGACAGACTCGCGACGTGGCTTTCCCACCATCTTAGAAAAATCACAATGGCACTCGGAGTCGAACGGGCTTATGCCCGCGATAGTTGGCGCTTAAATCCACCGTAGACCACGCTGTACTGTACGGTACTGCGTTGGCGCACTATTAAAGATACGAGCCTCTGCATGGTTTGAGGTGGACTCAACCCCCAACCCAGAGCATCTCTAGAGCATCTCTTGTCGTGGGTTTCACCAAAGGACTACGCATACACACATGAAACTCATATATTTAAAGCGGAATGAAGCTCCCTTCCGGTCGGGGTACATATCCTATACGGAACTTATACAACTGAATTTCACCCTCGCATGCAGGGAATTTACGCGTTAGGCGCGCTTAGACTGCGTGCACTCTAGCCATGCTACCAAACGAACGCAACTCATGCACGACGGTTATCTAAGCCCAATGGATCACTGCTTTTTCGACGGACCAAGTGGGTGCATGCGCACCTCACCCACGACGGTTCGCCAAGCCCAATGGATCACTGTTTTTTCGGAGGACCAATGGGTGCATGCGCAGCGCATGATGCGCTACGAACGAAATCTAGCTAACAGTAGACTTCATCCTTAGAAAAAACGCAATAAATTATGCGTTATTGCGTCTTGTAGCTGAGGAAAAGTACCGTCATCGGCGTTTGAAATCGTCGATAGCTGTATTGATTTTTAAGTTATATGGCACAAACACCATATTATACATTTTCTAGGATGCCTAATGTCTAGGTTGATAGATTTATTCGTGTCCACTAGCACGAATTGTAGCTTACGACGGCAATGATTTCATGGCTCACTATTTTTTCGATGGACCAATGGGTACGAGAGACGACCTACCTACGAACTGTAAAACTGTAACCGCTTGAACCGAACCAAGCGCTCAGCAATGTTTCGACGGACAGCCAGAGGTGCTGCCATGGAGCATTCCATTTTCAGCGGACCAATAGGTACATAATCCTTCAGTGCGCTCTTATATATGTAGTGTGGTTCAGATAAGATATGCAACACTGCCCTGATAGCTGGTTTGCATGAAAACCTAGAATAATGACCACCCTCGAGTCTCTTGAGGTCTCGGGCATAAGTATAAGCAAGAATCAGCGCCTATTTTCAAATTCGCCACGCACTGCTCACCCCCCCCGCCCCACGCATCATCACCGCCATGAACATTCGTCAGAAGTTTGCTTCGGATGGCAGCATCATCTTCTTCGCCGCTGTGGCCGAAGAGCAAGCGAACGCGTGGAGAGCTATGGCCCGCCCCGTCGACATCTGGTTCACCGACATCCTCGACAACATCATGGAGGATCGAGGTCGTCTTCAGTCTCCAGTGCCTGATCAAGAGGCACGCACCATGGCGCGCATGCTGCAACGATTCTACAAGACTTTCATCCCTGATTCGGAAGCCAACGATTTGCGCTGGGTGAAGATACCTGCTGGCGTGGGTGACCTACCTGTGCGCCGCGAGTTTCGACCAGGTGATGATCCCCTCGATATTGCCGCTATTCCTGGTGGAATGGTTGTCGCTGTGGATGACGACACGTGCTTCTACGTGTATGGGTGGAACCACAACGTTGCTCTCCGGTCCAACCGCAAAGAGATCAAGCTAAACAAAGGTGACGTATTCGTTTATCGTGGCGATTTGATTTTTGCCCCCGTCGGCAACGACACCAACAACGTGTGCATTCATGCATACCTCGACACGCCGACGTCGGACCGTCTCGAGAATCATCAGCCCATCATCGTCCCAACGGTCAATGACACTGCTCGGACGGACGACCCATTCTGCTTTGCGTGGAATTGTACGTTCCGGGGTACCGGGACCATAGCGGTTCGCCACCACCTGAATCGCTTCCACGGATTCCGCTTTCACGATGCACCCCCTACTGGGGCGTAAGCCGAGTTTCCAAGCCGTGCAACCTGATGACCACCTAGCGCCTTTCGATTTGCTTTTATTTCTGCCTGTTAGCTAGTAGTTACAATGCAACTAGGGCGCAATATATTTCTTGTTGTCTACATGTTGTTGTTCTGGTAATCTGCTGCCGATGACACAGTAGCAAATCATAGTTTTAGGAAAATGCTGCTTGCGATTAGCTTTCCGTGATAAGATCATCTCAACATGAGATATCGACACCGACGAATATTTTTTTTATTTTACACATGGATTTATCCAACTGGGACATCTTACGACTTCAGGCTGGGGACACTGAAGTGGTTCGTTTTATATCTTATACATGGATCACATTTAATAACCCTATAAGCAAGCGGCCGGTCGAAGCTTCATTGATAGCGCTAGTGGCACTAAGTGGTGATAGCTCAGGTTGGATGTCATTAATATACCTCAATTCTAAATTAAATTAAAATTCTAAAAAACCAGCAGAACGCTCTCCGCTTCGAGCAATTAAAGTAGTAAGAATGAATATTTGGGTTCACCCCACTTAAGCAATGTGTCTGAAGAAAGGCGTGGCGAAGCTCAAGCAACCGGAATGAGAAGACCGTGCTCACGGACGCATACATGTATATATTAACGTCGTGTCGTTGTTGCAGACATAATAGGATCGATCTTAATGGTAGGGGAAATAAGTATGTGTTTCATGTGAGTTCCTCGTTTCCAGCCAATTTGCTTTCTATCTCCACCAATCCTGCTTGAATTTCTCCGACTTAACTGAAGTTATATACTGCTGCTGTAGTCTTTGAATTGTTGTACAGCTAAGAGGTTCTTGCTTGGGGCACTTCAAAGTGCCAACATTAATTCTGGCGAAACTCCGCTCGAACATCCGCAAGATGCTGCACTTCGGCGTCTCGACGAGCACGGTGGTCGGTCAGTATACAGGCTACCACTTCTTCCACATATCGTGCTTCTGCTCCAGCTGTTTCTCCCCGTGCCGCCATCCAGCGTCGGCGCATCGCTTGGAAAGTATCGTCAGCATGTCCTATGGTTTCGGCATCTGCACCCGAACGACCAAGCTGGAAGGCGTTTCGGGCGGCTTGGACAACGTTTCCGAATTCACCTTGCTCGACCGAGATTGCGCGAGTCATAGCAGCTCTGGCTTCTCTCCGAGCACGATGAGCTTGCTCTGCAGCAGTTCTTGCATCCATGCATGCACCTATGACAGCACATTGAACATCAATACTGCGTCCACATCATAGTCTCAAGAACAATTGCACCGTAATACCCACACAGAAAAGCAACCTAAGAAGAAAGAAAAGTGAGACTGACACAGCGTTACCGTTAGGAATGACAGAAACTGATCTTCAACAACTAGCCAGTAAATTCACCACAACAACTATTGCAGAGATCTACATTTTCACTAAATTGCAGCTTCTCATTGCAAATTCATTTTTGATGCACTACTTACCATTGCACATACACACACCACGACACCGAGCTACAACAACGACCAAAAGTGCCTAGGATTGACATGCGTATGACCGTTGCTAGTTTACAGAAGAAGTGATCACAAGCCTGTTACATTTCGTTGTAAGTCGAAAGGCTTGCACGTATTCGCGGAAACGTCAGCTTTTAAAATAAAGCGCGAGCAATTGGAAGCACAGGGCGAGGTAGCAGATAGGAAGCCACAACAGCAAAACCAAGAAACGTTATATTAAAACTATGCATCATTCGACATACATTTGTAGGGGAAATCAGAAAAATTCAAAACCAAACATCACATTCAATTCTGGTCGAAAGGCACTTTCTTAACATCGGCACTTGTACTCACCGCCTTAAAAAGTAGCATGCACGACCGCATTGCTCTTTGTCGCGACCTTGGAAAACTCACACATTGATCTTGTCTCGGCAAGCCACACATCGCCCGGATAGCAGCTGGAGATGCCAACGGCTACTTGTCTGGCAGTGGGGATGGCTTGGGCTGTTTAAACGAACGAGCACGGGCAGCCATGCGTTGACGCAGCTCCAGCAGTTCGCGACCTGCACATAAACACAATGTAGCACATTAGACAATCGGTAATATTCAATACACAACCAAACTGCATTTCGTACGCCGTTGCATCTTCTCGGCTTTCACGCTTCGAGCGTGTGCAATCCGTTGCTGCTGCGCTTCGGTAGACGAGCTCGCCGACGGATTGCTGTCGGGACTGGCTCCTTGACCGTGCGTCGAAGCTTGCTGCGAAGATGTGCCATCGGCACTGGCGGCGCTCACAGCACTCGATCTACCGATCTCCGTACGTTGACCAGTGCTTCCAAGCGGAGAACCCTATTTGACTGGAGTGTTGACCCACCGTCCGAGGGTCCAAAAGAATAAGTGACGGGTAGTTGTTTGTATTTGTATTCTGTATATTTTGAGATTGGTTATATCTACTCTGGGAGTGGATCTGGCTAGTAGATCACTACTTCTCACTAACTGTACGAGCGTCGTTCGGAGGTATACGTCCACGCTCAGTACTCTTATATTTTCTTTACCCATATATTAACAACTCACTAGGTGGAATCCGGTCCGCCGAAGACAAACGGCCCAAAAGGGGATTACGCAAGGTACACACGCCAACTCCAAACGAGGTTTCTCGTTTGGAGGTATACCCGCCTGTTCTCCTCCTGGAAGTTCTACTTTTGGAGGGGGAACAGGTCCCTACAAAGGGTAGCACGAGAGCACTATACACCTGGGCGGCAAAAAGTTGTCACCGACTACGCCACAGCGTGCTTCTTTGCCAGATTGCAGACCTGCTCGCACGTGTCGACGGACTTGGTGTCGATTTAGATTCAGGACAGGAAGGGCTTGCCGAAGAACGCCCGCGTTGGGAAGTGCTTGGACAGCTGCTGGACGGCGCTGGTGCGCCACCGGGGGGGGGTCACGTCCGATGTCTGCTGCAGGTAGGCGTCGTCCTTGACCACGGCGGACACAAAAGCCAGCGTCATCAAGGTGACTGACCACGGCATCTGTTTACGTCTGGGCTGTCGAAAATAGTGTCACCGAACGCGATCCCTGGTGGGGGTTGGCGACCACCTTCTTTGTAGTAAACAAAATTGAGAATGTGTCGAACTGATACTCGAGACACCTCAAATCTGCTGATATCGAGGAGAGGGACGATCCTGTCTTCGTCTATTGCTGGCCCTCCGACGTCAACTAGTAGCGCCGTCGAATCCCGAGTTGGTGATTGGCCTATACCATTGAACTTGTTGTACAGTGTCGTGTGCGCGTGCCTCATTTCAGTAGCCATGATAACGCTGGTACTCTTACCTTCGCACGGCCGCAGAGTGTAATGGGGCCAGGATTGGCCAGTGACCTTTTCAAGGAAAAGGGATGTTCTCTAGTGTGGACCACACCGGCCGGTGTGGCCCACAAGGACTGAGTGTCACACACTACGATGGGTACGGTGTACCAGTGATCCTTATATAGAGTGTTCACGGTAGACCTCCCCAATGTACTGAGTTAAGTTAGTTCGGTCGTACTTAAGGACCCACGATGCACGAGAGCCAACCGCTGAGGAAGATCGCAATTTAGACAGGGATTCAGTATGCAGATAGAAAGCAGTAGATAGAACTTTATGAGTGTTATTAATACAAGACAGTTTAACTCTAACCTACAAGTGTGCAAGTCTCTTTAAGTACTCGGTACTAAAAGAGGACCGATAAGGCAGGGCCTTTTGCACAAGCAACAACAGAGACGCCAGGCGTCTGTTGTGGTTAGCGTGTTACACTTCCTCCTAGCTATTGTGCGTGTGACCCCCGTCACACAGAGCGTATACCTCTACGGCAACGTCTTGAGTCGAATCCATGTTGCATCTGAGGGAAGTCTCGTGCCCGCAGAAATTCACATCCAGCCAGCCCTACTGAGTAACTGACTCCCACTTATAGCCGACAACTAGACCGTAGTCCCAGACACGGGCACCACCGGGTCGAACCCTCGCCGTGCAAATCACGCTCCCCACGAATGTACCGGTGCCCTCCGTTGCTTCTTCGGCAGAAACGAATCGAGGTGCCAGGTCTTCGTGGGACAACTCAGCTGCTTGGTCTTCCTCTCCTACCCAGCGTCCGCTACGTACGAGGCTGACCTTCACGCGCGCCCCTCGAGGCGGTGTCCCATCGGCCTTGCCGTTCGCAAACCCGATCACGTCGAAGGCACCGGGGCGAGGGTAGAAGTAACTCGGAGCCATGGTCGGTGGGATCGTAGTCGGGGAGATTATCTGCGGCGAAGGAGGTTCAAGAGTGCAGCCCGGAGAGGCTGCTCGCTTCGATCTCCTGCCGGTTCTATCTATAGCATTTCCGCGCGGCTTTGGGAAACTACGCTTTCCTCCGCAACTGCTCTTACCTAGGCTATATCTGTCGCTCCTGCAACCAGCAAATTGCATTTTTTAAAATGCACGTTTAAAAACGTAGCATTATCCAGGATACATGATCACTATAAATACACCTCGATGTATCCTATTATATTAGATTATCTATGATCAGCGCTACCAGCCCAACCCTCTAGTTAAGGGGGTGTTTAGAGTGCCTATTAATATCACAATACATTCTCCTTTTAAAGTACGAATCGGCTCATTTCAGTAAAGGAATGACGCCCCTCGAGACTCGCTGGGGGTTCCTCGTCCCCTGGTGCGCCTGGGTGAGAACCCGCATCGCGTACAACTGGTCCGTCCGCGAGGAAGAGGTCTGGGCCTCGCCTCACCGCCGCCTGGAGGTGGAGCTCCCCACGCGTCGAGACGCCTCCACGGATAGAGAATCGGGGAAGAAAGAGGTTCATTACCAGGATTTTCACATTTTCGAAATTCATTTTCGGAAAATTCGCGAAACGCTGGGTCTGTTGGCTGCAGTCGCCCATGTGGACCAGAAGGCGTTGAGATATCTCCTGGAGAACCACTGCGGTGTGAAACTTGGAAAAGAGGGAGAAGAAGTTTTTGAAGAGGAAATTCCCGTTCGTTTTTTTCTGTCAGTTCGAGACGGAAAGCATGGCAAAGAACACATTGAAGAATTGACTGAAGATTTGGTGCTGTTTTGCGGCACCGATCAACGTGTCAATCCAAGTCCTGAGTTCAATAATGCACTGAAAATGATCGCAGAGCTTCGAACTAGTGGCATTCGAGGAGTAGCCATTGAAATTCCGGTGCGAGTGTGGTTTCTGGATTTTGAGGCAGAAATATTGGAGATGGAAGGAGCTGTGGAGTCTCTTGAAGCTATCTCAAAGGCTGAACAGGTAATTAAGGAAAGCTGGGAGAATTATGAGCGATCGTCGGACAAGCGGATAATGGGGATGAAATGTACGTTCGTACTGGAACCAATGGTAGCAGACCTCAGCGGATTTATTATCACTTCCGAACTGGGAGCTCTAGTGGAAAAAATGATGCAAGAGAACGTGTGGTTTTCTCACCTATCGCTGGCGATGTACGTGGAGCGGGAACGCATGATTGACGAGCGAGCCGCGAAGATCATTTTGGGAAGTCTGATGACTCAAGTGTTTGATAGTTCTCGCCGATCCGATAGTCTTGCCAACACAACTTACTGTTTCAATCAGCGGTGGCGAAAAAATAGGCCGCTTCAACTGGGCACCATTCACCTGGACTGCGAAAGTACCATTCTGCCGTTGGAGTTTGAGGCTATGTGCTCCGCGATGGTACTCAATCAAATTACTAGGAATGTTTCGATGGCCCTGGCAGTTGAAGCAGACGACCCGATCACAAGTGCGCGCTGGTGGGAATGGCTGGCGTATGCATTCTTCTCAGACCGGGCCCGAGCTTGCTCGACTCTGGAGTCTCTTGCACTGATTTATATCGGGAGCATGAGTGCTGCGGACGTGGAGGCATTTTCGGCAGTGTTAGCTTCTGGTCACCCCGAAGAGCATCTTTCTGGATCTCCACGTGGTTTAGTTGATGAACAAGATGCGGTTTTGAAAGCTGGAGCTTCCATTCAGTGGCGATTCAATAAGCAAGGGCGACCTCGCAGGGGCTTCCGTGCTCTGCAATTTGACTCCGAGATCCCGTTCGTCCGAACGTTCAGTGATGATGGCAAGAGCGAGTGGGTGGACGTATTGATTCCAGGCTATGGCCGATGCAAGGTGAAGCGCGCTGATCTGGTGTTCAATAGTTCGAGTGCGGCATGTTGTGGTTCAGGGGGCGTGACTTCATTAAAGATTGGGTTTGACAAACTCGACCTATCAAACTCGGAGGGCCTGTATGATTTTCTAAACGTGGTTGGGCCTTCATTGTTGTATCTGACGATTGATGGTCCAATAGAGAACCTGAACGCGAACCTGATTCTCGAAAATTGCCCCAACCTGGTGGAATTGTCATTGTGCACGTTTTTAGTCGATATACGACTCAACGTTGTCGATTTGCGTGCGAACAGCCAGGTACTACCCCCACTACACCGTTATTGGCATTTCGTTGGAGATCTTGCGTCAGCCATAGGCAACGAAGCCCATCCCTTTTCTAAATGCGTGCGCCGTGTTCGAGTTCGTCTTATTGACGCGTGGGCTGGGTGGGATGTGGATCTTCTTAACTACTATCCTCCCATTGTCGATGATGATTTCAATGCGCTTCTCGACATGCTGAAAGTCAACCGAAGCCTGGAATACCTCGATGTGGTTGTGACTCACTACGACCTCAGGTACTTGGATGAGTTCAGGAAGTATCACCTGCAGCCAATCAATCCTTCGCTGAAACTCCCGATAGAGAAGAAGATAGCATTTTTGAGCGTGCTGTCGCCCCAAAGAGAGGCGCCAAAGTCGGGAAAGGCACGGAGACGTACGACATCTCGAGCTCAACCAGCGATATGCAAATTGGACCACCACGTGCTGTCCCAGATCTTCGCGTTTGCCTCCCGTCCTGTGCTTCGCGAGGTTTACCTTCGTCACACATGCGACGACGATTGGAAAGAGGAGACCATCCAAGTTGTGATCTAGCTACACACAACACACTACAGACACCACCTTCCTGCACGGGTTATGCTAAAAAATAACAATACCATAACTATTTTCTATAAAGCAATAATCTGATAGCACAGTTTGTAGGCTTTAAACTGACAGGACACGGTACTACTCTCAACCTCAATACAAATCCCCAGTCTAACTTTTGAAACGCAGGACTGATTTGAATGGAGGGGACGTCTGATACAGCTCTAAAGCAGCGCTGGGGCTTCCTGGTGCCGTGGTGCAAGGTGCTGGAGAACCGCATCCACTACGTGTGGGCCGAGCGCGAGGAGGAGGTCTGGGACGTGCCCAAGCGGCGGCTGGAGGTGGAGCTGCCCACGCGTAACGAGGTCTATCGCCACCTTTGGGAGGAGCCGCAACCTCTCTATTCTAATGAAAAGGAGTTCCAAGCAGGATATCAAAAAGTGCAGGAAGCCTTGGCTTTATTATCCGCCGTGGCCCATGTGGACCAAGAAGGTTGGAGATACCTCCTGAACGTGCACTGCTACGCCGAAATCGGCATCGAAGGACAGGAGGTGTATGAAGAAGAGATCCCCGCGCGGTTCCTCTTGTTCTTGATCGAGGACAATGATAAAGAGGAGTGCAGGGAATACGCCAAGACTCTCAGAACTGATATTGTGCAATTTTGTGGAGTGCACCAACGTGAACGCCCCAGTCGAGCGTACAGCAAGGCGTTGAAGCAGATCGCAGCTGTGGCTGAAGAACTCAAGCCTGGAAGTACAGGAATCGACATTAAGATTCCAGTTCAAGTGGGTTTTCGAGTGATGGATTTCATGTCCTACGGGGTGTTGAGCGACATTTTGGAGCCTCTGGAGGACATCCGAGCTGCTGAACTGGCCATTCAAGAGGAATGGGAGGCGTACGAACAGAACCCAAGGAAGAAGAAGGCGGCGGTGGAACCTGGAGCTCTCAGATGCACTTTCGTGCTAGGACCGACGATCGCAGATTTCCATGACACCCCAATTTCGGGAGAGGTGGTCAAGAAGATGCGGGGCATGGTGCGGGGTAATGCCCGGTTCTCGCAGATTAATCTGTGGACTCATATTGATCGGGAGCTGGAGAAGAAGCAGCACGAGGGGAGGGTCGTCTTTAGTCAATTCGTTGCGACGATCTTCGACAGTACTCGTCGTGTGCCTGAGCTCAAAAGCGGGAAAGCACCGCCTCAAGCTGTGCAGGTGAGTGGTGACTCGGAGCCGCTCCAAATGGGTACGGTGCACGCAGAGTGCACGAGCTTGATCGGGCCTCGCAATTTCGAGTCCTTGTGCTCCGCTATTACGACAAGTCAAACGACCAAGAAGCTCTCGATGCAGCTGGAAATGGACCTGGACGACAACTCGAGTGTGCACTGGTGGAAGTGGCTGGCGTACGCGGTCTTTTCGAAGCGAGCGAAGGCGTGTTCAGCCGTGGAAGCTCTTGCTCTGATTTCGATTCGCAGCATGAGTAGCGAGGACATCGACGCCTTTTCAGCCGTGTTGGCGTCCGAGCATCCGGAAGAGGAACTTTTTGGCTGTCCTCACCGTGAAGTCGAAGAGCGAGACGCGACGGTGAAGACAGGTGCTACGCTCTTCTGGGAGATGAACAATCGGGGCCACCCTCGTCGAAGTTCCCGAGCTGTAACGAGCGAGTTTCCTATCGAGTGTGTAAGAACTTTCAGGGATGACGGCGTAAGTGAATGGGTGAATGCGCTGGTTCCAGGGTATGGGCGGTGCCATGTACGGCGTGGGGATTTGGAGTTTCATCAAGCGGACACTGCAATTGAGACGTCTTCTGGCGTGACAGACCTTCGAATTGGCTTTGACAAAGTTGATCCGTCCGTCTCGGACGGACTGTCGAAGTTCCTGGCGGCTATTGGCTCTTCACTGAAGGTTTTGACTCTTGATACAGCAAATATCGAGATTGACATGAACGCACTGCTCCGGAGCTGCCCCAACCTCGAGCAGTTGACGCTGTGTGGAGGCGAGATGGTGGACATGCGACTGGACTTCAGCGAGTACCACAAAAGGAACCAACCTATTCCGGAGCTCTCGTTTGAGTGGGAGAGCATCAGTGCACTCGCCACGGAGCTGAAAAACTCAGACAGTGCACTAACTAAATGTCTACGCCGGCTGCGGGTCCACCTCATCGATCAGTGGGCTGCTTGGGGGGTCATTGTCGCCGATAACAACAACCGACCAGCCTTCCAGGCCGGTTTGAGGGCTCTTCTTGAAATGCTCGAAGTCAACCAGACGCTCGAGTTTCTCGACGTGGTCGTGCCGTTCGGTCACTTCATCTATTTGGACGACTTCCGACAGCACCACTTGAAGCCCATCAACAGAGCTGCCAAGCTGCCTACAGAGACCAAGACCGCCTTCTTGAGCGTCTTCTCGGCGCGAGAAGAGTTGGCGGAGGCTAACAAGAAACACAAGAGGAGGGTGACTAGAGCGGCACAAGATATCCGCCCTCTCTGTCGGCTGGACCAGCACGTCTTGTCCAATATTTTCAGTTTTGCAGCCCCGCGTGTCCTCCGACAAGTGTATTTGCATGACCCACCCCGCAACGAGTTAGATGAACCTGAGCGACTGCCTCTTTAGACCTCGTCAGTCTCTCGATGGGAAACTTTGACACAGCAAACTATACACTTCATTGGAAACAATTCACGCATCTCCGCCCTCCCTATCCTTTATCTTTGGTTCAACTGGCAGACTACGCTTCACATACAACTTTTTCACCCCGCGTGGCTCGTGGGCCCACTACTTGTAGTGCACGCGTTGCGCCAACTCGGCGCTCTCCACCGCCGTCAAGTCCTGACCCAGCACTTCTTTCGTCACGTCCAAGAAATACTTCGGACAATCTCCCAGCTTGTTCATCAGCTCGACATCTTCGTGGAACTGATCCTTCTTCTGAAGACGGAGGTTCGCCACCATGCGGTACCAGTACACCTTCATGCTCGCGACAGGAGAAGGTTTGCCATTGTCCAAGAGATTCGTCAGCAAGTCGACCGCAGCAGTGTAATCCTTCGCGAAAAAGGCATCAAGACCGCGTTCCAGCAGCGACGGCGCGGCTGGTTTGATGCTCCACTTGTGGCATTCGTTCCAGCACTGGTCCAGTGGACGGTAGCTGCTTGTGAGCACCAAGCGTCTGAATGCCGACCCCGAGGCTGGAGGAGACATCAGATACGTGTCTTGAGCCAAGTTGTAGATCGCGAACACGCCGTCCACAGGGATCAATCTCCACAGTCCTCCGTCACCAGGCAGTTCGCCTGCACGCCACGTGAACGCTCTCTTTTCGCCGTAGCCTTCCGCGGTCTCGGACGCTGCGACGTCGGAAGCCACCAGATACTCCCGAGAGTAGACGCTGAGGATGTAGAAGTCCGTGAAGCTCGGGCTCGCGGGGACGAAGCGCCAGATCTCCTTGCTTTGGTCCGCTTCCCACTCATCATCGGCCCAGCAGAAGACGCAGCGACGCGTTTCGTCGTAGAGGAAGTAGTCTTCAGCTGCGAAGAGCGTGTTGTCATTCAGGGCGGACGAGATCATGACCGGCGCGTTGCTGGCCAGCGCACGCACAGCAGGCGAGACGCTGCGAATCCAACACATTTCAGCCAGCATCAAGGTCTTGTCTCGAGCTTGGGCCATCACTTTGTCGAGCAGAGACGCCACCGCGACTGCATTCCAGCGTCCACCAGCTTCGAGCAGGAATTGACAGCCGACCACTGTCCATTCTTGGTTCGGAAGACTCGCCAGGAAGCGCAGCACGGCGTCCTGCAGAGCGAGAAGCTGCACGCGTTTGGTGGACAGCAAGTTCTTGAGCAAAAGGTCTCCGCGGTACTCGACATCTCGAATTCCGAGAAAGCAGTTGACGGCCTGCGCGCAGGCGTCAGGAGCAGTATTTCCCAACTGGATGCCAGCCCAACGGACCGCGTTCTCGTCCGGCTCCATGTCGTTTGCTGTCGCGTTTACTTTGTGAAAGGAATTGACGGCAAACGAGAGAATGAGACTTCTCATCTAGCTGAAAATTCATCATACAGTTGGGGAAAATGCGCTTGCGAAAGGGACATTCGGGACGTTTTTAGCCCTGGAAACGAATTCAACGCTCATGCATTAGTATGTTGTGGTTTGCTGTTCTACCATCACTCAAGTTTGGCCTCCTCGTGCATTTTCTCGTACTTGGCGCGGTCCTTGTCAGGCAGCACGCGCCACATCTCGGTCAGCAGTACGGCGATCTCCACCACATTTTTGGTCGGGTTCTCGTTGCGCACCTGCTGGCACAAGTCGTTAAAGAAGAAGACGTACGGCGAACGCGCGTTGGGGTCCGTCTTGTAGTGCGAGTGCTTGACTGCAAACTCACTCAGCTTTTCCCTGACGCCTTCTTCGCGCTTCCACTCTTCCTCAAGGTTATGACGTTGTCGCAGCAGCTTCTGATCTTGGTCCGTCAGTTTGGAAGCCAACGTGTCGAAGAAATAGTCGGGATACCCGCCCAGCTCCTCCACTTGGGTCAAGTCCTGCTTGAAGCATCCGTCGTTCTTCAATAACAAGTTTGCCGCCATGCGATAGCAAAGGACCTTCCTGCGGTCGGCTGCAGATATCTCGTCCTTGGTTAGAATCCCAGTGAATAACTCGAACGCCTTGCTGTACTTACGAGAGAAGAAATGCACCAGAGCCATCTCAAGCTTCGACCCACTCGCGCGTATTCTCCACTCCCGTCTCGCAGACCTTTTCTCATCAAGCGGACGGAACGGGGCCGTCAACACAGTGCGGCGAGATCCGTCACCAGCTTCCGGCGGAGAGCTGAGGAAGGCGTCGTGCTTTTCATTGTAGAACGCGCACTTCCCATCTTCTAGCAGTTGCAAGCGCCAGATTTTATCGGCTTCGGGCAGATCATTTCCACGCTTCACCAGAACGCGCTTCATCGCAAACCCTTCAGCATCGCTCGTGACGGGGAACTCCGACGCATACAGGAATTCCTGAGCGTAAACGCTGACGATGTAGAAGTCGGAGACAGAAGTCGGAGGCTCCTGTTCGGACTGGAAGAAGTCTCCACAATTCCTTCTTTTCGTCATTAGGCCATGGACCTTTCCAGCAAAATGGAGACTGGTTGTTCTTGAACGAATACGAGCTTCCAGCCACGTAGAGCACATTGTCATTGATGGCCGAAGTGATGGTAACCGGTGAGCTGCACGCCAAAGCTCGAGCTGCAAGGCTAAGCCTCCGA
Organism: Phytophthora fragariae; assembly: GCA_009729435.1. Lineage (NCBI taxonomy): Eukaryota > Oomycota > Peronosporomycetes > Peronosporales > Peronosporaceae > Phytophthora > Phytophthora fragariae. The sequence goes on from QQOI01000012.1 coordinate 1,656,133, forward strand.
GCCCATAGAATCTCCGCAGTCATCAGCGTCTGTCCGACCGACCGCTGCATCGCTTTGCGCAGTACGAGCGCCACTGCCCAGCAGTCCCATCGTTCGCTTCGCTTCAACATGACATCACAAGCCGAAATAATCCATCGGTCTTGTGGCAGAGCTTCTACAAACCTCAGCATCGCGTCTTGTGGCACTTGAGGCATGAACTCTTGCAACTCGAACAACGTTTCCAAATCCTTTTCGACGTCGGTCGAGATCTGGAGAAATAGGTCTAAAGCCTCCCACTCATCATCTTGCACCAATTCCCTTAGCACGTGGACAAAGGACGCCATACTCAAGAACTGGGATGCTCTTGCTCGCGAATTGCCGAATGAATGGCTTTGCACTGCGACGTTAGGTCGCATCAAGGTTATATCAATCTGTCTCCAGGAAATGGAAGTTTGATTGATGCTTGAGAACTAAGCTGGCTAACGTTGTCTTGCCTATCCGGTCCAGTCACTTTCGCTGCTTTGGGACTCGGACTCGAAAGCCGAGGCTGAACTACAGCTAATTGCAGTCCACAGTGACGGATCCGAGGTTTTCGTGGCATCTCCTGGGTGCGAGATTCCTGTGGTCCAGAGTGGAGAACTGCCCGTTGTCCACAAGCAACACGGATCGCCGAGCTCTTGGCCGTTGGTTTGCCCGTCTTGGTCGGAATCGGTCTCGCGGAGTTCCTTGGTCCACTCTAACCCGGCATCTTCGAAGTCTTGGCCGAAGACATTGCGTCCAGGGAAGTCGCTCATGTCGTGACCAATAGCTGGGGACTCGGGCACGTTAGCGCCGTTAGGCACGTTCCAGACGAAGTTTGGCATGGTGTTGCTAGGAGAGTTGAGGAAAACTGCTGACAACGCCACACTGAAGAAGCTTGAACGTACTAGCATCTTGATTGAGGATTTGGCTTCGAACGAGGAGTTCGAAAAGTGAGTTGATGGGCAGCTAGCAACATCAAGAACCCCCCTCGACTGCACTGCGAACCACTGCAAATAGTCATGCGACGGCACCCCCGAGTTGTACGATCCCAGGAGAGTCAAGAAGAGCAACATCACTTGTGCGTTTAGTGGCTCTATTTAAGAAGTTTATACTTTTCTGTCTGCAAAAAAGAGAATCTTGTACTTGGCGACTACCAAACGAGCTGCAAAGCCGCTGGGATGATAGCAAGCAGCAGCGTCGAGATGACAGCAGGTTCCTTCAAACTTGAGGCAGCAGAGTCTGCGTCGCCCATCGAGATGTCGATTTCGCTGTCCTCGTTTTCGGTTGGGTCGTTCTTGCTTGCTTCAGCCTCCGCCTCTGCTTCAGCCTTTGCTTCAACATCCGCTCTCACAGCTTCGCAATCGATACTCGCCCAGAGAGAAGCATCCGACGTTTTCGAGGCAATGCCTGGGTGCGAAACACCTTCACTCCACTGAGGCGTGGCGTTCTCGACCCAGTCGCAGCAGGGATCTCCCAGTTCCTGGCCGTTTGTCTGGCCATCTTCGTCCGAGTCTGCCTCACACAACTCCTTCGTCCACTCGGTGCCGGCTTCCTCGAACGCGATGCCGAATAGATTCCGCACAGATTCTTCTCCCGTAATGTCTTCGTGTCCTAACGCTTTGATGCCGGGGACATTTTCTCCGTTCGGGATCCTCGTCACATACATCGGCACACCATTTACGTCGGACGGCAGCACCGCACACCCTGCTGCCACGCCCGCAATCGCAAGGCAAAACGGCTTCATGCTAGGGTGGAGAGTTCTCGATAGAGTCTGTGGAGTGATTCGGATTCAGGTATGAGCAAACACGTGCAGCGTCGACGGTGACAACAGTGGTGGGTAGATCAGACTCGACGACGACATTCTCAAAATGGAAATTGAAGCACCTGTCACTTGTTTCTGCGTCTTCAGTCCTGAGCTCAGCGAGCTGCAATTGTGTTTCACACGACAGCATTATTTGCACGGTGGAAAGTCTCATGATTATATCAAAATAGGTCGCACCGAGAAGGAGTCCAAGCGAGAATATGCCACATGAGACGAGTTGATGGACGGGCGCTGGGGATTTTTTGCTCCTTGGTGTGCTGTCTTGTGAGATACGTTGCCCCGAGAGGTGGTTCGCAAGTTAATGCTTCCTAGAGTACGAATGCCGAGCCAGCACGGAGATGTGGGAGAAGGCTACGATGGAATCGATGAATTGCACAATGTGCGAGAAGCCGCGCCTGTCAAAGTCAACTTTTGAGGCGACTTGGGTGGGTCTAGTCGTGGGTCATTCCTTGAACTTGTTGATCTCGTGAATACAGAGCAGGCGGTACAAACTCAACGGGACACGTACGACGCAAATTGCAATCTCGGAAGCAGGGGGAGTCACGTTTGTGTTGGAGCCGATAGTTGTAGAGATCCTGGATGGCGACATTACTGCGGACACTTGGAAGACTCTGATGGCGATGTTGAAGAGCAGCGCTTACTTCTCAGACTTGGTGCTGTTTGCTTCAGTGGGCTCAGAGCTGCAAGCGAATGATATTTGGACAACTCATGGCGTATCTATTTATCCAGACTGGTATTGGTAACCTGCCAAGCGCTGAGCAGCGTCAAGTGGGTGCTATCCACTTCGATTGCTGCTCTGACCTTCCAGCCACCACTAATATTGAGGAAATGGGATCACCGCTGGCATGTATCACTGGTTACAGTAATTAGTCTGGCTTCAAAATTAGTAGGTGCCAGACTAATTTATGTTCGTCTGAATTCAAGACATTCAAAATTAGTCTGGAGGAAAATATTCATAATTAGTCTGGACTGGGCACGAAATATCCTAAGGAGTTTGCAGGTGAAAGCCGAGATGTGGAGGATGCATCGTGCTCCGACGAGGATACACCCAGTATGGAATCTGAGGCTCAAGCGGAAAACGACCGAAATGAAGTAGATACTGGAGTGATTTATCAAGCATTGCCTAGATAATCCTGGTTCGAAAACGACCGCGCCTCTCTTTCTGGCATAATAGCGAACATCATGCACTCGTCTGTTCATCGTGCGTTGATGCGGAACAGAAATGTTGGCTAAAAACTGCGGGCGGGCACGCACTTTCCTAGGGTGCCACTTATTATTGAGGAACTTTTCCTAACTTCTGAGGAAGGCCTCTCCAGCACTAACTTCTGAGGAAGGTGCTAACTTCTGCGTACCTCACCGCCTGATTTCTGAGGAACTCACTGATAATATTTTAGGTTTCGTACTAGCTCGTGAGCTCCTCGTTTGCACCGCCAATTTCGCTTTGCTCATGGCGGGCAAGGCGTCGGAAAATAGAAATTACCTCCTTGTGAGGGCACCTACTCCGGCCCACGCGCCGACCATTGCAGACCTTCGCTTCGCTTCGGTTGCAAACGGTCTCTCTGAGGCCTCTGGGGAGCATGATGATGCAATTGCGGTCAGTTATTAGGCGATGTTTGCGGTAGGTTACTCAGAAGTCAGCCCCCCATTCGCCGGCGCATTTCATATCAAATCGGGGTGGTTTTCTCGTTTTTCCTCCCAGAAACTCGCTTCCTCAGAAGTCAGCATCGTTTCCTCAAAAATAAGGCCGTCCCACTTTCCTAAATCTGAACAGCGTGTCAAAATGTATGTTTTGGCATCTCAGAATAGCTGCGGGAATCGCTCCAGTAGTTTCATACCGGTAACTGCATAATAAACTTGTTTTGAATATATAAACTTGGAAACGCAGACTAATTCTGAAGTTCAAAAATAGTCTGAATTCAAAATTAGTCTGACTAGCTTGATGCCAGACTAATTATTGTAAGCCGGAAAAAATCAATGTTCAAAATTAGTCGGGGCCAGACTAATTACTGTAAGCACTGTAGTAAAAACTCAATTCGACAGCTCTCGATATACGGTTAGATACTGACCCAGGGGATTTCTCCATGTATTATCCCAATTTAAAAAAAAATATATACGCTGAACTTCCCTGGATTTGATGAAATTCTCTGGATTTTAGGTATGAATTCTACGTACATCATATACCCTTATCAATTCGATAACAATTAGACCAACAATACGTTTAAATAACCTTGTTCATTTGATATCCTGTTAGGAAACGATATTATTTGGTGAATGTTGACCAATCCGGAGAAGATTAAGATCCATATCCTGTTAGAAGGGATTCACTCTTCGATTTCATTGTATATGCAACGTTTTAATAATCTGTTACACTCGCGCAACATAGATGGATAAAATTTGCAAGGCGCAGATCAACAATACAAGAACAACCTCAAGCGCGTGCACGCGGACGGCACCACATGGACGAGGAGTGAAATCTCCATGAAGCTCGATCTCAAGGAGCGAGACTTGTTCAACGAGGACGAGATCAAGCAGAAAAAGCTGTGCAAGCAGATCGAGAAGGACAACGCCGGGCTCGAAGGCCGCTGTCGGCAGCAGGCCTTACGCTAGAATAGGGCCGATCGAATTGAACAAAAAAACTCAATACCTGTCGATAACCTGTGGTCGCTGGCATTATCACAAGGTTCCATTCACTTTATCCTCGATGAATTTGTGCACTTCACGTGCTCTTCGTTACTTGAAGTGCTTGAAGTATCACTCTTGCATAAAATCCAGAGCTGTTCCGGGCACAGCACGGCTTTGTTGGGTAGGAATCACAAGTCACCAGGCATATAAGGTTATAAGATCGGCAGTTGCCGCTTCGTACGAAAATAAGCTAAAGTGGGCAAATTTCATAGTTTGGAAGGGGCATTGGTGGGCATCATACAATACTTAAGTACAAGAGATCTGTATCGCGATATCAAGGCCCTCAAACAGCTTGGTATGGACAGCGCTGTCTAGAGTGATTTCCGTCTGCCGACTCTTCTACGACGGCTTATCCCACTTTAGTAGCGAGAAATCGCTCTCGACGGTCAATTTTCCAGGAAGAATGGTGGCTATTATAGACCGCAGACAAACTGTTTCAAAGAAGGATAATGAGCATCTAGCAGTTTTCAAAGTCGATCTTTGCGTTTTTCTCCACCTGGACACGGAACTCAGGGTTGAAAATGTACATTGTTGAAAGCGTACATTTGCCGTATTGCTGAGTGCTTCTACTCGATTTGATCGAGATCGGACTCCTTCCAGTGCCGATACGAGCACAATGCTGAGCAATGATGGTAGCAACATCCTGACCCCTCAAAGTGAGCAGATAATAAGGTAATGACACGAAGTGACTGAACCAAAATTGCCAAGCCATGTGCATTCGGATCTGGGAGCCCATGCATGCAGAAGTGAGACCAGGATACAAGCGAACCCCAAACGACCGGTGATCAAGAGTCCCAGAGTCGAGTTGCAAGCGAGGATCCCAGAGTCGAGAATGGTGAAGTCCAGGAGTCGAGTCATCAAGAGGTCCAAGAGCCAATTGCGACGTGAGTCCGGAAGCCCAAGAGAAGCCTGGGGGTCAAGAGTCCAAGAGTCAAGAAGTCCGGGAGTCAAGAGTCAAGATGTCCAAGAGAAGCAGGGGTCCTGGAGTCGGGAGTCCAAGAGAAGGAATATGTCCAAGAGGAAGATGTCCAAGAGTCAAGCTGTGACGTGACCTCCAGGAGGAGAAGTCACAGAGTGAAGTCACGAAGAGGGTGATGCTCCGAGATGAGTCACCATACAAAGTCCAAGTCAAGTCAGATCTCAAGATGTGTCAAGAGCGAAGAGTGGTACTTATGTACCACGGTCACCCACTGAGTCACACCCACGTGCGAGGATGTGGACCCGACGTGTAGGACGATTACGCGCGCCAAGGTTGAAGCTGGGACGCGCCCCATACAAAGATCAAGATAAAAGAAGAGTGTGTGTCGAAAATCGACGCCCAGAACGCAAGCAGAAATCCAGCAGAGATCTTCTAGCCAAGATAAAAGTGAGAGAGAGTATAAGACCAAGATAACCATTAATAACAGAATCTGTTTTGCCTCAAGACCCGCAAGTGCATCGTAATTCCGAGCACGGGAGCGAGGTGAATACCGCCTGGGACCAGAGGACAGCAGCCTACCGCGATTTTTAGGGACCGCCCCCGGAGGTCTGACTGCCTGAACGTCGACATCCAGACACACCGACCGTGCCAGGGGACGTGTGGGGATTCTCACCCAAAAAGGTCAAGTCACAGTTAGGACGGGGACCCGGGCTCGCACACCGGGAGTGAACCGTTACTATTCCATATTATTAGTTGGGAAGTACACTCTTTCGCAGAGGAGCTTTATCCATTCCATATTAACTGCAGTCTAGGAGGTTTGTTAGTGATCGGCCCCTGGAATTATTGATAGATTACTGTGTGATAGGACTGTGTATTAGGTCTGTCTATTTTCCTCCAAACGGAGGTGGTGCGTGAGTCGAAGAGAAGAATATTGGTAAGGGTTCGTCCCCTGATAAACGGTAAGTAAGCGTTAATGAGTGCGCAGCGTTTTGTGGAGTATGTTCAGATATATTGGAGAAAGTTTGGTTTCTTTCCACACCCCGCTGTCCTGCGGGCACTATTTGGATGGGATTTCGGCACCAGAGGGCTGTCAATTTTACATTTCTACCGGGTGATGGAGCACGAGAAGCGGAATCGTATTCGCGGAAATGACATGAGCAACGTTTCCAGAAAGAACAAGCTGCTCACGCCGCCAGCACCCTCTTCTTTCTCAGCGATCATCGGTGCAGTTGTAGTGTTGTGCAGAATCGCACAGCATTTCTACAGACCTACAGTGTACGAAACTTTCACAGCGGCATTAAATTTCCTGGGCGAATTGCGCGTGAGCGAGTTATCAGCCACTCCTGAGGCTCTAGTTGATCTTGCCGCATGGGTTGATGATCGACTCGAGTTATTCCGCGTTCTCATCATTGAGGAAAACTGGACAGAGGTCGACGATATCAAAAAGCATGTCAACGCGTCACATGAGTCATTTGTGCGGGTGCACCAGCTCATATTGCGTCGCGATGTGGCCGCAGCCGTGAAGGCGCACATGCATCATCAAACCGCAGTAACCACCAGTCACGTGGCGAGCGCAACTCGGAAGCTGATAAACGAACACCAATTCCGATCGAGATCCGAGAAGCACTGCCAAGGCAAGGTTCAAAGCAAATTTGCTTGCGGTTTCTGTCAGCTCAAGGTTGTCGTGGCAAAAACGGCGGCTGTGTCATCAAGAACCTCTGCCACTTCAAACCAGCAGCCTTACCTGAGAACGTGCGCGAGTTTATCACCAAAAACTACGGTGGATTGTCGGCGGATATGCAGTGATGGGGCCAGGATGTGAACTACGATCCGCTCACTTTCTTGGACCAGGATCGCGCTCTGCACGCAAGCAGGATCCCGCTCAATATAACCCCAGCTCATACCGATAGAGATAAGCCAACCAGTGTGACCAACTCTGGGCCGCTCCATAGGCTCAAGCCTTCGAGCCCGCCCACATGTGGACCGCTCGGGAGACTCATGCTTCCTAGCCCGTCCACGCACAGGCCGCTAGGTAGGTTCATACCTGCAAGCCCGCCTACCCCCGGATCGCCCGAACGACTCAAGTTGGAGGGCCCATCCACCCGCGTCAGACTCATGTCGACAAGTACTTCTACCCCCAGGAGCTTTGCGCGAAGTGCAGAGCTCAAATTCAAGCAAACTACACTTGCGCGCCACCGCCTCCTTCAGCTGCATCTAGATTCGGCAAACCAGAATCTCAATCAAACGCTGATGCGATACAGGATTGTACCACCAGAGGCAATGTCATCGTCTGTCGTAGACAACGGCAAGGCTGTGTATATGCTCGACACAAACAAACAAGCCGCCTACAGTGAGTTAATTCGTCGGTCAGAAATGCAGCTGCCCGGATTTGTAAGGCTTTTGCGAGGTGAATCTGCACAAGACTCCAGGCCGAGCAAAGCTTTAGACGTTCCTGTGGAGCTGTCAGCATGGAGTAATTATCGCTATCGCTCACACTGGAAGCGCATCGTGAACAATGGCGTCACCCCAGAATGGAAGGCTGCCTTTAAATCTCAAACTGCGCCGCCGCCTAATCACGGGTCAGCTACACGTGCTCTGAACATTATCATTAAGCAACTGCGCATCGGTCACGATTCTAATCGATACATCATACTCGACATTGATTTGCTGCCACTACTGCACGGCGTTACCTGTAGTCCATTTGGAGCAGTTCAAAAAGGAGACACTCCTCTCGATGTGGACGCGCATATTATCCATGATCTGTCACACCCACCTGGCGACTCCGTAAATGATAACACTGTACCTGATGATGAGGTGGAGGTCTGCTATGACGGCCCAGAGTCGCTAGCCAACCGGACCCTGGACGTTGCCGAAGGATTTCCTACACTCCAGCATATGTTGACTGGGGACGTTAATGGAGCGTTTAGAAACATCCCTATCTCAGCTGATCATGTAGGGCGATTTGCTGGTACGCTTCCAGAGCTCGGGATACTTATGGTGGATTTGTGTTGTCCATTTGGCTGGACAAATTCACCTGCCGGTGCCGCCATAAGTCATCTGTACTCCAGCTCGTCACCAGAATGGCCACTACAACCACCGGCCGGACAACATAAGTTTGATGCCAAGACGTGGTGCGACGACCACGTAGCTATCGAGCCGGATATAGGATCCCGGTTAGTCGAGGCCCAGCTCGCACTGCGATCTGCGATGGTCACTATCCTGGGCCCTGATGCCTGTAATGAGAAAAAGTTCTCGAGCTGGTTCAAGACAGGCTGCGCCTTAGGATTGGACTGGGACCTCTCAGCACAGACCGTCTCGATTCCACCAGAGAAGGTGCTAAAAGCAGCTCGTCGAATTCAAAGTATGCTCGGGCGCACAAAAACGAATCGATCCGAGCTCCAAAAACTACTCGGCAGTCTACGTCATGTGGCTACGTGTATCAGAGCAGCTGTCCCATTCTTTCAACGTGTTTCATCACTGGCACGCGTCGCACCGCGTTATGGTTCTGTTGCTGTTTCCGAGGAATCAAAAGATGACTTAAACTGGTTCAACATCATTTTGAGGCTCGGGAGGCCAACGCAATCCCCTTAGCGCGATTCACTCGATGGCACGAGCCTAATTAATCACATCCAGATGGATGCGAGTGATCAAGGTCTTTGTGCCCTATTTGCGGCTCGGAAATAATTTCTACAAGTTAAGTTCACGGATGAAGAACAAACTCTCATCCGCCGGTGCACCGAGACCGGTGATAATGAATTCTGTATCAACGTCCGCGAACTAATGAGTGCTATTTTCGCATCCCTGGTATGGGGACACGCCTGGCAGCACTCGGACAGCGACACAGATTCACATGTTCGATTCAGGATAGATAATACATCGGCGGTCGCCTGGAGCAACCGTAAAGCTAGTCGCAACAGCTTCGCTCAAATGCTGCTGCGCATACTCGGAATATGTGAAGTTCAGCATGGATTTTCCTCATCAGCCGAGCATATTCCCGGCGTGGATAATACTATGGCCGACGCTGGCAGCCGGGTGTGGAAGTCACCGTCTCTCGCTCGTTCATTCTCTAACCTATCTTGTGGATGGATGCAGGTTCAGATCCCAGACGACTGGCGAAATCTCTCGCGGCTCTGGGAGCATTACTCCGAGCGGGAGCATCGGCACAGTCATCAAGGAAGCACTATTCTCGCGCGTGGAACCAGTGGACAGAGTGGTGTGGCATGATGCAGTACAACCCGTGGCTTCAACCCTCTGACATCGACAAGAATGCAGAACAGCTGGGTGCCTTTGCCGTGTACTTGTGGAAGTACGGTATGAACAAGCGACACGTTGGTAACACCTATTCGACAATTTGCACAAAGCTTTGTGCCATCAGATGGTTTCACCGAAATACGGCCGGATACGATCCAGGCGTCAACGCCAGCCATGCAATCCTGCTACGTGGCATCCGCCGCTTTACTGACCCAGTGGTAAAACAACAGCCCTTGACCGCGCGGCTGCTCCGCTGCATTTTCGAGAGTGTCAACCTGGTGAATCCGCGCGATCAACTCCTTTGGGGTGGGCTGCTGTTGGGCTATTTCTTTTTGTTGAGGCGGTCCGAGTACTTGCTCATCGGAAAGAACACACACAGTTACGTTCTACGCCTCTCAGCAATCCGGTTCCTCGATATCAACGAACAAGTCACTGCGCCTAAAAGAGCTCACCTCGTGGGTATCACGCTCACTGGCGCGAAGAATAACAAGTTTGGGCGCGAGGAGGTGAGGTACCATTGCAAGTCGGGAGACAAGCTCCTTTGTCCAGTAAGAGCAGCTCGATGGATCTACAAGGCAGCAACGGTATTCGGTACGGCACCAGATTAGCCTGCATTATCATTACGCCAGGGTGGTATCTCGTCGGAGGACGTATCCGGAATGATTAAAAGGGCAGCAGAAAAGAGCGGTCACGATCCGGCTCGATATTCAACTCACTCGGTCAGGATCGGGGGAGCAACCACGCTGCTCAATGCTGGAGCAGATCGGCTCGTTATCAAGCTTATGGGCCGCTGGCTTTCTAATGCATTCGAAGCCTACCCCGTCTTTGGTCCACCAGCCTCTCGCGGCTCATGTGCTAGGGTGATTCAGGACCAGTCAAGGCACCATTCATCGTGGGGCAACCGCCACACCTCGCCCTTCAAAGGGTAGCAAAATGGCAATCATCATTGCCCCAAAGCGCGACTTTGTTGGAAATTGCTGGTTGCAGGAGCAACAGATATAGCCTAGGTAAGAGCAGTTGCGGAGGAAAGCGTAGTTTCCCAAAGCCGCGCGGAAATGCTATAGATAGAACCGGCAGGAGATCGAAGCGAGCAGCCTCTCCGGGCTGCTCACTCTTGAACCTCCTTCGCCGCAGATAACCCGCCACGCCTCGCCCTTCAAAGGGTGGCAAAATGACAATCATCATTGCCCCAAAGCGCGACTTTGTTGGAAACGAATTGACTTGCAAGGAAATTGACGAGATCGGCCCTGTCGTATGGCCAACCGAATGCTTTTCTGAAGCCATGATCTCGATGCCCAAAGTTCTCACCGGTCAGAGCTGTGCGCCGCAGCGCCTTGGCGCCGGAGCCGCGGTCCTTCTTGAAGTAGTGCACGCAGAAGGAGCTGGCCGCCTTCTCGGCGAGCAGCTCGGCGCCCACGACGTCATCCGTGGGCAGCACGCCGAGCGTCTTGCAGCCTCTGGACCACGCGATGATGTCCGGGTCGAGCCGCAGCTCGCACTTGCGGACGTGGTGGTCCACGCGCACGACGGCGTTGAGCTCCGTGTCCAGCGGAGGCTCGCGCCTGGAGAAGGCCGTGACGCGCCGGATGCTCTCGCGCAGGCTGCTGCCCGGGAGCTCGCGCGGGTTCTTGAACGTGTAGTCGCCGATGGACGTGGAGCGCATCCTGAGCGCCGTCTTGGCGAGCTCCCGGGCCGACTCGCGCGAGAGCTGCTGCACGTACGTATGGCTGTGCTTGGTCGGACCGCGACTGCTGCTCTTGCCGGCACTGCGCGCGTGCGGGGACAGCGTCAGCAGCTGCAGCTGGCGCTGCTGGAGGCCCCTGCTCCGCTCGTCCTGCTCCAGCGCGGGCAGCCCCAGCGCGACGACGCTCTCCTCCAGCAGCTCCTCGGGGGCTTGGGCGTGATCAGCTCCACGGCAATGCACTTGCTAGCGACGTCATTGAGGTCGGGCAATCCACCTCGCCTACCGTAGTCATGACCCAAAGCTCCAGGTGCGGGTACTGCGCTGCACCGCGCTGCGGCTGGTGCAGCATGTCCCGGGTGGCGTAGCGTAGCTCGTCCAGGTTGCGGGAGGGGAAGGCGTTGATGAAGATGGCGGCGCGACCGATGTTGAACACGACGTCCTTGCGCGGCACGTCGGGCGGCAGGTTGGCGCGCGCCACGCTGGTGGTTCCCGTCGAGTCCGGGATAAACACGACGCACTGCATGCCGTCCGGGATCTGCACGCACGACGAGTACCAGCGGTCGTCCGCAAAGATGCCGAGCTGCAGGTTACCGTAGATGGCGAGCACGACGTTGTTCGGGTGGCCCTAGGTCTCCGACGCCTAAGCTACAACTAGTAACTTCTATCTGCGCGATACATACGTGTTAACACATTATTCAATCGCGGAACCACCCACGGATTTCCTAGGAACTCTCCGTGGAGAGGGTTCCCGGAATTCTGAGCCAAAAAGGACAAATTTGTTCAAAGCACTATCTATCAATCTGGCGAATAGACTTTGGCCGCCATCGCCACTCTCAGTCTTGCTTTTTCGATCGCCGCCGCAGCCCTCCCCCGTACTCACGGAAACCTATGCTGCTGTAGCGCCGAAGAAGCGAGACTCTCCTCGGCACAGAACCGGATACACACAACTACTGTACTCGCTACTAACTATGCAGCTCACTATTGTCGTCAACCCCCAACTACGTCAACCTGATGCTATCGAAGGCGCTGTAACGTTATTTTAATAGCAGTATGCGCTTTACTTTTACTAGAGGCAGCGATCTCATATATAATAGTAGTACTACTAGCATACAACACGTTAGAACTTTCGCTTGAATCTTAATTTTCACCGCAGCACAAAATCCACACGCAAAACGGCGGTTCACAACGCAGGCCCGGCATCATCGTACTTAACGTGTTCCCATCATCTCTGGAACCGTATATCCTACGCAAACAGTTGGATTTTTAACGCAAAAGCCTCTATTTTCCCGTGAGTTTTGAGAACTGATGCGAATTCTGAGATTATTAAACAGTTTAACTTGAAGTTTGAATACTTTTGTTTCGTGTGTACCACAGAGATATCCAAAGCGAATTAATCCCGGGTGGGCCGTACGTACTGAAGCACTACCAGGAATATTCCATAATCTGTCAATTGTACATATTACGCGGCAACACTGGGCATTAAAAAATACACAGGTTTGATGCACGAGTGGCATACATTTATCGCACCGAGCACGACCATAACCGCCGGCATCGACACGTTGGGCTTCGACCCATGCTCAGCGCCAGGAATGGCAGTACCGACGTGAAGATGGACACGAAACGGCGGATGGTCAAGTACAGAACATTTTTTGTGGGGTGCGTTTGTACGCCGGCTACCTCAGATACCCCCGCCACAGCACGCACGGTGGCTAACGGTTCTGAAGACGGCTACGTGGCAGATATCGAAGAAGTGGCCAAGGAAGGACGGAGAATGCACCGCGGAGTATTTCGGGCAATGCACGCCCATGGTTGTGAGCCCTGCGTCGACGATGGAGTGGTACTTTACGGTGCGTCGGGGCCACCGTAGAATGAGAGTTAGGCATTGAAATCCCTAGCACCTCAATGCCTACACGGCGAAGCAGATAAGGAGCCGACGAAGTGGTAAAACTACACTTTGGGCGAACGTTGAGGTACAACAAGCTGCAGAATCTGCAGGTGAGAAGCTTAACGCCGAAGGCTTCACACATCTGCTTATGGTGCGTCGAAATGACAAGGTTCGCTGAAGTCTGCAAGGTCTGTTATAATACGTTGACGTTTGCCGCTGGTTTGAGAGGAGCAAAACAGTCCCCGTCCGTTTCCTCACACGCCCGAGTTTGACTTGGACGAACGTCTTCACACGCGTTTCAAGAGCCCGTATTTTCTACCGGCGGCTTCGTCATGAGTTCTCGCCAAGCATGAATGGATAACGAACGAGCAGAAATGCAAGTTCTGTTGAAGCACAACCGCGCTAAGGTCCACGTGGAGACGTCGGCTGCGGTCTCCAAGGGATTCGACACCCAGTAATTGACAGTGCTGTAGTACTGCTACTGCAGCAGTTGAGACGTCTCAAACTAAATTACTAAGTACTATTAATACAGTAGTTTAGGATGCTGAAATGGCAAACTACTGCCAGTAACGGAGAAAAAGTGCCAGTACTGCAACGCGTCCTGTTTCGCCTATACACATCTACACGTGTATAGGCGAAACAGGACGCGTTCACTTTTTAAGAGACTCAAACAGAGTCTCTGTTTGATTAGCCTCAGTACATAAAGTGTTACAGAGTACCGGTACAGTAAAACCCACTTTGCAGGTGACGACGGCACTTGCCGATCGTCACGACTCGTTACCGGTAAATCCCTTCTCGCGTACACACCCTCAGGAGAGGGGGTGCTGTGGCGCAGCCAAGCTGTGATTTGCTGACGAATGAGGACACGATCTATAAAGAGATTGCCTCTGAGATCTCTCTGGAAGGTCGGCGCACGTGAGCCGCAGGATATTTCGCGAGTGGGCACAATGAGCTACCGCAAACCATTTTTGGATTTGCCTCCGGTCGCTCACTGCTCGAAGACGTCGAAGATCGAAGGCAGCAAAGATGCGCATGCATGCCTCGCTGCTACTTGTCAGACCGGAGGACTTCCTGTCGTCATCGCCGTGGCATCCTGACCAGCATGCTTACGTGCGAGTGCTGAGCACGCAGCCGGACCACGTGGTCGTTCAAGATTTCCCTGGCTCTATGCATCAAGGTCAACTTTGGCTGAATACGGTTCAAGAGCGCGCGGTTACCGAACAAGATGCCAACACAGCAACAGGCGAGTTTCTACGCAAGGCTGTCTGCGGAGTCGTACGCGGCACCTATGTGTATGGTCAAGTGGAGTCTTATCAAGGGAAGTCCGTCACAGTCCGTCAGGGTGACAGAGCTGTCGGACTCGCGGCTTCTCGACTGGACGAGATCGCCCCCGTCGTCTGCTTGCTAATGAAGAATTCGGCAGTTAAGACATCGGACACAACACGAGCAGCTCTCCGAGACTTTAACGTCACTATCCTCGACCGAATCCTCGGATACAACGGATGGGATGGCTCCAGGGACATTGCCGATATACTGAATGGAATTCTGCCTAGCAATGAGCAACCCAACGGCTCCGAGATACGCACCTGGGTCAATCCGATCACTGGTGATATGGCCACGCTTCGGTTGCAACACGCTGTGGATTACGCTCACTACATCGACGGGGGCCGATCTGTTCCTGCTTCGCTGCAGCGCGAAATTGGTGAAACATTTACCGACGACCCATCATACCGAGAAGCTCATGTTCCCGATGAGATCGTACAAGTCGCCCCAAATCAACCTCGGCCGAGTCCGGCTCGTCACCCGGTCTCACGCCCCGTCACTCGAACCAATCCTCGATCTCGAACTCGAACGCAAACTCGTAACCCGACATCGTCGGCCGATCACATCGTTTCTTCCAATGGGAACGCAACGCTTACAGCGTTGCTCTCAGAACTCGAGGGGGACGATGGTGACGTGGCCAATGAGTTCGAAGATGTCCATGAGCGTTCCATCCCCCCCATCCTCGTCAGGGGCATCAAGGGAACTTCAGTCAGAGCTCTTGTCAACACTTGCATCTAACCCTCGTGTGTTGGCATACTTTTTCTCAGAGTATCTGGATCGGAACAAACGACCTGCTGAAAGCAGTGACATCAATGCCCGACCTGCCCAACGTCGTGCGCTCGGGATGGAGATATCTGCACCACCGGCCAGTGACGCGTTCGAGAGATCACAACCAGGAACGAATTTTCGCCCAACGACCCTGCAGCAAGCTGTACACGGCCTCATCGTTCACCCTGACTACACCGGTAAGACTCCGTCGGAGAATATGCAGCTAATGCTATCATCCTCTGCTGCAGGCATCAACCCCCACCCGGCCATCCTGATGAAGCTTTTTGATCTGGCTTTCGGTATTCGAGGTCTTTCCTCGGCTAATCTCGAACGGTTCGACCTGTCTGCGCAGCGACAATGGCGTCGGGAAGGCGTCAACATGAATAATTTTGCGACAAGTGTTGATCTTCCTCGTCCCCGAAGTCTGTCAACTATGGCTGAGCTATTCGAAGCCTTTTCGCTTCTTCAAGCATTTGGAATGCGGTTCTACAACGCCACGACTCAAGCATTCATTACCGCAGCGATGGGATTCGCGGCAACCATCACGGGCATGGGTATGTGGAATGCATCGGCCGTGGATCTGATCACGTTCTGGTTCGATGGTGTTCTTGATGATTATCTTCGCGCAATCGAAGAAATGGTGGTGTCTGGTGTTGATAACCGAGACAATATTCGACAACGACTCACGAAAAGTGACCCGGACTTTTTCAACACCATGCATTTAATTCACTCCGAAGCGTCCGCACCTGCAGCTAAAGACCAAGGTCGCTCTGACCGATCGGCTACCAAGCGCTCACCCGCTGAATCCAAACAAACGCGTGTCCTTCAGGACATTATCGCTGCTCTCCCGTCGCAAAATGGCAAATCCGTGTGTCTCAAGTTTCTTACACGTGCTGGTTGTCCGTCCCGGTCCCCGAAACGATGTATGTTTGGACGCGCCCACTTTATCCCGGAGAAGCTCGAACCCGTTGTGCGTCAGTACATCAATGATAATATGGGGGGAATCCGACGAGATATACCTCCCGACCAATGACTCGCAGTTGGGGCCTCCTTGCACGATGACTTTGCGGTAAATGCTGCGACTGTACACCTCGTCCGGGCAAACCTAGAAGTCTCTCTTCGTCAGGAGGAACAAAAGCGCCGAGTCCATCTGCAATCTCTCTTCTGTGAAGCATGCGTACGACCCCCGCAATCCGGTGAGCCAACAGGATCACACGGGCCGACAGGTTCTGTTCAGATCGACAACGAAATGCAACGAGCTCTGTCTGAGTTAACACGCCGGAAACGTCTATCGCTCGTGGAATTAGTGCGGATTTGGCGCAATGAGACAGTTCAGGATGGCAGGCCTAACAAGGCACTCAACGTGAAATGGGCAGACGTGCTTTCGATGGGTTATCGGAATTCGGGGTGCCATCCAATGCACGTGCTGTGAAGCTACCATGAGGTGTCTATAGGCTCCCTTCACGTCACCTTTTAGCATACGAATCACGTCTGCGGGTATCGTGTGACAAGGCCTTCAATTCGATCCGCTATTGCAACGAGGTAGTGATATCGAATTTCCGGAGCAGATGACTTGTCAAAGCTTGCATTCGTCGAGATGTTTTTGGGAAAACTGAGATCGTGTATGAGTCGTACTTCGATGGCTGGATCGATGTCTTTCTTTCCGACTGCTCCAAGCGGACTGCACACCACATTCGGCCACTGCTCGAGTAATTCGTCGTCGACAACCATGTAGCACCCCTTGTTTTGACCGTCTCGAATACTACGGACGACAGCCGGAAAATGCTTTTGACATGACTTGTGATTTTTTACAGACCGAGAGGGTGGTGGAGCACGCAGCCACTTCGGCTCAATTCCGCGCTCCATTATCGCTACCACCACATCTCGATGCTCGTACCCGTCTAGTAGCGACGCGACCGCTTGCGGATTCATGGATTTGTTTGGTCGAGGGTCCGAAGGCGACTCACCGCGCACTAGGCGTGCAGCTGATGCTAAGTCGAGTCGTTGTGCTCGAACGATATCAGACAACGTGCGTTGCGCCAAGGTATCCAAACCACTAGTAGTGCGATCGCGACGAAAGCCTTGACGGTGTAGATTTGTGCTTACCACAACTTCCTCGCGAAGCAGTTCGGACTCGAGGCACTGACGAATGAAGTCTTCACTGAATTTTGAGAGCGTGAACCGGGGCGACTCTGCCGCGGTGTGGTCTGTTGCAGAGTGCGACTTAAATGTTTGACCTGCCATGGTGTTGACCGATGGAGGGACCAGCGTGCGGATATCCGATCTTGAAGGTTCGGAGAGCAGCTGGCTCTTGTTGTGACCTGCCGTTGTGGACGGAGGGACCAGCGTGAATACCTGGGGTTGAATTATCTCGCCCGTTGACTGGCCCTTGATGTTTTTGTTGACGGAGTCCGGTGCGAGCGGTGTATCGGAACTTCGCGTTTGGGTGGGCACAATTTGTTGCTGTTGACTACCCGACGATCTTGCCCAATAATCGTCTGGGCTTCTTCAGAGAGACAAGTACTTGGCCTTTAGCCCACCAAAACGCTTTTTATGAGTGCCTTTAGTCGAGGGTGAAGCGACTCAGGGCCGAAGTGGGCTCTTCCCGTGAAGCATGGAGCTGTGGGCGTGGAGCGACAACCTTTAACCGACAGGTACCGAAGGCATAACTGAGTACCTTCCTGTAGCGGAATCAGCTTCTCTAGATCTTTCGTCAGTGGTGCGGTGCCTTTTGTTGTGGACTCGTTGTGGGGCTGTTCTCGATCGCGCCTTGGCGGTCGATTGGCTT
Organism: Phytophthora fragariae; assembly: GCA_009729435.1. Lineage (NCBI taxonomy): Eukaryota > Oomycota > Peronosporomycetes > Peronosporales > Peronosporaceae > Phytophthora > Phytophthora fragariae. Next base: position 1,674,255 of record QQOI01000012.1, read on the forward strand.
TTGTGATCTCATTACGAAGCCGCTGAAGCTGTCGAGAGGACACCGTTTGTAGGATGTGTTGTAGGCTGCTATTCTCCAGTGAAAACATTGTCTTGAACTCGCCAGGTACTAGTGTCGCTTGACTTACTTGGTGTCGATAATCTTCCAACGTGACGTTGATCCAATAGACCAGAAGCGGTAAGTCGTCGGCCTCCCAGACGTGCGATCTAGCTAAGCCCGTGACTAGCGCAACTAGCGCCGTGATAGAAGCTTTCAGGTCGGTCGAAAAATATCCGCTGGCGAACAGCTCTAGTGTTTGGCACGCAGCCACCACTTCGTGAACGTTCTGTGGTTGCGGGGCTTTGGGAATTGCCGTCGAAGATCCCAGCTGCTGGAAATTGGAGCCACTGTTGTTGTACTATGCCACTTTCTCGTCAAATGCGAGAGGCTGGAAGTGCATCACCGACAGTCCTCGCTTACCAAACTGAATATCACGGACTCGCGTGGACACCCCGGGCAAGGGTTTAAACAAACAATACCTCGAAGAGATCATCCCATCCACATACTCCTCTAGCGTCGTACCTTGATGGTGTGGTGCTGCGATTGCTTCGTGAACGTGGGTCTGTGAGGCGGAAGTAAAACGTGCATTGCGATCGATGCAGTTTAGCACTGAGTCACTTCGATCTGAGTGCATACGCAAGTCCCTTGAAGGTGATACCGAGGAAGTAGTGGGTGGCAGGTTGGGTGCGCTTGCTGCCTCCGCACGATCAGGAAGGTAGGCTTCCGCGAAAATACGTTGTAAACGGGGCTGAGACGCTAGTGCTGCTAGAATCTCCCCGCTGTGTTGCTGCTGTGCGACAGACAGGGTTGTTCGAGCTCGTTTGGCTGGAGGTGGGACGGCGGGACGATCGAGCCGCCGCACCTGGTGATTGGGTGCAACGCTCTGGGCGACGGGCTCAGTTTCTTCAAGTACGCCGTCGTCGTCTTCTTGCGCGTCGAACATAGCGTTTATCCCGTTGCGGGTGGAGCTTTCGCCGGGAGTAAGGATTGAGATCCTACGAACTGTTCGCGTAGTGGAGGTCGACTGCCTAGGAAGGGTTGTTGTCGGTGGTGTACAAAAGGAGGATCCTACAGAGTTTGGAGTTGGCTCCACCCCACCACCCTTGTAGAAGGCATAATCGACGGCATGTTGAACGGGAAATACGACTTCCTGTCCAGACAGCGGATTGATCCACATCACATTCTCGCTTGCCGAGGGAACCATGTCGTCGTCGACGATATCGTGCAGAATTTGCTGGATATCGTTTGTAGCAGCGTTTCCGTTGGTACCCAGGATGCGATCTAAAATCCGCTGATGTAGGTAAGAGATTTCGGGTAAGCTCCAATCTGCTGCCGCAAACGAAAGGTTCCGAAGAAGAATAGCAGTGACAGGAACTGTCCTGATGACATTTGACGGGGCCACACGATGGGTTCCGTCGACGGTGTTTACCGTAGACTCGTCGCCGTTGCACGCAGCCACTTGGCCGTGCATGAAGTGGTCATCACAAAGTATCACCACTGGTGCGCGAATGAGCGGGGATAAGTTCCTCACCACTTCTTCTTCTGACACTGCCCATGCCAGGGCCTGTTCTATGGTGATTTTCCACTTGCGCTCGCGCTCACCTCCAATGCCGCACAGGGCAACACCTGACCGCATTCGACGAGTGACCTTGGCGTACATCGGCTCGTCGATAGCTTGCTCCATGAGTTCCGGGAGAAGCAACACGGACTTGACGGCCTAAAGGGTCGCTGACGGAGCCATCGCGAGAAGGCGGCTGGGTAACCTTGGAAGACCTTTAGAGCTTGTCGGGTAGAGCGCAAATTCGCAAATGCCCGCTACCACTGATCGATCTACCTCCTGTCTAATCTAACTTTGTCGCTTGAAATTCCTACGATATTTTGAAGGTGTGTAGTCGCAAGTTGCCAGTAGCAACATTCCTGAAAGCTTCTCTTCCGCAATTCTTGCGGAAAACGCCCCAGTCCCGGTCCCCGGAACGATGTGTGTTTGGACGCGCGCACTTTATCCCGGAGAAGCTCGAACCCGTTGTGCGTCAGTACATCAATGATAACATGGGGGGAATCCGACGAGATATACCTCCCGACCGATGACTCGCAGTTGGGGCCTCCTTGCACGATGACTTTGCGGTAAATGCTGCGACTGTACACCTCGTCCGGGCAAACCTAGAAGTCTCTCTTCGTCAGGAGGAACAAAAGCGCCGAGTCCATCTGCAATCTCTCTTCTGTGAAGCATGCGTACGACCCCCGCAATCCGGTGAGCCAACAGGATCATACGGGCCGACAGGTTCTGTTCAGATCGACAACGAAATGCAACGAGCTCTGTCTGAGTTAACACGCCGGAAACGTCTATCGCTCGTGGAATTAGTGCGGATTTGGCGCAATGAGACAGTTCAGGATGGCAGGCCTAACAAGGCACTCAACGTGAAATGGGCAGACGTGCTTTCGATGGGTTATCGGCATCACGACCTACTCGTCGACATCGCACGACACGGTGTTCGTCATGCTTTTAGCGATTACTCGCGGAATTTCTTCTCAGAAGTGCCAGAAAATCACAAATCGGCTCGCGAGGCAGTCACTGCACTTCGTCGGAGCATTCGGGACGGTCAATATACGGGAACATATCTTGTTGTTGATGTCGACGTCTCACATCAATGACCGAACGTCAAATTTAGCCCGTTCGGATGTGTGCCTAAAGCTGGAGTTGATCCGCTCCTCGAGGCTAGGCTCATTCACGATTTGTCCTATCCAAAAGGGAATTCGACCAACGCGGCATCCGACCACTCTCAACTACCCGCATCCCTTTATCTGCATGTACGAGTGATCGCGCGCCGAATCGAGTTTCTACGAAAGCTCTATCCCAATCGAAGGATCATGATGTTGAAAGGTGACGTGAAAAGCGCTTTCAGGCAGATCATGTTGGCAGCAGAAATTGTCCGGTGGTTCTGTGGGAAAATACCCGCTGACAATGCAGCCATCATCGACATGGCACTGCCTTTTGGTTGGACGGGGTCTCCCGGTCATTATGGAGTCTTCGGTGGCGCAATATCGTATCGCATGGGGCAAGAAAGTCCTTGTAGCCTCGACCCGCGGTCGCTGGACAACGATCCCTTCTTTGCGTATGAGTGGGTACATGATCATATATGTGTCGAACCCGACATCGAAAATCGACTCGAGCTCTGTGAGGCAGCACTTCGCTTATCGATGATGGCGTTTCTTGGGCCAAGATCGATTAATGACTCTAAGTTTTCGTTTTGGGTGCAGAGTTTGACAGCACTTGGACTCGATTGGAACACAGTGGAAGGTACTGTTTCAATGCCGGAACCCAAGATTGAGAAAGCTCTTTGGGCGCATCCACGCAATATTGGAATCGTCCACGGTAACCAAGCATCAGTTGAACCAACTTCTGGGGAGCCTTCGTCGTGTATGTTCCTGTATTCGCCCAGCCAAGGCCTTCTACCAACGAATTGTAACCCTGTGGCGCCAGACACCACAACACGGTTCTAGACGACTGAGTGACGGTGCTCGACTAGACCTGTTGTGGTTCGAACACCTGGTTACGTTTGGAAGACTTCGTTCGGTGCCCGCAAATTTCTTTTGTGATCTGCCGGATCCTATCGTCTATCTCTATATGGACGCAAGTGACACCGGTTTGTGTGTACTCCATCCAGCTCGTCGGCATTTTTTTACGAGTTCGTTTTGATTCGGCCGAGCAATACATGATCCTGAAATGCAAGACAGCTACAGTCGATTCGGACGCCGGCTTCACCATAAATGTTCGCGAGCAACTGAGTGTCGTTCTGGCCGTTCTAGTTTGGGGTGCGGAATGGAGTCCAACAAGCGACCGACACCTTGCACACGTGAGATGCATGTTGGATAACCAGTCTGCCGTGTCTTGGTGCAACAAACTGGCCAGTTCGAACCCGTTTTCCCAAGAGATTAATCGAGTTCTCGGAGCGATTGAAGCTCAGCATAGAATCCGGGTATCAGCAGAGCATCTCGCGGGAGCCCGGAACATATTGGCTGATCTAGGATCTCGTGCTTGGGTGGGGGCAAGCCTTGAACAGTTTTCTAACATCGTTTCTACGTGGCAGGAACGAGAAATACCGCAAACGGTTCGACGGATTTACGATCCACGCTACTCACACTTCAGCTCCGTTCCCTGGCAGAATCGTCGCAACGAACCTATCAATCATCGTGGCACCAATGGTGCCAGTACCGACGTTCCCGCCAACTCTCAATCTGGCTACCCAGTAATGACCCCGATGAACAATCACTACAGCTGGCTCTCTTCGCAGTGCACTGTTGGTGCTCAGGCGGCGTTGGATACGCCACCATTCGATCTAAACTCAGCCATATTGGATGGTATCATTGCATCAATTACGGTGTCAGACCCAAGCTCAACGAAGGACACCACCTCGCGCTCAGGGGACTCCGGCGTTCCTCCGACAAGTCACGACCTCGAGCCCCCGTCTCCCAACAACTCCTCGTTGCAGTCAGCAATCTCGTCGACTTTACAAGCCCCCAGCACCGCGTGCTCTTTGGGGCTACGGTGCTGGGCTTTTACTTTCTCTTAAGGCGCTCGGAATATTTACTGTGTGACGGTCGGCGTCATACTTACTGTGTAATGGGCTTACTTAGCCCAATACTTTAGCTTACACGTGAGCGCACGTGTATAAGAAAGCGTAAGGTGTATTTAACTTAGATTAAGTATACTTGTGTCCACAAGTATAATTAGATCTAAATAAAGGTACAAATAGTAGCTTTTGCGGTAAAATGAGAACTGAATTGAATGTTAACTGTGGCTTTCCTCCTAAAACTGATATCTATAAAGAGAGGTTCTGCCAACGAGTGGTTGGCAGAAACTCTGACCTAATGCTTGAGTATTACTGGCAGAAAGACCCTTCTTTCTGACCAATAGGACTGCTTCCTAATATGAATGGTGACCACACTGCAATGTGGCCCACCTGAATGTATCCACTTAGTGCGTGTTGCACTAAGGTGAGGTTAGCCGAATGTGTAGCCCCGCTACACCATCCCCCCGTTAGGACTTGATGTGCCGGTCTAGACACATCAATCCAAAGTCGTGCTCATTTCGAAATGAGCACGCCAACGACGCAGACTTCCGACGAGCTTGCTGCATCTGCAGCAAGCAACGCGGTCGTCGCTAACACAGCGACGACTGCCACATCTTCAGCCTCTTCGGCGTCCGTCGTCACTTCCACGGTGACGACGTCAAGCTCCCCCAAGCGTACCATCTCGGTTGGGGAGTACCACGAGAGGGCGCGGAGCAAGCCGACCTATGCCAACGAGACCCTCTTTGATGGCATGGAGGATCTCGACATGGAGGAGGGCGAGGAGTAGCAAGGCTCCTCGTCCTCAGGGCGCAATGAAGCAAGCGTGGGGACGCGTCGTCCCCGCGAGGACGACTCGGACGCTTCGAGCTCAAAGCGCTCGCGCAGCGGCAGCGATAGGCCGCTCGCTGATACCGGGGCTCTGTCTACTCCGCGGGGTGGAGGCGACGACGACTCCACTCCGTCTGCTGCTGTGACGTCGCGCACCAAGCCGGTGCGCGACCCGTGGATGCCGTCTCCGAGCGAGATCCAATCTTGCTACGGCAGTACCACGCCGGCCAGCCCGTACGCGTTGTACTCCTGCAGCGCCATCGTTGATGACGATGTCACCAAGGAGCTCGACTTTGATCCGGCGACGGATCAAAGACGTGATTATTACATCGGGCTCTTCCACGAGCTCCGATTCTACGGGAACAAGAAGCATTCCCGTAAGAGTAAGGTGACAGAGTGGGAGGCACTCTGTCAAAGCTGGGGGATGTTCGTCGAGAACTTCAACAAAAATCCCTCAGTCTATCGCGAGCGGGTCCGCTCTGCGGGTGAGCGCTATGAGCGCTACTCGAAGCGGCCCAAGATCTTGCGGCTGCACGATGGTGCAGTCGAGGCGGGGATTCCGTGCGCAGTGCCGTCTGGCGTTGCGTGCGACCGCTGCCAAGCTGGGGCAGTGCGGCTGTCCGAACGGGACCTTAACGGGTACACTGGTATTAGTGTGCTTGTGGAGTTGAAGACACTGCGTGAGAAGTTATCACGCAGTTGTCGTCTGAGAGTGCTGAGGGTGAGCGCAACACTCAGCCGAGGGCTGTAGGCGACTACAGCTCTCGCTCAAGTTTTACGCCCTTCGGCGGAGCTGGTGGTGGCGGGATTCGTACTCCGTCACCATTTCCGGAACGTCGCTCATCAGGACGTTCCGCGGCTCCCACGTATCGTGGTCAGGAGAGTATCCTAACCAACGAATACGAAAATGAACCGGACCTTGGGTCCGGATCTGATGATCAACGATTCGCTGGACAATCCAGCGAGTTTCCCCGCGTGCATCTCGCAACGGGGGCGGCGGCGGCGGGAAGACGCCACGGACCGTCGCCGGCCGAGATCTGGGATTGTTTGGAGGCGATGGAGCGCATCCAGACGGCTGAGCTCGCCGAGATACGGCAGGAGCTGAAGCTCTTGAAGGCCCGAATCGGTCAGGCCGGGCAGACCGCTTCGAATATCCAGGTCGACCTAGGGTCGATCGTTGCGCGTTTGGGTCAACGTGTCTACGCGCTCGAGACGAGGGTCGCGCCGAGTCACCGGGAGTAGGCGACTCGTGTTGCGAGTAAGGCTTCAGCCGCCCAACGTAAAAGGTTGGGTGGAGGCGCATGCTGGACGGTATGTCTAGCGTGTACGCGTTGGCATGCTTCGCCAACACGGTGAATGGCCCGATGAAGCGCGGGGCAAGCTTGCTTGCTCCGAAGTCGGAAACTGCATGTTTAGCTAGGTTCTGTGTAGCTAACAGAACTAATGAACCCACTTTGAATTCATTTGTGTTTTCTCTGCCATTGTTGTCAGCACTCAACTTCTGTCGATCGACAGAAGCTGCAATAGCATCTTGCACAAACCGTATTACGGCTTGGCGGCGCTGGACAAAGTCCATTGCCTTCGAGTTGAACTCCTTGTTCAACCCGTTGTTCTTGTTCACTACAGGCCCGACCTGTGTGTGGTTGTTGTTGTTGAGAGTGTCTACGCCCGGCGTAGACATTGCGCTCTCATCGATTGGACTACGCGCAGTCCGTGCGCGTGTCGACACAGCTGATATGTTGCTCGTATCAGCGTGTTCATTCGGTTTGGTTGAAACCGGATACCCTCCCCCACTTAAAGAAGGAGCTACCGCACCGAGTACGCTCGGTACGCGTGGATGCCTCATGGCGTTCACGTAAAACGGTGTGTGTCCTGTCGAGACATGCACCGAGTTGTTGATGGCAAACTCTGCCATCGGCAAGCAGTCGCTCCAGTATTGGAACGAGTGAGCGTAGCTCTTCAGAGCGTCAACCAAGACCCGGTTGACGCGCTCAGTTTGTCCGTGGGTCTGCGGATGATCCGCAGTCGACATGGACAGCTGCATGCCAAGAAGTTCAACACTTCTTGCCAGAAACGCGCTGTGAAGCGCGGATCACGGTCAGACACGATGTCGATCGGCATGCCATGGTGTCTAAACACCATGTCAACAAACAGACGTGCCGTCTGCTTGGCTGTCACTTCGGCTCGTACTGCAGCAAGATGGTACATCTTGCTGAATCGGTCAACAAAGACCACAATACCAGTCCTCCGCTTGTTGTCAGGCGGAAGACCAAACACAAAGTCCATTGAGATGGACTGCCAACACTCCGACGGAGTCGGTAGTGACTGAAGTGGAGCCTGCGAGAAGGGCGCAGGCTTCACGCGCTGGCAAACCTCGCAAGCACGAACGTACTTGCGTACCCACTTGTACTGGTGACTCCAATAGAAGTCACGCGTGAGAAGCAAGTATGTCTTCTCACGACCCTGATGTCCCGACGCAGGGGCATCGTGATACTCGTAAGTGATCCTGAGCTTCAGCTCATGATCGTCCGGCACGACAATGCGATCAGCGTTGTCGTCGACTGCGCTGTAAAGCAGCAGACCATTGTGTACACGATAGCGGTGTACACGTGCACGGAGATGTTTCACCAGCTTCTGACGAGACTTGTCAGAAGGCGCAGCGAAGTAGTCCAACAACTGCTTCGCATCCGCATCCTTCATGTATGCGGACCGCACGTCGTCTAACAAAGACGACGAGGGAGTAGACGTCCGGACGACGCCAACTGCATTGGCGTCGGCTTTGTGCACCGCGTACTCAGGTCGACGCGACAACGCGTCGGCCACAACATTCAACCTTCCAGGTTTGTACTCAACCTGGAAGTTGTACTCCGCAAAGAATGAGAGCCATCTCGCCACTCTTTGTGAGATGTGCGGCGACTTGATCGCCGTACGCAATGATGCGTGGTCGGTGTAGACCACAAATGGTCTACTCCCAAGTAGATACACTCGAAACTTCGCGAGTGCATACTTCATGGCATGGCAAGGAGTTCCTTGTCATGTACCGGGTAGTTGCGCTCAGCTGGCTTCAGCTGACGCGACTGATAGTAGACCACGCGATCACGTCCCTCGTGATCGTGTTGCATTAGAGCGCATCCGATTGCGAAATCGGACGCGTCACACACGACGTGGAATGGGCGATCTTGGTCGGCCACCGCCAAGATCGGCGCCTCAGTCAAGCTCTGCTTGACTGCATCAAAGGCCTGCTGACAATCAGCAGTCCAAACCCATGCAGCGTCCTTCTTTAGGAGCTGCGACAGCGGGCGAATCTTGCCCGCGTAGTTGCTCACGTACTTGCATAAGTACGTAGCGAGTCCAAGGAAATGCCTCAGTTCCTTGACATTGGAAGGCGTAGGCCATTCTTTGATCACTCTGACCTTTCCCGGGTCAGGGCGTACGCCGTTCTTCCCTATTAGACACCCAAGGACGGGTATCTCGCTAGCCCCGAAGATACACCTCTTCAGGTTCGCGTAGAGCTTGTGTTTGCGCATGAGCGCAAACAACCTGCGGAGATGTTCCTTGTGCATCTCCACATCCGACTTCCCGTCCACAGCCCGGCTGTGGATGAACACATCGTCGAAATAGCTCGGTGCGAAGTCGCGCACCGAGCGCAACAAGTGCGTGACGCACCTGTTGAACGTTGCAGGGGCATTCTTTAGTCCCTGCGGCATTACAAGCCACTCCCAGAGCATACCGCTCGGAGTGCTCACCGCCGTGAGAGGTATATCGCTCTCACGCATGAGGATCTGATAGAATCCGTCTCTCAGATCCAGAGCACTAAAGATAGTGCTCAAAGCCATCGAATCGATGATCACATCTTTTCGCGGTATCGGCGTCTGCGCCGGTACCGTTGCGTCGTTCAGCTTGTTATAAGCATGAACGATGCGCCACCCGCCCTGTGCCTTCTTGACACAGAACGTAGGCGCGCTGTGCGGGGACTTCGATTCCCGCACTTGCCCAGCCTTGCGACGACTTTCGAAGAAGTCGTCGATCGCCTTCACTTGCTCCCGCGGCAGTGGCCACTGCCGCGTCACGCAATACTTCGTTCCCGGCACGAGATCAATCTCGTGCTGAACACCCTTGTCCTGCGGCAACTCCGCAGGGATATCGTCCGGGAGTACGTCTCTGTACTCACGCAAGACCTCGTAGAAGGGGCTCGACTTCAGCGAGTCCCAGCTCTGCTCGTCGAAGCGTTCCTTCTTCGACTTGGCACTGAGGGCGTCTATGCCCTCAGCGACGAGCTGTTTCAACTCTTCCGCTTCACACTTCATCCTCTCGACATCCGAGAGGATGCAAATCTGCTCGATGCGTCCATCGTGCAGGTCGCGGGCGAAGCGCCTCCAGCTCGTGACTGGAAGCGAAGTCAACTCCGACGCTAGCGTCGGAGGGTTCTCCAACTTCATCTTCTTATACTGGAGACCAGTATTCGTGCGCGTCAAGACACTCAGTGTCTCGGCGGTCGTCTCCAGTTCCTGTGTCTGCCCGGCAGACACTGCGAGTAGCGCCTCGGTCCCTGACCGAGACTTGCGCAGCTTTGCTCGCTTGCGCCGTTCGCTTCTTGTGCGGAACCCAGTTCCGCGCGTCTTGTTTTGTCCGGGCCCGGCCGCGGACAGATCTTCCTTTTGATCGCCGGCGGGTTCAACCCGCGGGCGCACGCAATCAAGCCCGGCTTGATCGCGCATCGCTTCTTCGTGCAGCCCGGCTGCACGTGAGCACGCAAGCATTTCCGGTGCGGGACGTTTGCAACCGTTCGCACTGCCTGCAGCGTCGGCTCCCAGAGCCGGTGCGCTTTCTTTACCTCGACGCCTGATGGCGGAGCGTCTTTCGACGTTTGGGCCAATTGCATCAGCTCCCTGAGCTGACGCGCCCGAGTCACTGTCCTTATTAGTGACTGGCTCGTCTTGTTGAACTTGTGTGTCGACACTAATAGTCGACACGACCGCGTCACTCTTGACGCTTCGAGAACCTCTCGAATCCGATCGAATCTGAGTCTTCTGATTCGACTCACATTTTCTCCCGACGACTCTCTCAGTCGTCGGTGTCCGCGTAGGATGACCGGAGACAGCCGCGCGTCGAGCTGCCTCTCCTGGTGGGTCGCGTGCACCGCGAGGTGCACGTGCTGCGCCGACAGGGCCATCGCTCACTGTCGCGCCGCTACTCCCGAAGTGCACGATCGTGCGCTTCGTCCAGTCGATCACCGGATCATGCCGTGCAAGCCACGGCATGCCCAACACCATGTCGAACTTATCGTCTAAGTCAAGTACGATAAGCTCGTCCACGAACTTCTTCTCTCGATACGAGAAGCGTACGCGTACGACACGCTTCTCGGTTCTAACAACGACACCCGTTGCTAGTCTTACTTCCAATAGACTTCGAGGCATTACTACCTCCTCGAAGTCAAGCCTCGCTAGGCTCTGCAGTCGAACAAAGTTGTTCGACGCACCACAATCCACCAACGCACGAAGAGACTTCTCTCTCTTCGAGTTAACCTTCAGGATGACAAGGTTCGGCCTGTCATCCCGCTTCTTACAGTGAGAGTGACTCTCGCTGGGGGCAGCAGTCTTCAATACGACGTGTCCGATATCGACACGCTCGACTGCATCACCAGCAGGGCGCCCCGCGCCTGCTGGTTGTTCTAGTTATTTTATTGCCCGTGGCGATACCCGGTATCGTCACGCCGGCCCTTGGCCGCCTGCACAGGTGCTGTGCATTCACGGGCGTAGTGGCCGTTGTTTCCACACCGGAAACAGCGGACATTCGTTGGTCCACGACGCTGCTGAGACCCAGCATCCGTCGCACTCGAGAGGTCCATTGGTTCGGGACCTCCCGTCGGCTTCACCGTCGGTCGCGGCATCGGCCGCGGGACGTTCACATGGAGTTTAGCCTGTCGCAGGCTAAACTCTTCTTGCATGGCAAGTGTAATCGCAGACTCGAGAGTACTTGGGTACTCTCGGAAGAGATAGGTCTTCACAGGCCCATCTTTCAGGCCCTTCATGAACGTGACGACCTTTGTCGCCTCGTCTATCGGGTTGGTCACGATGTTCGAGACCAAGTACCGCGCCCTTTGAGCGTAAGCATGCACGTCATGCTTGCCCTGTTGCAGGTCGAGGAACTCAGCCCTCGATCTGAACTCATTCTGCGGGGGCTCAAACGCTTGTCTGAGCTCCTCCTTGAACACCTCGTACGTGCTAAAGCACGTAGGGTCAGTGAGTCGGCGTCCGTACGCCCAACTCCTTGCTCGCCCGCCAAGGCATGACATGGCGAACGCAACCTTCGACAACGGGTCGACGATACGTCGAGCCGTAATGGCAGTGTCAACTTCGACAAGCCATCGGAGGAGAGGCTCGCCCTCTCTTCCTACGTAGCTGTTCACGTGGAGTTTCAACGACTCCACGCGCGGTGTGGACGGAGTTGACACCGTAGCGCGAGCAGCGGTCTCGCGCTGTTCCTTCATGATGAAGCCTAGAGCAACACCGTGTTGCTCTGTCGGCGATAGCGTGCGTAGCATCGTCGCTACGGCCGCTTCTCCAATGACCGCCGACAGTCGTTGGAGCGCCTCTCACTCTGGATCCGCCAGATGGAGACAGTCTTCGCGTGCAACATGCGTTGCACTCGTGTTTGGGTTACCAGTGGACATACTCGCGTCCACAGGCAGGTCCTCAGCCCCCGTATCGAATTTCATACGATACGTAACTAGTCGGTCGTTGGACGGACTACAAAGTGCTACCAGGTGTAATGGGCTTACTTAGCCCAATACTTTAGCTTACACGTGAGCGCACGTGTATAAGAAAGCGTAAGGTGTATTTAACTTAGATTAAGTATACTTGTGTCCACAAGTATAATTAGATCTAAATAAAGGTACAAATAGTAGCTTTTGCGGTAAAATGAGAACTGAATTGAATGTTAACTGTGGCTTTCCTCCTAAAACTGATATCTATAAAGAGAGGTTCTGCCAACGAGTGGTTGGCAGAAACTCTGACCTAATGCTTGAGTATTACTGGCAGAAAGACCCTTCTTTCTGACCAATAGGACTGCTTCCTAATATGAATGGTGACCACACTGCAATGTGGCCCACCTGAATGTATCCACTTAGTGCGTGTTGCACTAAGGTGAGGTTAGCCGAATGTGTAGCCCCGCTACATACTGCCTCGAAGTTCAGGATGTCAAGGTTGTGGATGATCACGGTCAAGTGACTCTAAACTATCAAGCAGCATCTTCGGTTCGAATCCACTTTCGCGGAAGCAAAACTGACCAATATGGTCAAGGAACCACACGAATTCTTCAGAAGGCATCTCAACCGCCGATGTGTCCAGTTTTTGGTGCCATTTTGCTGATGAAGAACGCGGAAGATCTTCATCTCGCACCTGAGAAGCCACTGTGCTCTTTATCCAGTTCTCACATCGTTTCGGCAAAGATGATGAATGAAGCACTTCGTTTGGCTGCTCGTCACGCTGGTTACGATCCCAGTCTTTTCGCTACACATTCGCTCCGAATTGGAGGAGCGATCGCACTCTTTCACGGTGGTGCTGAACCGACAGCAATACAGTATCATGGGCGTTGGTGTTCTGACGTTTATCGCCGATACACACGAAACCCTGAGCACCGCACAAGACTGCTGACGCAGCTGATGGCCAATGGGCTAGCAGTGTCTGTTGCAACTTCGTCGCCTGATCACAATTTGGGGCTGCACTCGGATGCTCCTCGGCGTGATCACGACTAGTTTGCTCATAGATATTGTTTGCCCCATTTCTTACATCTGTCCAAAGCGATGAAGCAAAAGAGAGATTCACGTGTGCGATCACTACACCAGCTAGAAGACTTAACCGGATAGCTCTTAACTACAGTAAACGAGCGCGAGAATCTGTTACTACTTCTATAAGTACCTACTGCCATCGTCAAGACTTTTTGTTGTCGTCGTAAGTGCGACACCACTAGCAATGCCCGCTGCAACTTTCAGTGTTGCTAGCACAGCGCGACGCAGTCTAACAGAACATCCGGGATGACGATTCGGATGAGGAGAACCCAGTCGCCTTGTTGCCATGGAATCACTGTCTATACGTAATCATTGTATTAAAATCTGTCAGCTTGTGTAGGTGCATTCGTGGCTCGTGGTCGTTGTAGCATGAGGCATGGAATCCTGTCCGACTTGGCTCTCACTTTGAAATTCACCCTCCAGCTCTCAAGTCCTCCTTATCAGCATACATATCATGCATCTCTCTCACGTTTTGATGGTGATCGCCGCCTCCTTCCTGGTTGCAAGCGAAGCCATCTCGACGACCACGGACTCCAACCAGGTGGAGAAGTTGACCCCCCTCGACCACCAACGACTTCTGAGGACCCACCACTACGAGGCTGCTGAAGATGAAGCTGAAACCGAAGAAAGGAGCCCGCTTTCGAGGGCTCAAATGAAGGCACTCATCAAAGAGGTGGGCATCGATTCAAAGTACCTCGAAAAAATGAACGCCATTCTTGCGAAACAAAAGAGCAAGGGTGCGCCTGTGTACAAGAACTATTAGTTTCGCTCTAGTCCAAGCAAGCTCGCCGCCGCAAGAGTGCTAATCCTGAACATGCAACATGTGGAAACGAATCGTTTGGAGATAGCGCGTTCTGGTTTGCTACGACTAAGCGAATAAATGAACGTGCATCGCAAAAAAAATGGTGTGCATGCTTCTGGGGGTTCTTTTCCTATAATTGATAAAGCGATGTAGACCCGAAATCTCACAGGTGTATCGCTGGCAGCTGCACCAGTATTTACCAGCGATGTTTTGTGTGTGACCTTGCTTGGATAGCAGAGAGGAAACGATAATGACAAGGAGACAACCAAATGTAGACTCGGCACCAGTACAAACTCGTTAACAGTGTTGTTGGTAAATAGATGTTTCGTGTAGTTATCGTATACTTACCAACAACACTGTTGACGAGTTTGTACTGGTGCCGAGTCTAGTTAACTCGTTAACAGTGTTGTTGGTAAATAGATGTTTCGTGTAGTTATCGTAATAGCTCGAGCTGGGCGCCCTAATGATATTACTCCAAATAACCGAGAAAATATCGCTTACCTCAGCCGGTGCTAAGTAACTCATCATGCCGCTATATCCGTCTTGGCGAGCGAGCTCCGCCCAGTCGGCTATAACTGTGGCGTTCGGCCCAGGACCATAAGCGCACCTTCCACCTACACAGAGACCAATCGTGGCCAGCGAAAAGTCTTCACCGATTGTGTCCCCCGCGCAGCAGGCATAGTGCTTTCAGCAGAAGCGTTAATCACAGCTGCAGTGTCTTTGTCCAAGTTGACGTTGTAGCCATAATGTTCATCCAGTCGACGTAGTCCAAACTCCGGTGGGGAAACAACGCGAGTACGCTGCGGTCTCCTCCGCTGAGCATACGGACGCGTCACCCTCATAGAAATAGCGTCATAAGTCAGAAGCGTTGACGTGCTACCAGCCGCATCCAAAGTTTGCTCGCAGCGTGAATCTCTGCATGAAGCGACTCCATCCAGGCCTTATACAGGATTAGGACGACAGGGTGAACTACCGATTACTATACTATCAATAGTTTGGATTTTTCGTTATGACGCTCTGCTCGAGCTGGTGGCTACTACACGAAACATCTATTTACCACCAACAATGCTATCAAGTTTGTACTGGTGCCGAGTCTACATTTGGTTGTCTCCTGGTCATTATCGTTTCCTCTCTGCTATCCAAGCAAGGTCACACACAAAACATCGCTGGTAAATACTGGTGCAGCTGCCAGCGATACACCTATGAGATTTCGGGTCTACATCGCTTTATCAATTATAGGAAAAGAACCCCCAGAAGCATGCACACCATTTTTTTTGCGATGCACGTTCATTTATTCGCTTAGTCGTAGCAAACCAGAACGCGCTATCTCCAAACGATTCGTTTCCACATGTTGCATGTTCAGGATTAGCATTCTTGCGGCGGCGAGCTTGCTTGGACTGGAGCGAAACTAATAGTTCTTGTACACAGGCGCACCCTTGCTCTTTTGTTTCGCAAGAACGGCGTTCACTTTTCGAGGTACGTTGGGTATTCCGGGTGCCTTTGCAGAAAATTCGGGTTAGCCTTGACCATCTTCCAATCGATACCCACCTCTTCGATGAGTGCCTTCATTTGAGCCTTCGAAAGCGGGTTCCTTTCTTCGGTTTCAGCTTCATCTTCAGCAGCCTCGTAGTGGTGGGTCCTCAGAAGTCGTTGGTGGTCGAGGGGGGTCAACTTCTCCACCTGGTTGGAGTCCGTGGTCGTCGAGATGGCTTCGCTTGCAACCAGGAAGGAGGCGGCGATCACCATCAAAACGTGAGAGAGATGCATGATATGTATGCTGATAAGGAGGACTTGAGAGCTGGAGGGTGAATTTCAAAGTGAGAGCCAAGTCGGACAGGATTCCATGCCTCATGCTACAACGACCACGAGCCACGAATGCACCTACACAAGCTGACAGATTTTAATACAATGATTACGTATAGACAGTGATTCCATGGCGACAAGGCGACTGGGTTCTCCTCATCCGAATCGTCATCCCGGATGTTCTGTTAGACTGCGTCGCGCTGTGCTGGCAACACTGCAAGTTGCAGCGGGCATTGCTAGTGGTGTCGCACTTACGACGACAACAAAAAGTCTTGACGATGGCAGTAGGTACTTATAGAAGTAGTAACAGATTCTCGCGCTCGTTTACTGTAGTTAAGAGCTATCCGGTTAAGTCTTCTAGCTGGTGTAGTGATCGCACACGTGAATCTCTCTCTCTCCTGAGGGGTTTTACTGTACCGGTACTCTGTAACACTTTATGTACTGAGGCTAATCAAACAGAGACTCTGTTTGAGTCTCAACGCGTCCTGTGTCGCCTATACACGTGTAGATGTGTATAGGCGAAACAGGACGCGTTGCAGTACTGGCACTTTTTCTCCGTTACTGGGAGTAGTTTGCCATTTCAGCATCCTAAACTACTGTATTAATAGTACTTAGTAATTTAGTTTGAGACGTCTCAACTGCTGCAGTAGCAGTACTACAGTACTGTCAATTACTGGGTGTCGAATCCCTTGGAGACCGCAGCCGACGTCTCCACGTGGACCTTAGCACGGTTGTGCTTCAACAGAACTTGCATTTCTGCTCGTTCGTTATCCATTCATGCTTGGCGAGAACTCATGACGAAGCCGCCGGTAGAAAATACGGGCTCTTGAAACGCGTGTTAAGACGTTCGCCCAAGTCAAACTCGGGCGTGTGAGGAAACGGACGGGGACTGTTTTGCTCCTCTCAAAACCAGCGGCAAACGTCAACGTATTATAACAGACCTTGCAGACTTCAGCGAACCTTGTCATTTCGACGCACCATAAGCAGATGTGTGAAGCCTTCGGCGTTAAGCTTCTCACCTGCAGATTCTGCAGCTTGTTGTACCTCAACGTTCGCCCAAAGTGTAGTTTTACCACTTCGTCGGCTCCTTATCTGCTTCGTCGTGTAGGCATTGAGGTGCTAGGGATTTCAATGCCTAACTCTCATTCTACGGTGGCCCCGACGCACCGTAAAGTACCACTCCATCGTCGACGCAGGGCTCACAACCATGGGCGTGCATTGCTCGAAATACTCCGCGGTGCATTCTCCGTCCTTCCTTGGCCACTTCTTCGATATCTGCCACGTAGCCGTCTTCAGAACCGTTAGCCACCGTGCGTGCTGTGGCGGGGGTAGCCGGCGTACAAGCGCACCCCCACAAAAAATGTTCTGGATCTCAGTAGTAAATGGCAGTAGGTACTACAGGACCTGGGCGACAGGGGCCGATTACTATAGTACAAGCAGTATTTTTATAACTACTGTTGACTACAACAGTGTAATAGGACTGGTACTACAGTACTGTACTATCATGTACGCCTTGCTAGCGGATTACTGCAAACCCCTGCTTACGGGGTCGTTGTCTGTTTTTTTCATGGCAACGCTATACGCCGTATAACAAAGCTGACGCGCCTGTATACTATACAGGCGCGTCAGCTTTGTTGAAGAACATACGGGATGACATGCCGGATGAGCAGAAAAAATAGTAAACACCATAATACATGTACATGTATGGTCATATTATGATCACAACAAAATGCGGCTGAGTAACAGACGGGAGGGGTGACTGAGGCGAGCGGTTGCGAGCGCGCGGCGCGGTATTTGCGTAGGCGGGCCCAGCGCAGAGCATTCCAGCGAACCGAGCACTGCACTCGCCAGAACTTACTTAGTAAGATCTGGCGAGTAGATAGTAAGTCTTACTATCTTTATACCCCGATTTGACGCCAACAATAAAAGCGTACAACGTCTTGGCGCCGAAGGGGCGCCCAGCCAAGCGAAGCGCGGCTGGTCACCATGACATCCATCTCCATGCGACATTTCTTAGACTTGGCAATTGTATGTACATGTAGACGTTGTGGCTACCGGTATGGTGCTACTGTCGTTAGGGATTTGCTGTGCTGGTCGTGCTTTGTCCCGGATGAGAAGCATGATCGGAATGGCGTTACCGCGACCAGGGACTGGTACAGTATTTTAATACATAGGTTTATGAATTGAACTCAACATACGCGAAGAAAGGGCAGTATTGATATTTGTTATATTAGCAGGAAATTGATACCTGCTGTGTTAATCTGTCCAGAGTGATGCCAGCAGTGCTGTATGGTTGCAGCACTGACCTTAGACCAAGCATCTTCACCTTCTCGCCCCAAGTCAGGCAGAGACGCTTAGTTGGGGTGGAGGGCATGGTGTGCTTGGAGGGATTGGGGGCTTGTGTGTAAATGTGAAAGTGAAGTGCTGTACTGATGTTTAGTACCCAAAGGTCTCCTGTTTTTCTTGCGTCAGTACCTTTACCCATCTCCCCTCATCACGTCGTAAACTCCATAGCTATAAAGTATATAAGGTTATTCGTTATAGACCCGTTCACTATTGACGCAGAATTCTGTACTGTACTGTAATAGACTCCAGAATAGTACAGTAGCGGTACAGGTATCCCCGCCTAATTTGAGGGAGTGGTACAAATATACAGTGCAGAGTTACAAAGTTCGCACAGGTTTTACATAGATGCAAATCTACTGACTTACTAGGTATTCCAAATATGCGGCGCATCGACATTTCGATCTGTAGTGTAACACTTCTCCCGTATACCTAATCTAAATCAGTATAACCGTAGATTACGCTGTGCAAATTTTGAGCACGGCCTGCACGTCCTGTCACAGGATGGCTACATACCAATTATAGCGGTCCATTGCCATTATGAAACCACCGGGGAGGACTAGCTATCTACCAGGCGCTGTCCATTCGCAAACCAGTAGAGAAGCCCACGTGACACGAACGCAGCCCAACGTGCGAATATCCTTCATTGGACGTTAGCATAGCAGACATTTTCTACGCCATGTCGAGGGCTAGTTCAGATGAAGACATTCTAGACCGGCGAGCGCAAGATATCAACACCGTTCTAACCGAAGCGACGCAGAAGCAGACACGTCAAGACCCTCGCGATGAGTGGCAGCCGATCTACGAGATGCTTCTGGGAATAAAACCTGGGAGCAGGAGTGACGCAGGTATCGTAATGGATGCCATTTGCAAGTTTTGTGCCCGGTTCGGACGAGAGGAAGCGAAGCATGCAACCGGCTCCCAGAATGCGGCTCAGATTGCGGGTATTTTGGCTTCACCGAAAAAGCGACGTAAGAAGACGAAGAAGCCTGGTGTTTTCACCTCTTTTAGGATTGATAACCTCAAGTCGCACTTGAAGACGCAACATCCCTAAGTACTGGAAGGAGTACAACGCGCTCCCTAAAGATGAAAAAGTGCGCGCAAAGTACTTCATTAAGGAGATGCCCATTTCCTCGTATCTGACCCAACCTTCTTTTGAAGTGCGGGTGCCAGCGGGTGTGATGGCTTTGCTGAAGTGCTTGTATTTTGACGATGGACACACAAGTCTGGGCCCGCAATTCATCGAGTGTGACAACGGAGATTGCATCGGTCAAGTTGCACATCGCGACCAATTTGAAGTCATCGTGGAAGTGTATCTCGAGCTCTGTAAGCTACCGCAGCACCTCGGAGCTGTTTGTCGAGTTTGGCATGCGATTGATGAATATGAAGCTCGGGGAGCCAACTGAGAAGGTGGTTCGAGATTCGGTTCGGCTATTGACGGCCATCAATCTCACCGCTTTTGCAGAAATTTTTAAGCGCGTAAGCGGCACCGATCATCGTTGATGGGCTACACACCAAAGGTTGAGGTAGCCTCGACGGTGTGCTCCATCGCTGATCAACCCCGTCGAGGTAGCCTCGATCTTGGTGTGTAGTCCATCAACGATGATCGAAAAGCCGCTTACGCGCTTAAAAATTTCTGCAAAAGCGGTGAGATTGATGGCCGTCAATAGCCGAACCGAATCTCGAACCACCTTCTCAGTTGGCTCCCCGAGCTTCATATTCATCAATCGCATGCCAAACTCGACAAACAGCTCCGAGGTGCTGCGGTAGCTTACAGAGCTCGAGATACACTCCACGATGACTTCAAATTGGTCGCGATGTGCAACTTGACCGATGCAATCTCCGTTGTCACACTCGATGAATTGCGGGCCCAGACTTGTGTGTCCATCGTCAAAAATACAAGCACTTCAGCAAAGCCATCACACCCGCTGGCACCCGCACTTCAAAAGAAGGTTGGGTCAGATACGAGGAAATGGGCATCTCCTTAATGAAGTACTTTGCGCGCACTTTTTCATCTTTAGGGAGCGCGTTGTACTCCTTCCAGTACTTAGGATGTTGCGTCTTCAAGTGCGACTTGAGGTTATCAATCCTAAAAGAGGTGAAAACACCAGGCTTCTTCGTCTTCTTACGTCGCTTTTCGGTGAAGCCAAAATACCCGCAATCTGAGCCGCATTCTGGGAGCCGGTTGCATGCTTCGCTTCCTCTCGTCCGAACCGGGCACAAAACTTGCAAATGGCATCCATTACGATACCTGCGTCACTCCTGCTCCCAGGTTTTATTCCCAGAAGCATCTCGTAGATCGGCTGCCACTCATCGCGAGGGTCTTGACGTGTCTGCTTCTTCGTCGCTTCGGTTAGAACGGTGTTGATATCTTGCGCTCGCCGGTCTAGAATGTCTTCATCTGAACTAGCCCTCGACATGGCGTAGAAAATGTCTGCTATGCTAACGTCCAATGAAGGATATTCGCACGTTGGGCTGCGTTCGTGTCACGTGGGCTTCTCTACTGGTTTGCGAATGGACAGCGCCTGGTAGATAGCTAGTCCTCCCCGGTGGTTTCATAATGGCAATGGACCGCTATAATTGGTATGTAGCCATCCTGTGACAGGACGTGCAGGCCGTGCTCAAAATTTGCACAGCGTAATCTACGGTTATACTGATTTAGATTAGGTATACGGGAGAAGTGTTACACTACAGATCGAAATGTCGATGCGCCGCATATTTGGAATACCTAGTAAGTCAGTAGATTTGCATCTATGTAAAACCTGTGCGAACTTTGTAACTCTGCACTGTATATTTGTACCACTCCCTCAAATTAGGCGGGGATACCTGTACCGCTACTGTACTATTCTGGAGTCTATTACAGTACAGTACAGAATTCTGCGTCAATAGTGAACGGGTCTATAACGAATAACCTTATATACTTTATAGCTATGGAGTTTACGACGTGATGAACG